>JAODUP010000208.1:0-487500 GCA_025642065.1 Paralvinella palmiformis | reverse complement strand
CCAGGCGCGTTATTGTGCTAAACGGATATGACGTAATTTATGATGCCTTCGTGAAGAATGGGCAAGTTTTCTCCGGACGAGGAAATTCATTTATATTTGCCGAACTCTCAGGAGGTTATGGTAAGTACTACACCAACTACAGTATATGTAGGATATCTGACGATAACTAACTCAAACCTACTAATTGTATCATCTTAACATTGGATAATATTCACGTAACTTTAAAACGTACAAGCTAATTGACTGACAGACTGACTAATTGACGGATTGATAAGCTGACTGATTAGCTGACTGACTGACTGACTGGCTGACTGACTGACTGATAAGCTGACTAATTGAGTAATTGACTGACTGACAAGCTGACTGACTAACTAACTAATTGACTGATTGATTAACTGACTGATTGACTGTCTGACTAACTGATTGACTAACTGACTTACTGACTGATCGATAAACTGACTGATTAGCTGACTAACTGAATGACTGAGTGAGTGAATGAATGAATTATTGATTGGTTGATTTACTGATAGACTGATAGACTGACTGACTGACTGACTGACTGACTTATAAGCTAACCAATAAGCTAACTGATTAGCTGACTAACTGACTGACTGAATGAATGAATAATTGACTGACTGATTGGCTGACTGACTAATTGGGAGATTGACTGATTGATTAACTGACTTAGTGACTGACTGATTGATTTACTGACTGACTGATTGACTGTCTGACTGACTGATTGATTGACTAACTGACTGATTGACAGATTGATAAGCTGACTGGTAGCCGTGATAGCGCAGTTAGATAGAGCCTAGGACTCGTAACCGAGGGGGTGCAGGTATCGAGGCTCCGTCAGCAGCAGTACTGGCGTGTGGCGACTGTTTCACTCATCCATAAAAATGAGAACCTGACAGAACGTGATCGCTATGTGTTCGAGTAACGCTTTGCGCCTATAATGTCAGCAGCATACGTTGCACGCTCCCTTGGGCGTTGAAATGTGTGCTGGATTGGAACAGGTCTTAGAGCAGCTATCTACATGAATAGGGCGCTATATGAATGTCACATATTATTATTGTATTATTTATAGCTCACTGACTGATTGGCTGACTGACTGCCTGATTAGCTTACTAATTAACTGACAAAGTGAACGATTGACTGGTTTACTGAATGAATGAATGAATGACTAACTGATTGGGTGACTGACTAATTGAGTGATTGACTGACTAACTAGCCGACTGACTAACTAACTGATTGATTAACTAATTGATTGATTGACTAATTGATTGATTGATTGACTAACTGACTGACTTATTGACGGATTCATAAGTTGACCGATTAGATGACTAACTGGTTGACTGACTGGCTGGCTGACTGACTGACTGATTGATTGACTGACTGACTGATAATCTGACCAATTAGCTGACTAACTCACTGACTGAATAAACGATTGATAGTTTACTGAATGAATGAATGAATGAATGAATGGGTGACTGATTAATTGAGAGATTGATTGATTGATTGATTGACTGACTGAATTATTGATAGATTGATTAGCTGACTGATAAGGTGACTGATTAGCTGACTAACTGACTGACTGACCGACTAATTGACTGACTGACTGACTGACTGACTGACTGACTGACGGACGGACGGACGGACGGACGGACGGACGGACGGACCGACCGACTGACTGACTGACTTACTGACTAACTGATAATCTGACTGATTAGCTGATTAACTGACTGGCGGAATACATGATTGGCTGGTTTACTGATTGAATGAATGAATGAATGAATGGGTGACTGACTAATTGAGTGAGTGACTGACTGACTCGCTGACTGACTAAATAACTGATTGACCGAATGATTAACTGACAGACTGACCTACTGACTGATTGATTAATTAAATGACTGACTGACTGACTAACTGACTGACTGACTGACTGACTGACTGACTGACTGACTGACTGATTGACCGTCTATCTGACTGATTGGGTGGCTGACTGACTTATATATTAATTGATAACCTGACTGATTGCTGACTGACTGACTGACTAACTGACTGACTGACTGACTGACTGACTGAATGGTTGGTTGGTTGGTTGGTTGGTGGCTGACTGCTGACTTTGATTGATTGATTGATTGATTGATTGATTGATTGATTGATTGATTGATTGATTGATTGATTGATTGATTGACTGATGACTGACTGACTGACTGACTGATTGACTGACTGACTGAGAACGTGAATGATTAGTTGACTACCTGAGTGACTAACTGACTTAAGGATTGACTGGTTGGTTGAAAGAATAAATGAATGAATGAATGATTTATTGATTAGTTGGCTGATAAGTGATTGATTGACTGACTGACTGACCAACTGACTGACTAACTGACTGACTGACTGACTGACTGACTGGGTGACTGACTAATTGAGTGAGTGACTGAATGGCTACCTAACTGAGCAACCAACTGATTTACTGACTGAATGAATGAATGAATGAATGAATGAATGAACAGCCGGTTGACTAACTGAATGGTTTGATTGACTTAATGACTGGCTAATTGATTGGTTGTTCGGTTGGATAATTGGCTGGATCGCTTATTGGTTGACGGACTGATTGACTGCCTCACTGGTCGACTGCCTGACTGATTGAATGGCTAGCTATCTAGTAGACTGACTGACTGATTGGCTGAGTGACTGGTTGACTTACTGGCTGGCTGGCCTGCTGGCTGACTAACTAGTCGGCTGGGTACTGGAAAATTATATTCCTTTCTAATATTTTCTAACCGTTTAATGTTTCAAAAAAGGCGTGGTTTCAACTGAAGGTGACTTCTGGCGTGAACAGCGCCGCCATGCTCTTCACATCCTGCGTGATTTTGGCTTTGGACGTACACTTCTCGAGGACAGGATATTGGAAGAAGTGACCTTCTTCATCGAGGAGATGGAGAAGAATACCAAGAAGCCCCTCTATCCTCAACCGATAATCCAAAAATCGGTGGCTAACGTCATAGCTTCGGTGACCTTTGGGAAGAGGGCAGATTACGAGGATCCGGCATTTACGAAGTACATGAAAATCTTCAACCGGTCCATCAAGGTGATGGGAAACAGCGGAGTTATCAATACCTTTCCGTTTGTTAGGTAATCATTACCTTTTATACGATTATCTTACTAGCACGTAATTGTTTTGTATCCACTTTGATTGGCATAAAAATATAAGGCTACCTTTCGTTTCCCATCCTAACTTAGGTTTCTTCCCGGAGATCTGTTCCACTTCAAACAGCTCAGGAGTGATATCGACTATCTGAATTCCGAATATCAACGTATCATTGATGAGCATAAAGAAGCGGCTAAAGAGGGCAAAGAGCGAGAAGATTTTATATCGGTTTATCTCAGAAAAATAGAAGAAGAAAAAAACGTAAAAGATTCAACCTTTACTGGTAGGTGATTAATATCTTCACGTTAGTTGATGTAGAAATAATATCGATTTTCTTCTCCGTGTCTGCTGTTCTATTTTTCATGGCCTATGACATTATAATTTATGCTAGTTATTAAACCATAATAAATAGTTTCTAATTATTTGGCTTAACGTTCTACTCATTATTTTAAACGAGCGAAATGAACTTACTATTATTAATTCATTTTTATAGGTTTGTCTTCATCTGAATACCATCTTAATATAAACATAAATTTGTCTTTTCTTCGGTAGAAAGACAATTAATCGGAATTTGCGGCGATCTTTTCGCTGCGGGAACTGAGACAACATCAACGACACTGAATTGGGCCATAATATACATGACCTTGAACCCAAACATCCAAGATCGTATTCACGCAGAAATTGACAACGTCATTGGAAGAGCAGAACCCAAAATGAACCACCGCCTACTACTTCCCTTCACTGAAGCAAGCATTCTTGAAACTCAGCGTCTTGCCGACCTCGTACCTCTGGGTGTTCCACATGGTGTCATGGAGGACGTTTATTTTAGAGGATACCTCATCCCAAAAGACACGCTGATTATACCAAACATGTACAGTGTACACATGAATCCAGAACTGTGGCCAGAACCTGAAAAGTTCAAGCCAGAACGCTTTTTGGACAGCGATAACAAAATAGACAAGAAGGAGCTGATTCCCTTTTCTTTGGGTTAGTCAGTGTTTTCATCCAGGGACGGAGCAAGAGGGGGTGGCGGCACCTTTACAGGGACGGGTTTTTTCGAGTTGAAAATAAAATTCTTATAAATATTTATTTCTCATAATTTACCACTCGAGTGTTGACTGAGTAGGTCCCTTGATATTTAAGTTTAGGAAAGGCTAATATATATATGTTTATTTGCAGGAAAGAGAGTTTGTCTTGGAGAAAGCCTGGCCAGGATGGAACTGTTCTTATACTTCACGTCGATGATGCAACACTTCAGGTTCAAACTTGCACCTGGATACCCTGTTCCGAGCACCAAAGGTCTGCTCGGGATTACAAACGTCCCAGAACGTTTTCACGTTATCGTGGAAACAAGGAACGAAAACTAAAGCCGTTTTCCGTGTTATATTTTGAAAAATAAGAGCAATTAACTGTAAACATTCCAGTTTTGGATAACGAAAATGACAGTAATCGAGTAACTGCCCACCACCACCACTACTATTACCACCACTACTATTACTACTACTACTACTACTACTACCATCACCACTGCTCCAATTACTATTACTACTACTACTAATGTGACTACTTTCTATAACTATGTTTTCAGTAATCCTCGCTCTATATATATCTATATATATATATATATATATTAGGGTTATATAACTAACTCAGATGTTGGGGCGTGGCGTCTATAATAATATTCCAAATTATGTCTAAAATTATATTTTGCTGTTAAGGTTCAAGCGAAAGATTATTTTAGTGTATTAATTGTCTATGCTTACTGCATTATGCTGTCTATTTCTAACATCTCGATTATATGTATCACATTTCATATATAAATATTCGATTTGACACGCGTGTAATCAGTATAGCAAGTAGATATCACTGCTGAAAGTTGTTCTTTTTCTTCCGCAAAATTTTATCTTTATTAGTATGGACATGATGATGTTTCTCTTGGTTTGGCATTTCAGTGAAGTAAAATTCAATTGTAGCTATATTCATAATATCTTGACTGAAAGTTTACATATTTTGTCAGATTAGATTGATAAGATACCGATATTCAAATTTGGCAACGTTTTCGCTAATAGTCGTATAAAGGGGTTAATGCATCGTCCCCTTCTTCTGATCGTGTTTGTTTCACCTTTGGATTCGCTGAATGCCATGTACCATTCGGGAACTGACTTACGAACTTCGACTCCATAATAATATCCCATTGCTAGTAACAGTCTTCATGCTATCACCGCATGCTTCAGCCATTCATACGGTGATGATTTATACAGTTGGTGATGGCATATTACTGTAATGTGTCTAAATCTCAATGGACCGTGGTCTAGTTGGTAGCGCGTTGGACCACAGATCACTACCACCTGAGTTCGAATCTTGGCGTTGGCATATCTGAAGGGTGTTTCATTTTTTATATTTCCCTTCATTAGCTTTAGCCTACACCAATCATCACCTTTTTCATCGTATCAATGGATAAAATGCATTGCGTAAAATAGGCGATGACCATCATAATATCTATGGTATTTATTCGGCTTTTCATTTGAGAAATGTGTTCTAATCTAGATTGTCGACCCGCTGATTTAATATTAAATTCCTTAATCTGTGTAATAATCATAAGCTCGTTTTAGATAGATATGCTATTATTATCATTATTATAACCGTCGTTTATCCATCATGATGGTGTCACAATCAAGACATATATTTGAAGGCGATTACATTATGATTACGTTCAGCTTTTAATATTCTCCGTTCAGAAATAATGTACAGCGTCGACTATGATAATCCGATTACTGTATCTTTAAGCAATAAGTTGAACCAGTTAATAATGTAAATGAAAGGACACGTTATGCAACATTTTTGAAATTCCCTAACAAGCCCCATTGTTGGATTATAATAAACACTGGGATATTACTGATTCTGGTTTTCCTTTTCGGTCTTAAGTGTTTGGCATTACTGATGTATGTTGAATGGATAACAAATTGGTCTTTGTGTATAGTGTATATATCCTTTGTATGTACTGTATAGAAGTATCTACACATTTGCCAACGTTCCTATTTGTCTAACTGTCTACAATCCATATTTATCAGCTCTGAACATTATTATAACAGGTCTTTCTTGGGTGACTGGCGAAATTTTTATTAGCGAGGCCAATATTTATGATCGATATTTATGATCGCACATACTGCCTAAACTACACAGTCGGTGTTGTATTTCTGTAAATAAACTATTTGCACAAAGAAGCGTCTTGTTTTTTATATATCTCTCTCTGTCTGTAATCAATAGAGCTCAACGTTATATGGAAGGTGAAGTCGAATATTTGTCCTGACTTCTCAAATTTTGTCAGCCAGATATTGCTTTTCATACTCTCGATGGCCACCTAGAGTCACATCGAGCAGTCGCCATTATAACACACACAACGCGATGCTCGGACTCGAAGCTCATAGGCAGTCCCGTTCCGGACACATTAGTTGTTCTAAAAAGGCGTTTATGCGGAATTAATCCGAGTAAAAACATCCGAGAAACAGTTCCTAATATTACCCAGGAGCCAGCAACAAAACCTACCGCTCACAACAACAACAAGGAACAACGGAAAACACCAACAACACGGAATTCAAATCAATGTTAGTCAGAGGACAGACCGAGAAGGCTCGAGCTACCTAAATACAGACGTCGATATTAAAACAGGTAGAAGGCGGATTATCGACCATAAGAGAATGGATATAACAAAAGGTTGGTAGATAGTTCAGCCTTAACCGTAGTCTATACGGTGTAAGCCTTAAAGCCTCAAGTTAAACAATCATCTTATTTGTTATTCACTTAGCTGGCTTGACTCTGACTATATAACGTTTAGAGTCCGAAGACTCGGCCATATCAGATTTGTGCAGTACTCACGCCGGATATCAAAGAAGTACGACTGATCGCTTCGGTATAGCGTTTCACCGACGATCCCGACATCGGATTAGATCGTTGTCGTGGTACCTAATAGTACTGACTGTGTATTATTAAGCCGCGTCCTCTACTGTTTGCTTGTTACGGATTAAGTAGCTTCTGGCATCCACTGTTGTTGTTAATCGATCTATATCGACAGATAAGCCTGTTGTAGACTTGGCCTTCTGTGTCAATAATTAGTCGGTTCGTTTTCTTTTAGAAGTAATAGCCAACACGTACTGGCTCGATTGTACGATTACGCAATTATAGCTCAGTACGACAAGGTGACGAAATCTTGGGGTACAATATATCTGTTTGGTAGTTGTCTGGCGACGGACCCAGCAGCTATATGTGTGTGTGTGTGCGTGTGTGTCACACTCTCTCAGTTGAGTACCTACGCCGCCCTGCCCCCATCGTGCGTGCATTTCATTTACAGGTTTCTAAATAAATCTACATACCGAGATGTATTTGTTTACGAAGCACAAAAACTCGATTCGGCTAATTCCACTTCACTACTGAACCAGGCCTGACGACAAAATAAACATTGGCTCTATACCTCTTCAGTTAATGAATGACATTCACAAGATCTAGTTATCATCGAGTGATCTCATCAATGGCTCATCAACAACCACTAAAACTTATACATGTCCTATCACGAGAGTTTCTATTGTCATGTTGTCGGGTATATATATATATATATATATATATATATATATCCGACAACCTGACAATATATATATTATAGTATTGTTATAGTATGTCAAAAATGTAATGTCATGTATGTCAGATTCACAGGTATACTTTCACATAATGATTGATATTAGTAATGTTTACTATACTGAGTTTTAGTGCAGTTTTATCAATTACTCAAACCCACTCGTTGTCAACGTTAATGCACTCTCGTTGATAAATTTAATGTGTACTGCGAAATCTTCGGTTTATGTCTATTTTGTGCACACTGATAAACGAAATGAGCCACGCAGGTATTAAACTGAGTTTAAAAAGGGGAGAAAATATCGTTCAGACATGCTACAGATAAGCTGGTATTTGAACCCGAGACCTAGATCCTGTGACGAACTGCGTTAAAAAATACCTGCTCGCCAAAAACGTGGAAGGTTTATCTTTAAAAAAAAGATAATACTAATACTACTAGTAATAAACAACTTCTGTGGCCCCTTTATCTTCGAAAAGAATCGACCTCGGTGGCACATCCAGTACAGGGGTTGGGCAATCTCATAGTTAAGGTACGATGCAAAATTCATCAACAAATGATCGGATGGAGATTGTGGTATATAGTCGGTATACGCTGGATACGGCGTACATGCTATATTTATGTCGTAACAACATTTAGAGCGTTAAGAACATTGTGTATTAGTGCAAAAGACAACAACTCTGTATATGTTATATAAGTGAATGTATGTAGCAGACTATTTCAGCCAAACGTTTACATTAAGGCTGCTTCAATTTACAAAAATCTTTAGAAGAACATTACTACAATAACCGATTGATTTCTGTGCCACCGTGGCCGGCTATGCTAGCTAAACCGTTCGAGATGTACGAGCAACTGTTATTTGTTTAACAACGTCCGAACTACCGCTATCGATCTGTCGCCGGTACGTTCGTGTACGCGCGTTCCTGCCAAAAGACCAGTAAAGATTTTCGCCGGACGAAGAATGGCCGCCACGTACATATGTCGCTTTATTGATCAACCACACTCTCCAGCTAGGCAACGACACCTCCTATATGGGAGTAATATGTTCTACAAACAAGACCTCATCGCGTCGTGAGCTGTTCGACGGTCCTCGTGGAGGGCGCATCACTTTAAACTGAGTCCTGAAACGGCGCCAGGAGCTGAAAAGAGACTTTGTCTTAAGTGTCGTCCATAGACAGTGTTCGACTAGATGTCGGTCGGTTGTCTTGAGTGTAGAATTGGTATTTGGCCAAAATGAGCCACAATTAGTGCGTATATATATATATATATCGGCTATAAATAATACGAATTTGTTACTTTTACGGGATTAATTAAGGACAGCACAATGAGCTCGAAGCTGTACTTCGAAAATAGGTAGGATTTATTTCACCGTCAACAGTGGCGAAAAAACATAACTGGTCCTGTTTGTTGCATAATGCGCAGTGTGTGTGTGTGTGTGTGTGTGTGTGTCTCATTTAATGCTAGTTTATGTGCAGAAAAATGATTGGGGTATATCAAGTATATCAATAAGTCGATATATATATATATATATATATATATATATATATAACTATTCCTGAATACAATTATTTCGATTATTTGATGTAGAATCTCTTCATAAAACATCACCGACTGTAGGGCATCTCCTAAAGATAAATTACTTGTCCATGAACTTTGAAATCAGATACCGGAAAGGTCATTTCTTTTAAATTTCTATTTTATGACGTGAGTGGATTTCCACATATTTGGCAGAACGGCTTAAAATATTTAACCTGTCTTAGTTTGACTGTTTATATAAGGAGTTGGTTTGAAGATGTTGGTTCTTACGGACAGGTTTGTGTGGACGGTAGACAACAAATAATATGATCAGCCTATAACGGTAATAATACAAAGTGGAGGATTAAAGATACTTCGAATGCAGCGTCACCGGAATATGATACCGGGTGTTAATGTTCTGTGGCCAACCACCCTACCAGTTACATTATTAAAATATCCACTTATATAGCAATATGGATGTGAGGAAAGACACACACACACACATTCACTCACTCATATACAACACACACACACACACACACACATACAGAGAGAGAGAGAGAGAGATAGAGAGAGCTAACCAAAGGTTTTTCACTTGCCTTGTTATATAATAATGAGACGATAAAAACAAGGTAGACGCCCAAAACACTTCGCCTCTGGCAAAACCTTTAAGATCATTGACTGAAAGTATAAATGTCAACAGTGGCTTTCCTTACAACTGACACCGAGCTAATACGAAGGGGGGGGGGGCCTTTAATTAAAGACCACGCCCTTAAAAACATATCTATCTACGTTCACATTTGGTCTGTTTTTATTTTGCTTTGCAGTCGAAATGGCTCCGAAAATTCGGTCCGATATTCGTCGGTGTGACGTCCAACCTGGAGACTATGAGTCGTTCGCCACATGCGAGGCACACGCGTGCTCCGAAGACGGAACCTGGCAGCAACAGTAAACCTCCCGAAATAACGTCCGGTCGGCCTTCGCCTCACCAACACAACAACAATAACAGCAACAGAACGCCTAAGGACAACCGTGCCGCCATTACTGGCAGCGAAAGGGGCTTACATAGTGACGAGACAGCTAGGCGGAATTTCGCCACAGAACGTCATCGTACCGGAAGTGATTCCTCGGATAGCAAGAAGACTAAGTGCCGTAAAGGCCAGAAAACTAACGGATCGCGTGTTCACAGTCAGGATGATATTGGTGCCACCAGGCGGAGAACTGCTGCTGTAAATAAAGATACTGCAAGGACTACTAGAAGCGAGAGCGAACATGAATCACGTGACTTAGGTGTTGGTAAGGGGGAATGCCATGTTTCTGATACTGGCAGCGGGTCGAAAGTGGGCGAAAAACATGAAAGAAACAAAACTAAAAGTATAGCGGAGAAAGCGCGAAGACTCTCGCGCGCAAAACATTCTTGTAGGACCTCGGACGATATTAAAGAAACAGAGAAAGACAAACACGATACCTATGAACCGATCAACGACCCCTTGTCTGATGCGCTGAAGAGGGATTCTACGTACGTGAAACCAGAACCAAGCATTCTAACTGATAAACATCCCGAGAACAAGCAAGAAAACGGTAAATCCGGAATAACCGATCCAGCCGCGGACGATGTCGACGATAATTCGGTAGCCGACAGCGACTCCGGAACACCGTTCCAGGTGCTGGAATACGTGTATAGTCCCAAGAAAAGTAAAACGATGGATTCCAAAACGGAGCCCGGCGCGGAAAGCGAGCAGACAATCGAAGACGTCGCTTCGAACTTCATGAAGCGAATGGAAAGACTCGAAGAGGAGAACGTCAACTTGTTGTCGGACAACAAACGGCTTCTGGTAAAGCTGAAGACGGCCGAAGAAGGCGAGGAGAAGTTAGTGAACGAGATTCACGTGTTGAAGGGGGAATACGCCGAACTGACTATCGACTATCACAATGTGAAGGACGAAAATTTGGCGCTGCTGAAGCGCCTCGGAGACGCCAACAGAGAGAAAGAATCGTTGAAGAAGGCACTGCAGGAAGAAAGTGCCTCCTTAACCGAAGAGATAAAGATACTGGATGAGGAGAAAGCGAAATTGAGGCAGACCCTCGATGACCTGGAACTGGTTGTGGAAGAGCTGAACGTTAAATCGAACTCGGACGAATTGGCGTTGAAGTCTCTCCAGGAAGAAGTAGAACAGCTACGAGAAGAGAAGATCGAGCTGGAAAGTAGCAACGAACTGGACCATCTTCGCGAAGATTTCGAAGAGAAAGAACGATTGGTTGATGAACTGGAAAAGAAGCTCGAAGGTTTACACAAGCTAAAGAATGATAGCACTAAGATGGAATCGGAACTGCGATCACTGCGACAACAGCTCAAGACAAAGAACGCTACGTTAGCTGAAAAGGACGATTATATAACGTCGCTAGATAAAGAAAAGGCACTCCTTTGCGACAAACTGGCAAAGCTGCGTGCTGGCTTTAAAGAGAACTCGACAGAAATTGAAGAGCTTCTGAAAAAAGAAAGAGAGTCTTTTGAGCAGTAAGAAGTCGCTGCAGAAGACGATAAACGACTTGAGAAGTGAAAACAAAACGCTTGAAGAGAAGCAGCAGGCTACAGCGCTGCAAGGCGATGAAATGGAAATGATAAAAGCCGAGATCAAGGAGGTGAAATCGAAAATCGAGATCATGAAAACGACAGAACGGGCGATGTCCGATCTGCTGCTCAGCAAACAGAATCACATAGCCGATCTGAGGAACGAGAATGCCGAACTGCGGAACGTCGGCAAGCTTCACCAGCACGAAGTGGACGAGCTGAGAGCGGAGAGGAAGGAGAAGGCCGTCATCTCTGACAAGTACGGCGACATCGCTGAAAGTCACAAGCGACTTCTGGCGGAGAACCGGCGATTCCGGAGCATGATGGCCAACAAGGCCATGCAGGAGACGAACGCAGCGACGGAACGTTCAGAGCTCGAGGGCGAGATCGAAGATCTCGAGAGGAAGCTGCGCAAGGCCCAGAAACGGATACTTCAGCTGGAGAACTGGATGGACGACATCTACAGCGGCAAGGAATACGCCATGATACCCAGAAACGACGGCCTCCGAGGTAGCGTTCTGTCGCTGCCAGAAATCCCGCTTCTGGATACGAGCCGGTCAAACAAATTGACGGCAAGGATGACGAGTCGAAGAGAGGCTCCCGTGGAGAGGATTACGGCAAGAACTCTTGCCGAGTTGCCTCGGTAGACGTTCTTTACGCGTAGACTTTATTTCAAACAAAATGAATTAGTGCCAAAAACAACGACCGTCGTGGATGGAACTCGGGTACTCGTCTCCGTATTGGAGGTTTGTTAGCCAGAGTAATGCATTATATCGGCGTGTCAGTGTGTATGATAATACGCTTACTTACGTCCAGAAACGTGCTTCGGCGAATATTTTTGGAATATCATACAGGGAACTGTGATATAACTGTGAAGCGATATTGTGATATTTCGTCAATACATGGAGAGTTATATTTAGATTGCAGATGTTATTACTTTTAGTTAAAGGTGCTATTCTCATAATAAAACAGGCTTAAATATGAATTTGTGCACTGAATTCAAGGAAATGGGTGGGGACTTTTATGTCCGTTATGACAACATGATTAAGTTCATCCATTTATATAAGCAGTGGTCTGTGTTAAATCCATTATTATTATTATCAAGTATGTGATATAATTTAACGTCCAAAATCATTCAAATTTTTTTCCAAGCTGAGTCCACTGAAATGCTATTATCAAAAGATTTATTTAGATTACACACACACACATATCGAACATTATTATTATATTCTCATAAATTACCAACTCAGTAAATAATATTTTCGACTTGGAGTCTGTTTGGACAAAATAAAGCAGAACATAATCGGGTTTGTTCTCCAAGTTAACATAACTTGATGATTTCCTTATTTGAAGCAAATCTCAGTGTAAATCTTTGTTATGATATGGTAATAAATACGGCATTAATTAACACCGAATTAGTTATAATAGACAATCACAGCTTCTCTAAGTAATGCCAGACCATTTAGCCTACCATGTGCACAAAACTGGCCGCAAAACACCAATCATCATTATCTAAGTATTGCAGATCTTTAAGTCGCTTGATTTAATCCCAGTGTGTAATTTCTGTGTATGTATAATGTTAGCCTCCATAAACAAAACGTTCGACTTCAATCTATCATTTCACTAGGTACCAGTCACTTGGTCGTGTCTCCCAGATGAAAATGAGCCGAAACTAAGCAAAGCACTCATTGACTCTAATAAGCCTTCAGTGTGTTTACATTTATTACGGTATGATAAATTACAGATCGGTCTGGAACGCGTATCGTTTATTTACGCAATATCAGCTGATGCTAACCAACGATTAACTTATTGTATAATTACAACGTTACAAGGCAAACGCCAAAAGGGAAATCCACTGTCTTTGTCCAATTTGAACAAGTGAAGAATATTTACTTTCTTATTGAAGTTCGTTGTTCTCGCTTTCATTCTGAAACTAAATTTAGATTCACATTTTGGTTATTTCCAACGATTTTGTTACAGTAGGAACCTTTCGTGCCTGGTTGTCTGCCGCTGTCAGTTCGCCATTATCCTTCACGAACGACTGGTTTGTTTCTCCGAAGTGAACAATCGGAGGCTTTCTTTGTGTTGGACTCCTTTTCGTTATTTTGTTTTCTGGCTTGTAAAGGAACGAGAGCAAAATGAAAAAGGCGCAAAATGCCGTCGTCCCGCCACACATTGATACCATCGTTATCTCACCAAAGGCTATCTTAGATCCTGAAAAAGGTATGTATATATATATATATATATATATATATATATATATATATATATATATATATATATATATATATATATATATATATATATAACACAACAGAATATAAACATCCAAGACATCTTTTTTTATAAGAGGAGCAAAAAAAGTCTATAATCTGGTCATAATAATACAGGATTGTCTCCTACGCTATCTCTCTCTCTCTCTCTCTCTTATTATATATATATATATATATATATATATATATATATATATATATATATATATATATATATATATATATATACAAAACACATACATTTACACAAGCACCCACATACACAGATAGAGAGGTGATAGAGGAGTTATTACGCTACAATATTTTATAAATCCATTTTAAAGTTATTAAATATGATTTATTTACTAGAATCCTGATCGACGATCAAAGCATTCGGTTTGAATGGAAAATTATCATCTAATATTAGAGTGCGAAATAAAGCCTTAAATTTCATACCAATATGGCAGCCAATTTGGTGTAAATGTGGAAACCAGAGATGTTCGTGAAATGTCCGTACCCAATCCGCGAACTGTTCATCACATCCTTGTTTTGTAAACTTTTCAAAACAGCCGAAGAATTGCTGCGCAGCTCTGAAATGATCAAAGAAATATATCTATTTCATGTCGTTAGTTGTTACAGCTAAATATTAATTTGAGGATTTATTTTAATGAGGGCTTCCTGTAGACAGTAAATTATAGACAGTGTCTACAGAGATACTATGGATGTGTTTGATAGAACGTTCTATTTATATATGGTAAAAAATGAAACAATGATCTTTACTTTATTTCTTGTTATTGTCGTAGTTGCTGCTGTTGTTGCTACCACTATTTACAGTAAATGATATTCTAAAAGGGCATTCATAATGTGTCTTCCGGTGTTATTAACTTATTGTGAAATTATAGAAAACAATGACACCATAAGTTCAATATTGGGGATGATAAATATATGTATTCTTACCTCTTAATTAGTTAGTTAATTACTTGCTTAATATGTATGTATTTGTGTATGTATGTGTGTGTGTGTGTATGTGTGTGCATGTTTATATGTATGTATATGTGTATGTATGTATGTATGTATGTGTGTGTGTGTGTGTGTGTGTGTGTGTGTGTGTGTGTGTGTGTGTGTGTGTGTGTGTGTGTGTGTGTGTGTGTGTGTGTGTGTGTGTGTGTGTGTGTGTGTGTGTGTGTGTGTGTTTATTAGGTTTGTGTGTTTGTTTGTTTGTTTGTTTGTTTGTTTGTTTGTTTGTTTGTTTGTTTGTTTGTTTGTTTGTTTGTTTGTTTGTTTGTTTGTTTGTTTGTTTGTTTGTTTGTTTGTTTGTCAAAGCGGCTTACTTGCAAAATTTATATATGTTCAATGGTTCTTTTGGATTCAGCCACCAGGTTTGGTTCTCGTAAGTCTTATAACATTCCTCAGTCAACGAAGTAAGGTTCTCATTCCTGGACATACACTCTCGTACTACAGAGTAACCTAATAGGGAGTAAATTATATATAAATAACATGATGATTATTACATACATCGAAAACAATAACTTGATAATGACTTATCCCCGAGATAATAAAAGTTCCACCTGTTTTTCCTTCATAACATAGATAATCATAGCCCTTTATCCATTCATTCGCCGCTTGTTCTGCCCTTTTACGTGCAACGATTCCCTCAAATGTCATCCTGGTTTCTGTTCCATTTTTCTTTTCTGCTTCGCACCTCGACGTCAAGTCATTCAGGCATATTTTTACTTCGATCCACTTACTGAATAAGACGTAAATATTCGATCAATAAATAACCACAGGAACAACTTGGGAATACCGCAGGAACACCGCAGGCACACCGAAGACGAAGAAATTTTACAGGTTTTTATTTGTTGGTGTTTTTGGTTGCACCCTTTTCATGCGTGTTAGTTATACTAGTACTGTTGGCTGACAGCCTTAAAGACATTTATCTTTTAATAATCAGTCTGTTCAATGAGTTGGTGTAAACATACACAAACTTGTTTCATCAATGAGCTTCAGCGCCAAGACATTCACCACGTAAGATCGGGAACAATAACCCTCAGTAAAAAGACTAGTACTAAATATCAATGTAATATTCAATTTTTGTGTTGAACAACAAACCTGCTTTAGGCCAAAGAAAATTTATTGTGTTTTTCCGGTGGCCGAGCGACCCATTCCAGTAAACCCAGACTCTATGTTTTTTTACAATATGTGAAGAAAAATGGTAGGTTTTTCCCGGCTGGGAGTAATTTAATTGTGACAATAAATACTTGATTCTTTCAGCAGCCGACCGATGAGCATATGAACCAAATAAACGTAAACAGAAAAAACAACAAATTTATTTTATACGTGTATCTTGAAAGTATCTGAACTTTCCTCAATATGGCGAACGATATAGGTCTACTTCGCCTTGCATTTTGTCACGGCAACTTCGTTTTGGGTTCGGTTGATCGCAATATAGCGAGCGTAGAAATAGTGTTACGAAGTAATTGGTTACGATATTAATCAAAAGTGCAGTTTTTGAAGGACTGTTTTGAACTAGATTCTGATAAATGTGGACTACTTCTTATGGAATATAACGTACATCTTCCATGAAAAGAATGTGAAGAATGAAGGGAAACTTGGGTTGCAAATTAAAACAATATAATGTGAACTGCCGGCGTTAATATCAAGAATACACGGAGCATGATAAAGGAAAGGAGTTCTGACATATTCGAGGGTGGTTCATGTTTGTTCAGTTTGTTTTGTCTACATTTTACATGTATCAGACAAGAAAATGTATTAGGAAAATCATTTTAAACTCCGACCGACCACTTTTATATGCCACAAGAAAAAAATTAAATCCCTACCTACCTACCTAGTTTGAAAATTTCATAAAACCGGAAACACACAATCAATTTTCTTTGGCCTTATGTGTCTTATCTATATCCTCAAAAATGTCGATGAGTCTCACTGGTACCTCAGTACGTGAGATATTTCTTCTAACCAACGGTTTCCATTCGGAGATTCCCTTCGGTGTTACAACTGCCAAAGCTGAACAAAATACTGACTTACTGACTGATTCACCCACTCATCGACTCACTCATCCCCTTCACAAAGGGAAACTGCTTAGAGAGGGCGCGGCAGCAGGCTTCCAGTTAATTACACAGCATTTAACTAGTGATCAATGTCATAGGAATTACATTATGACAGGAATTCAGAGTAGAATTTCATCAGTGTGACCCCCCCCCCACGCACACACATACAAACACACACACACACACACACATATATATATATATATATATATATATATATATATATATATAATAAAAATCCTGCAAAGCATATCAAGTTCCTCGGCTTCGTACCAAGGAGCAATGTCTTTTCCGAGCACATCCAAATTATTTGTGCAGTTCCCGACGTACTCCAGAGTACACAATGACGTCATAGATTCCTGTCCCGAGGTATATGCTGTTGTTGATAAAGATGTCTTGGAATTAAAACTTAGTTACGAAAATTATAATAATCCTAATGAAGAGCTATAAACAAAATATTGTTCTTGTTCTAACTGCTGTTGTTGTTGTTGTGCTGTCAATGTTGGCTGTGTCGTTGATGTGACCAGTTGATTAGTTTGTGCCTCTCGTCGTTGCTATGGCAAGTTAGTACAGTTTTCATTGTGTTGTCGTTTCGGCCCCATGTATTTGTGTATACGTTTGGTATTTTATTGCCTTTTTTAAAAACGCGTTGGCATTTGTTGGTATGTCTTTTATAACCGTATAAACTGATAAATAATTTTATGAAACATTATTTCTTCAAAGGTGAAAGGATATAGATATATATATATATATATATATATATATATATATATATATATATATATATATATATATATATATATATATATATATAATGGACACATGGATATGTGCTTAGAATTACCTAACTGTCTCAAATAAATTCATCCGAACGCGACACCCGACCACAAATATCATGAATGACTAATTGACGAACATTTGCCTACAATGGCGAGGCGTTGGTTTTTTTTAAATTATTTTACATTTATAATAGATAATAGTATATACGTACCCAGCTGTATGACAATTATTAGCGGTAGCAGCAGCATCTTAATCGTCTTCATCATGATTCTAGACGAACTTATATTACCGATAATTAGTTTACGTCTACCGTAATGGCTCGCTGTAACCACGAACGAGTCGGAATCTGAAACGTACCTGTACAGATCTCTGGCCAGTGATGACATCGTCACGTGTAGGTCTTTTTGATCTATGGCGAGGCGACATTGACTGTCCAACACGACTGGTCCTCGACCAGCGAGTATCTTGTTGTAGGAATTTAGTCACGGCTTTAAATTTAACGGTAACTTTGTCTAATTTACATACATCAGAGATGTAGCAAATTTCGGCGGCCGTCAAGTTTTATTGTAGCTAACTATATTATTGTTTATTGCTATCATACGTCGACCGATGTATGACAACTACCTTTGTTATTACAATATGGCCCAAGGTGTTTGTTTTAATTATTAGTTTTATATGATGTGTGTGTGTGTGCGCGTGCGTGTGCGTGCGTGCGTGCGTGTGCGTGCGTGCGTGCGTGCGTGCGTGCGTGCGTGCGTGCGTGCGTGCGTGCGTGCGTGCGTGCGTGCGTGCGTGGCGTGCGTGCGCGCGCTAATTACTTAGGCCAGAAAAATCCTTTTATGAAACATTCAGTAAATAAACTCGGTCAGCATGCAAACTACCATCGCAGGAATGCTATTCACAGTAAAGATGATGATCATGATGATGATTGATGTTTTACGGCCACATTTGTGCACATGGTAGGCTAAATGGGCCCAGCGACCTCCAAAGGTAATGAAGTGAATTCAAAGATGAAACACCCTTCAGTTATGCCCACGCCGAGATTCGAACACGGGTGGTAGTGATATGTGATCCAATACGCTACCGTTAGAATAGGGGATTCACAATAAAGAGAAAGCATCTTCAATTTACATAAAATGTTTTGCGAACAATTCCTATGAATGAACGGGTGTTCCTTTTTATAAACTAATTAGTTCATAGATACACGCAATACGGACAAGCTTCATCATCTCACGAAATACAACATACAAAGACAAATATTATAAATATTATAGAGTAAAAGTTGGTTATAAATAAATAACTAGGATATAACGAAATAGTAGCTTAATTCGAAGTAGTTAGCTGGTCTGGCTAAAGGGCCATTCACTTCCATAGTAAAGAAACTGGGCTATACCAAAATATAAACAACGAAAAATTGCTTAAATCAAAGTAATTTTTCTGTGCCAGCAGCATTAAATCAATATAACCCCTGGTTATAACGAAATACGATGTTTGAATTTTCAACTGTAAGTCAGTCCAAAGACCGTTGTGATAATTGCAATTTGTAAAAGCAACAACCAATATGAAAATGACAATCAAATTTAATTTCATTGTTACCAAGGCAGACATATGCGATTTTATTGTTACAGTAGGGTTCGAGTAGATGGTGAGTAGATATTGCCTCTTGTCTCTTCAACATAAATTGCGAACTTTGGATTGGCTTGCTAATCTGTTTAAATATAGACAATTTTCCCAACAAGCGACAGCCAGGGGTCTCTATCCCAAACTTCAACAAGACAAGATCAGTAATCAAATATCGCAATGAGTAGCAAACGCAAACTAGTATCTATTGACATAAAGTTGCAAGCTCTTGACGAAGTTAACAAAAAAGTGAAATCTAAGACTCAAATTGCTAAAGAAAATGGCATTTCGAAAACAGGGTTATTTTCACCAATTATCGTTCATGCGTCGGTAATTAATATCTGATACATGCATGGCATCTAAATTTGAAAAATTGGAATTATTCGAAGTAACATTACTACGAAATGAATACCCATTTCCCTTGAATTTCGTTATAACCAACATTAGCTGTATAGTTCCAAATAAACGAAATATTTGATCGAGAGCAATCACTTATGATGTACTCTCAGATAAAATGTAGCGTTTCCCCTCGACAGTATATACCAGGTGTTACGGGGATATTAATATCTTCGGAAGCTGGAAATTGTAGAAATTGTTTTACAGCGATTCTAATTCATGTCGATCGATGTTTTTACACAGCCAAAACTATAATTAGCCATATAACCGCCCTGTAGCTAATCGCGTAACTCGGCTTACCTATATGCAGTAATGTGCATCCGGTCGAATTTCAAATTTCCATACGTACCTTATTAAGAACAGTGTACTTAAAAGAGAACTTTGGCAAATTAGAAAATTATCTCCAGTCGTTGCGTGAGCGGTCGATAAATTATGGAACGGCATAGAGTATAATTACAGAATGTGGCCGGCCAATGTTTATCTTCCGTTGTTGTCAAGGTTTCAGCATATTCCGGTGTCCGACGTATGACAATTTGGCGCTCGTTCTCATGTATTTTTATTGTCAAATCATTCCCAACTCTAGCCGTGTTATTACTCAAACTGGTCGCTTGACAATGAGGAAGGAAAGGTTAGAAAATAACGTTCCGAGCCTATGACGAACTATAATAACATCACGAAGAGTGGATATCTAGTTGTTGTTGTTGTTTTTTAAATACCTATACACTGTTGTTTTACATCTGTCCACTTTTGGGCTAGATGAGCGGGACTATCTCCAAAAGTAATGAACTAATATGAAATAAAGGATGAAACACTCTTCAGACATAGGACAGCCTTGGTTTTAACCTCATTCTTAGAGGTTTGAGGCGGCCGAGTATCATATCACTTCAGTCACGGAATGGCTTATAAACCAAATATCCATTCCATAAGTGGAGGCATCGCGGGATACAGCTTTACCCGTCTTACAGATCACCTGCCATAAGCGACCGCTTGTCTAAAACTGTTCTCTCCAATTCATTAAAGGGCTGTCTTAATACAGAAGGGAAGACTCGCTTCAACGATTACTTCTGTATAAAGACCAAACGAAGCGGTCTGCTAGCGTAGGTTTAACTGTACGCTACTATTTCAAATTTGCAGGAGGTCATTTAATTAAAATCATCGCGACAGATTGATGACAGATCGTTTGAGGTTAATAAAAAATAAATAAACACATTCTTTAGTATTAGTTTCCAAAAACGAGTTCACGCTCGCCTCTGATCTCCAGTGACGATTGTCTTTTAATTTATAGAAGATTTATGGATTTTATTAAGTTTATTATCTGAAATGATGATAATGATGATGATTGATGTTTTACAGCCAGTTTTGTGCACATTTTACGCTAAGTGGACCGAGCGACCTCGAAAGGTAATGAAGCGAAGTCAAAGCTGAAACAACCTTGAGTTATGCCCACGCCAAGATTCGAACACGGTAAAATATTAGTGATGAAGGCAATTGTTAAATAATGTATATACAACGTTTAGGTCGCCGTCACGCGGGTTATGATCTATTAAACAAAAATCTTGCTATTTATGTGTGATTGTGACATTGTTTCATTCATTTCATCCCAAAGCATCTTCTATCTTTTTTTAGGTTACTTTAGTCATAAGTGGTAACCTATTAAAATAATTAGACAAAATACCTGCCACTAAGACAGTGAACCAATTTCAGTGTTTTCTAACAACTTTTACATCTATCGATGGTGGTATACCTGAATGTTGACGCGAACTCTTGCCAACAAATAAGTCATCCCGCAAGCTGAGGTCATTCACTCATACACTATTGGAGTTACCTGTGTCTTGGTTCAAGTTAGGTTTCAGATATCACGGAAGAGAGAAGTACCCGGATAAATGAAATATCAATGTGTGTGTGTGTGTGTGTGTGTGTGTGTGTGTGTGTGTGTGTGTGTGTGGGGGGGGGGGACAATATAAAATTTCTACACCTCCATATATCGATACATATATACGTATACCTTATACATGTAGCTGGGCTACTCATCAACCTGTGGGGAACAGCTAATTCGCTTTTCGTATACGACAAGTATGTCACGCCCACAGGAAAGCGGCTACATGCAGGCTTCGTACAAAAGCGGAACTTCCTGTCATCTATAATTTTATGAGAGTCAAATTAAATAGCCCAGTATTGTTAAACTATGTAATGTCGATAAGAAGAGATTTGTAACTGTTCTGATAATAATATACGGCGCGTGAATCAAAACTAAAAGATTTTGTTCTCTGTGGATATAAATATGATTTCTTTGATCATCAATTCGTAATCATATATATATATATATATATATATATATATATATATATATATATATATATATATATATCGTACATACAAACAACTGACCTATTAATAACACCATTATGATATGCTGAAAATTGGACAATATCTAAAACTGAGTAACAATATATATATATATATATATATATATATATATAATAGTTTTATAGAAAACAATTAAATATTTCGGTTTATACTTGTACAACAATTATATATAATTTTAAAAATACGACATCTTTTTGTACTCCTCTCCAAAATTAACTTATGTATGAATTGAATGTCATAGTTAACTTTTACACTGATCACACGCATTGATATCTGTATATAAGCAGATGGTTATTGCCATACTCGTTATTGCGGCGCCTCTTGACGCCACCGGAAGTAAAATAGCAGATTATGGCATTTTTATTCACATCGAGCACCTGCTAAACTACGTACAGAGTATGGGATATCATTACATGGGTTCCTATTTTCAGACTTGTACACTTGAATTAAAATCATCGGCTGTTCACAAATAAATTACATACACATGGTTACTTTTTATCGTGTTGAAAAATTACTTTTGCTGACTTAAACCTAAAGAGTATAATTATTGCTATTATAACAAAATTCACGACAAGACCTCTGTTATATATCTACGCAGTGTCCTCTAGATATACTAAAATAGTGTGCCAATAAGTGTTTTTTTTATAATTGCGCATTTCTTGTAGCATAAAGGCTTTATTACTAGCGCCTAGTGTCAGGGGGATGATAAATTAGCAAACTCTCATTTCGTAAACCATGAATTTGTCTTATATTATAATCGATAAAACAGTTCTAATTATAATTCATTCACTGAAATGACTAAATACAATTGATTTTCGATAAATTTCCAACTATAAAACAATACAAATATGCCTGAAAAAAATAATGAATGAGATTGTCTCAAATATTTGCGAACACGTACTTGATTGCCAAATATAGTGGCACGTAAAGATAAAAATATTGAAGGAAATGTATTGGAGAAAACAAAACTATTATAATGCTATAATGGAAAGTAATCCATGTCACCGACAGTGTGCATACTAAAATATCCTATTTCACAAAATATTATCATCGGCACGTGTCATAATTCGTATATAACTACAATCACTGTGAACAATTCACACCCATAAACACCGTAAATTAATTTTATATCTAGCAAATTGTATATCGAAATGTTATGCAATGCAAGAGTATACTAAATTTCGTAATTAGTACAGAGTAGGTCTCTGATGAAGAAATGACAGATACAAACGAACATTTCTTTGTCGAAAATGATAACGATTCAGACTTCGACGATTTTGATTAAAGAATATATTAGCGTGGACATTAATCAATTTTATTTTGCCACAGGTACAAATTTATAACACGTGATCGGTTACATGATTAGAGTATCGCAGGAAAATTATTTGAATCAAATTCAGAGGTATTTTATAAAACATTTCTTCGGCGACAATTAATTTCCATAAAAAACGATAGTTGATCTCTCGACTAATACACGGGAACACAATTTACTTCGAAGTAGTCACAAAGACAATTCGTTGTACACCCGAAGACGTCTTATCCAGGACCAGGGGACAGTTTTACTAAGAATGACCCCTAAGGTAGGGGATCCCCTAAATATTTCCCCAAACTCAAATTTTTCCCAAGGGCTAGGGGATTTTCTAAAAACCTTTTCAGCAAAGATCCCACAAGGACTTCGCAGGGGGGGGATATCCCCTAACGTTAGGGGAGATTTTTCGTGCATTTTCATTCTTTGCGAGCGAAATCAATATATCGAATAATATAACTTCGTTGAACCGGATGTTCGTTTTTTCGTCTCTCACCGATGAACTCTTGACAACAATGATCAGTTGTTCAAGCTAGAATTCTCAAATAAGCCTAAGCAGTCAACAACGTCACAATCCGAATCGGTTGTAGAGACATAATTAACAGATAGATCTACTTCTATGAATCACCGTACTATAGGACCTATACATAACACAGTGATTTCCATGTTTTATTCTGTGCAGGCAATGATAATATTAATACGTTGCCTTTGGCTAGACCTTAGTCTAGATCTATCAATCGTATTGACTAGTACTAATAGTAGTATTATAGATCTACCTGAGCACAGGCATACACCCCTACTACATCTACTAGTATTGGCCAATTTGCCTGAACCAAACGTTCATTAACTAAACTGTGATTTTTAACACCTAAGCTTAATTATAAACCAATTCAGTCCATAATTAATAAATAATCAAGTAGATATAGCCTATATTTAATATTTCTTTTAATGATCGTACGTGTTGCTGTATAGTGGTATATCTTTATCTACGAACCAATTATTTCAGTTTCATACACAATGCTGGTTTATTGATGTTGTACTAGATCTAGCTGCATCAATGCACAATCACATGTCACAATTTTATAAACAAATGGTTGTTGCTTTTCATTTCTTTCATTTTATAAATCTTGTTTCCATTTTCTATGTTTTAATCGCTGGCTTTTACATTCCTAGATCCCGATAGAGAACTCCAAATAACTGTTGCTATTTTATCTCCATAATAAATCCAGAGAATTAGGAGGAGCCAATTGGAATTATGAAGAAGATGAACAGTCGGTTACTGTAGTCGATAAATACAAATTACAGTTCTATGGCTCTTTTTTCTTCGCCGGCCAGCCAGGATGAACATGGATCACTACTGTAGCTAGTGTGCTAAGTCATGCACATCAATTGATATCTTTAGCATCTGCTATCTAAGAGTTAAATCAAGGATTATTAAAATGTTCACTGGGGATCAGTTCAGATTTAATTTGTTAACATGATGTTTGGCATCTGGCGTCTAAGGGAAAGAAAATATGTTATTTGTAGAGCTGATGTGTAACCACTGCTTTTTATAGTAAATGCAAATGTACAATCTATATATTTTGAAATTGAAATAAACATCAATTATTCTACATAGTCCAGATAGAAGCCATCTATCGAGTCAAAATTTATCGTGTTACAGCGTGTATTTCTCATATAGTTTGCTTGTATCAAAAGGAAGCAGGGATGCCGATGTTCCGCGGATTCCGGGGGTTATCTGCCCTCTCTGGATCAATTCTCGGAATCGTGTGAATCCGATTTTCAGAGTTTATTTCTTGTTTTCCATTGGCATCCCCGAAGAAGTATCAATCCCAGATTATTCCAGAAACATTCTACACAACAACAGAAAGTTAAATTCGAAATGATAGTTTCCTGTGTGTCAAAAATAAATAACCGAAATAAGTAGACCTTTCAGCATATTTTAGCACCGTTTAGTTATTGTGTTGTTCACTGGATGACACCTGCTGTGAAGGTTGTTTTTGTTGTCAAGAAACCTCGGTCGATATTGTATTGAATTAGAATAAATATAATTAGAAGTGGCATTTGTGTTTTCGTTTCAATTGTAACATATTCATTGGTATCACTGAATCAATGGAGACCATCGACCGAATCCGCTCTAATATGCTCTATTCTAGGGGAACTCCGATGACGCAAGTGGTTAGAGTATTGCGCCTCAAACCTCCAAGTTTTAGATTCAAATCTGATTAATTTCAGCGATTACGTAACGTTTCCCTAGGGAGTGGCCCCTGTGCCCTAATTATGTACCGGATGTGACCAATGCCGAGGATTAATAACTCGACTCTAATATGGTCTAATCAAGTGACTTCAAAGACTGAGATACGTTTGGTTATTAACTGGGTAGAGTAAAGCATTAGTTTTGTCATAACAGTAATATTGCTGTGCTAACGAACAACTTTTGAAACGGTCTGACATTATACCCTATGTTAATGTTATTAACGTAGGATAAAATGCAGAAACACAGGGAAAATGGTGAGGTAGGGAAGCTACCGAGGCGAGCACAGGGCGTGATTGACAGTGTGTTATTAATTTCTAAGATCCTCCGAGTGATCTTAAGATGCTTCAGACATGCTGTGATATCATTTTAAAGTGACGAAAAATAAATACGGGAACATCAAAAGCGCACTAGATATACTTCAGGTCTTGGCAAATCCGTGCAAAATACAACGGAAATGTCATGAACTGACTCGGTACCGTTAATTCCAGTGTCTGTTCGAGTTCGGTACAGCTGGGTATGTGCTAAAATACGGGAAAATAAGGATCGGTGATTGTTAAATGATCCTCGGATATTTAGACCGAAGTTATAGCGACAATCGTCGGACTAGCAACGTCACACGTCGGTCAAGTCGACATGTCCGACGTTTTTCTGTACCACTGATATTTGACCCAGGTATCTGTATATTAAAAGGGCCACAATCACTTGACAGAATATGAACACAACGGAACATCAACATTGACATTTGGTGATCGTTTCTGCTCATGGAAAAAGGAAAAGTGTAATTAGACCATACTTGGCAATTACTATGATTATACTGCATCAAAACAATTCTTATCTCCCGATGTTTTCTAAAGGTATTCATTGCGCAGCGCATACTCGAGTGTACCGGCCAGAATTCGACAAAACAGAGCTGACATCTGACGATCGAACTGCGAACCTACATCACAGGCAAACCTCTCATTAAGGCTACTAGAATATTCCTTAATAAAATGTTGTAGTGTTCATACGCTCACAGAGACCACACAAGAGGCATACACCGTTTGTTGTATTAAAACAAATAGCCTATAAAAAACTCACGTGTTACAGTCCAGTCAAATTATCCAATTAAGGGGTCCAACCCACCACTAACTCCAAAAAACATTTGTCGATGGGATTCTCCTCTGATATACCCCATGAATAACACGTTAAAAATAGAGATGAATAGAAGGTTAATTAGGTACGAACATCTAAGGAACCAGATAAATAACTGGAAATCTTGCATTTGTCATCAAAAGAAGCAATTAAATGCTATCCAAATTCATCACTTGTGTTGTTAGAAATAATAGAAACTAAAATCAAGTGCCCATTTGGATGATTGGCTAATTATGTACTCATAATTATACTAATTAAACAGAAACACCAGAAACAGGTGTATCCTGGGACAGATATATCTTCAGACTTCCACTGCAATGGGGTGAACGGCATTGCACACATGTCCACCATTTGTGCTTATTCCTAGTATATTTTGATGTGTACATATAACCATCTAGCAACATTTTCTTACCGCCCTTGTTACTGGATATGACTTCCATGGTTGTATCTAAAGTTAACTGAATATGTCCATGGTTCCAGGCTTTTATTGTTTATTTGTCAGATATGCTGATGTCAGATATAACTTCTTATATTTCAATTAGCTTTAATTCAGATTATCCAAGATGATCTGATCCCTTAGCAATTATCCAAACTGATCACTTAATAGCCGATAATTGCACATAGATTAGCTCAAGCAATCTCAGTAAATTGATGGCATTAAAATATAAATTGCAATTTGTAACAATGGGCTTTACTTTAATCCAACAAATTATTGTGATAAAATTTAGTTCTCTTATTACTATGTAATTTTATTTTATTGTTTCGGATTTTGTCCCTCTTTCACTTTCTGGGATTATGTCCTATAGTATTTTATACTGTGAGATTATGTCCGGGTAGATATTGTACTGTGGGATTTTGTCCTGCGCGATTTTGTCCCGGACTCGTGTGTATGTATGTATATATATATATATATATATATATATATATATATATATATATATAATTTGGATCAGACAGACAATAAATGTTGAAAATAAGAAAATTGAGTTCGGACAATTATTTGTTAGCATCGATCCATCTTTAGTGATATTGATCAGTATTCTACTTTCTATATAGTGATCTATGTATTTATAATTCCTATGATGATCAATAAAGATCTGGTAATATAAGATGAAATAGATATAGAAGATCGGGTAGTAGATACGACTCTCCAGGTACAAAAACCTGTTGTAACTCAATCAATAGCGTTATCAACTTAGCTATTATCGCTCGCTAAAACAATGCGTTATCACGTTGCAGCGTGTATACTTCAGTTTTAAAATATGAGCTTTACTACGCGTCCTTATCCTTTGGAAAATTATTAAAAAAATGAGTGGTGTTTGTTCTTACTGCTTTTCGAACAACTATTTCAGGCCCAATAGGACGAATATAACATGAAATACATATTTTCCCCCACACTGCGAAGCGTCAGCATTTATCATTCTCTGTGACTTCAGGTCTATCATACCTTTCTATTTATGACTCTTTGTAATAGCTTTCCTTTCACTGTATTTTACCTCTATACAAGTGGAATAAAAAGACACAAAAATGAAGCAAATCACCCGTCTAAAACTACAAATATATAATTTAACGTGAAGAGACTCCTCAGATCAAAACTGCCATTAAAAGCGACCGAAACGACACCAAATATATAACCTGTATGTTTCATGTCTTTTGCACTTTTCAATTAATATTTTATATTTCTGGTTATTTATAGGTGTTATTTTCTTTTAGTATCACAAGATCAGCAGAATAATATACTCTTTTACTGCTTTTTGTTCAACTTTATTTCAAGATATAACATTACATGTCAATATTACTGAATATTGCTATCTAAACTCATTTTTATAAAGGGATTCACCATTTGGTTAGTTGATTATAATCATTTAAATATAACTATACAAATGCAAAATGAAGGCAGATTTGCGGTATTTATGACGAAAAATCACCCATTTTTCGATATTTTCATCAATGGCGTACATAAAAAAAACAGTCAAATCCATTTATTGCTTGCTCTTTTTTTTCACTGTTTAGTATAGTTCATCACCACAAAGATAGAATAACTTCAGATTATCTTGATTCTCCGTCCTTCTCTCCACGAATAGGAGTTTGGATTAAAGGAAAAACCCTTTTTAAAAAAATTTTTAAAAAACCTTGGCTTCCAATTGGAAAATTTAAACCCCCCCCCTTTTAAAATAAAAAAAAGGTGGTGTAAAACAAAGACTGGTTTTTTAAATAAAGGTTATTTTTAAAAATAAGCATGCCAATTTGAATTAGGACACGGGCCCTACGACATGGAAGGTAGTTGGTCCCGACAGGACCCCTTTTAAAGATCAAATATAAAGACATCAGCCGAAACGAAATAAAGTTAGTGTAACAATATGATCCTATTAATCACAAAAGGGTATTTAAGATAAATAAGTTTAAACAGTTACATGTACTGGAGCCACTGAAGATGTTATTGGCGGGAGGTATATTTTACTTTATTATTGTTAATAATATAATTGGACTTCTAAAATTACATTACTATAATCAGATAATTTTTCCATAATTACAATAATTATAAGTAGCTGAGTATTTACATGATCATCTGCATCCATATTTATTTTTAAACGTAAGCAATTGGTACTTATTTATATATATGGACTTCTATTTATAATTTAAATGTTATGAAATTAATTATTAAATACCTCAACTAGTGGTAGAAACATTCATTTTGTTATTTTTTCTATTGACAGAAGTAAAAGATGGCTTATTAATTGCTGTCGTTCAGATTTATTATGAGGAAAGATTTAAATTACTTGAATACTAATTGTAGAATGTATGATATGCATTTCACTGAAACGGAATTCATGAACCAGACAACTTATCTAGAATGCTATTCCAACTATTTTTTGTTGTACCAAATCCACCGCATGCATCCACTGAAATCAAACAGGAAGGTATTAACAGATAGGAGACCTATACAGGAGACAAGGCCAGCTGTGATGGTAATTAATAATTATAAGTATTGATGGTGAAAATATTGTCAGCCCATTTCATATCTTAAAACAAAAAAGGATTACCAGCACCTGAATTAGTACCTGAATGTTCAACTAATGTGCTTTAATTGGTATACTTCTCTTCATAGCTTAAATACATATAAAATCAAATTCTTTAACCAACTTGAAAAAAAGGAAAACATGTGTTTACATATTGTGTATGCACTTAATGGTTAAAGCATTATTTTACGAGGTATTATTCTGTTTCAGTCCTTGAAGTTCTTTGATGATGGGGTACTATGTAAACAGGCCAATCTCTTGGATACAGATTTACTGGTGTTGGATGTGATAGATGATTTTGAGTTATCTGTTACAGTAGTCAATGCATGTGTCTATTACACCTGTGGGTATATTCTGTCTAACTTTAAACAGTTCACTGATCTGGACTAAATGTCATATTTTTGTAGTAGTGGTTGTTTAGAGCTGGAAGCAATTTGGGTTATTCTGTCCATTTGATAACAATTAAATGACTTATTGTAACTGTAGATGAACCCGTGGCACAAGATATTTGATGCCGCTTATTGTATGAAAGTACTGATTTCTCTGTCTCTAACATGTTAACGCAAACATAAACATTGTTAATATTCTATGTATATTCTTTGTTCTCAGCTGGGCAGGCCTATATTGCATGGTCTATGTTATTGAGGTGTAGACTTTAAATGAACTTATGATTTTTTTATAGTTAATATATGATGAATATATGCCATATGGTGGGAAATACTGAATTGTGTTATGGTTGCGTTATAATAGCTGTATATATCATTATATGTATATATCCAAATAAATAAAAAGTTATGGACTATGATAAACTGACATGATGAAAATATGTTTGTATGCATTTACCTTTTTTAATTTTTTTAAAAATAAAAAAAAAAACTAAATTTTTGTTTTCCAAATTGAAAAAAGATCATGTACACGATCACATGTGGACAACCAGAGAGCTTATGTTTATCTGAGCAATACCTCCGGTCGCTGGAGGCGCCACTGGTTCAAAATTCAATATGGCGCGGCAAGAGTAACGCCTCTCTATATTTAACCTCTCTGGTGTAATCGTGGTCACACTTTGTAAAATGAGCCTGTTTTTTTTTCTTTGAGAATTTACCGGTTATCGAACGCCAATACATTGTATAACATTGTTGTTTTTAGAGACGCAATGATGGCGACATCTGGCGAATGCAATGAAAAATGGTAATACACGTCGCTAAAAATGTACGCTCGCCATTGCAACGAAAATACCGCGCGACGCAAGGAGCGATCGCGCCTTCAGATAGAAACACAACTTCCAGTTGCGAACGGATTATTTGATAGCATCCATCGAATAACACACAATTACGATAGTGTATATTTATGGTTTTATAAAGTTCCTTGAGTTAAGCAACTGTTTGTTTGTGGAGGATTCCAGATATTGTGTTCAATTGAGAAAGAGGGCGGTCTTTATTATTACATGCCTTAAATGTTTAAATGGTGATATGTATGATCAATGACATTTAACTGATTGAAAACAGATGATGTCCGCTAAAACCGTCTTGGGCGGTCGATTTTTATCATGATAAGTTATATGTAATATTAAATAATTTGATATTACCCATGTAAACATCGAACGGGAGTAAATGTCTAAATACCAATCACAATGTATTTTGTCATATCTCTCTATATCATATGGTGTAATTACTACATGTATATTATGTGGTAGTGCCACAGTGTTAGACACTCACGTGGGTTGACACGGTCGATGTGTGTATCTTGTTTATGCCCCTACCTACACAACCACTCACAGCAAGTCAGAACATACATAGATTAGCATGGGGCGCCTATGCTCGTGATGCCTCCGGGCAACTTCCCAGTGTGCCCATGCGTTAATACAGCCCTGAATAAAACTATTTAGTATTTACCACGCCGGATTGTAGGGTTACTTAAGTGTGCTTAACATACACAAATTTGTGGGGCCCCTATTCTTGTTGGGCCTCCGGGCAAGTGCTCTTTGAGCCCATGCGTTAAGACGGCCCCGATTAACAGATGGGTGCATCTTCGGTTACCCCTAATGGGTCAGTAAAAAATCTAGTGGTTATTTTTGACCAGTGTATTAATATTTATGAATAAGTCACATCAGTATGCCGAGCTGCCTACTACCATCTTAAGAACATCCACTGTGTAAAAGCATTCTTGACACAAGAAACATTGTAACTGTAGTTCATGCCTTTGTTATTAATATTATAACATGAATCGCCTTCAGTGAATTCAGAATATTGCAGCTCGTATAGTGACAAATACTAGAAAATATTATCATATCCCCCCAATTCTTCAAAAACTACATTGGGTAACTGTTATCCATTTCAAGATTTTATTATTACCTTATAAATCTATTAATGATATGGTGCCAGAATACCTGTGTGAACTGGTGTCCATTAGAAAGTCATCCCGAAAACTCAGGTCATCCAGTCAGATACTATTGCAGGTGCCAGTGTCTCGGCTAAAGTCATATGTTGATTGTGCGTTTAGTGTTGCAGCCGTCACTTTGTGGAATAGGTTGCCGGCAGATATGTGTCGTCTCTTGAAAATTTTAAATCCGTTCTAAAACGACCTGTTCAGTGTCGCTTTCACAGATAAATAATAATTATATTTTAAATCTCTTATAGAATTTTTTACAGACATATTATTTAGGGTATTATTATATTACATATTATTTGTACAGCGCATTTGAAAAGCTCCTGCTAGTAAGGTCGTTTTATTGAATATCCATTATTATTATTACTACTATTTGGGTCCGGTATATCAATAACACCACATGGAAGAGTTAACCTGGTGAAATGTTCCCTCCCTCTCGCCACAAAGTTTAACATTTAGCATCATTTCTTTGAGATTTGGTAATAAAGAGAAGAAATGTTGTAAAAAAGGCGTCAGGAACACGAAAGGTCTACGATTCCATAGTAAATAATTGATAAATTAAGAAAATGTACAATATTGCATAATGTATGCAACATATATCAGTAGAGTTGTTGACATAAATATTGTGTTTTGTTGAATTTAGACGATATTGAAATAAAATCGACCAATTCTCATCAACATAATGCATATTTGAGAGGTTTACTGTGGCGTGAAGACTTCAATAACCGAATACTGGATCAGGTTAACTGTACCTAGCTTTAAATAGCTACTTTGATGTGTACAATGCAGAATCGTAAACTTGTACCGCAAGTGGAAATGGGTGTATCAAACTTCACACACACACACAACACACACGTATGATTTTAGTGTGGCTTCTATATAAAGCTATTGTTTAAGAGGTCATGCTATACTCGTCAGACAGCGAGGAAGGCTGCTAATAAATGGCCGGAGAGTGGCTTTTTAGAAAGGTCATTAGTCCAAATGAAGCTAATTCGTAATAGGTTTATTCATAGTATATAATAAAAATCTACTATTAGACAGTGATTTATCCGAGAACTAGTACGTATGTTATTAAATTCACGAAATGCGAAACAAATCTAATTTCTCCTATCGCGATATTCTATTAATCTATGTCCTGTACTTCGTCCCCTATCAAGTCTAGAGCAGAAAAAATCTTACAATACTGACTGATAGTTTTTAGATTTGGCTGCGACTCATGTTTGCTCATTAATCTTATTCACTGATTCGTTGACTGAGTTACCTCCAGAAATTAGTGACACTAATCCTATTGCATGCCTACAGCATCTAAGCCTATACATGTGAGCTTGTGGTGTACATCAGTGCTGTGAGCTGGTGACCTCTGCCATCATATCCTGCTTGATAATGCTCTATGGAATAAACGCTCTGAATTCTGGATGCTCCTCACCGGCTGTACGGCTGTACGGTGACGGGGATTAGAACGTCCGACGTGGAACTTTGGTGACGAAGCAAATAAAACCCCGTGTAGGATGTTTCTTAGGACATCAGGATCGACGTCTCATTGTCATCGGCCTTTTGTAGTTTTCGGAATTGGCCGAATTCGTATATCAGCGATGAATTAATTGTCTACAAATTAGTGGACATCATATGGGTACATATCGGTTGTAAATTGACATATTGTTTTTAGACCTACGACATTTATGTTTTACACTAGTGCTCATTATTCCTAAATAGTTTTCACGTAGCAGAATTTATAATCCTCCAAACTGAATTAAATGTTCAACGAATGCAGAAGAATGGGTACTGGAGAAAGTACAAATCAAGTCCTCTAACGGTTAAGGATAAGTATCCCTCGGGCACAAGATAAACCCAAGTCAAACTTTTTTCTGCACATAAGTACACATATATTTAATCACGTGCGTAATTAAACCCATCACTGACTCATATCCACATCACTAGTTATGATTGTTAAACAAATATAATATCCTAAATCAACAAACAGGAGATGCTCTAAATGCCTGGACATACAATTTTTCTTTGTTGACATACGTTCGATCAATGTTTGTTTCGATGAAGTCGACAACGATAATGATTATGATCATGAATTTATTTCAAATCTACGAATATACATTTACATATTTACATTAATCTTAAAGGGAGAGTCTATCCTCAGAAAATATTTTTAAATATGTAATACTTAGAACAGTAACCACAAATTCCACAATAATAATCATGAAATATACCTGAAATCATAGATATAGGGAAATAATCCAAATCACTTGAGGGCCGCCATTATGGCTGCACCGGAAGCCAGATTCGAAGGCGGGAAGGAACAAACTGAAATGCTCTGACGTCACATCGGCAATCTCTAGACTGACGCGGATTATAGTTTCTCTTGAGCTTTGATTTCTGAGCCATTTTGAATCATCTTCCTCTTGTAAGGTTCCTTCTGGATCAAACTGATATGGTTGCATATGATTCATGACGTAATTTTAACAACGCAGTTGCGTTATGTTCTGGAATGATTCTTCGCTCACACTTGTTTACATGCTTTTGTATGGGATCTACAGACTTCAGGTCAACCGGATGCGTTGAAGTGACGTCAGCATTCAGGAGCTTCCGGTCTCTGTTTAGCTTCAAAATGGCGGCGCCCACAGGCCATTAAAAGTCGATTAATCAGCACCTTAGACTTGATTATTTAATATGTGGGTGATAGTTTACACATTTGACATTATTTATTATATTTATGAGTATAGCTGTATTAGTCCTGAAAATTTGAAATCAAGATGGTCTATCCCTTTAAAGTACATAATTTGAAGTTATAAATTGGAGGACCTCTATAGCTATATAATTTGTCTTCCTATAAACCCTTAGTTTACTTATTTCTTGTAGTAGGCAGTCGTCGGGGCGTGCGCGCCACAGAGACACAGAAGAGGGATCCAATAGGTCTAAAGATTCTTCTTTTGATTATACAATTAAAACATGTAATACACACACAGACACACACACACGCACATATATATATATATATATATATATATATATATATTGTGGGATATTATGTGGGTTTTTTACTTGGACATACCAAAGCCAGTCGAGTCGACATGATTATAATCAATTACAAAGAATGAATTATACATTCCATCATCAACTTGGGAGTTATATATAGCGTGTGTTTCTATTTTTATGAGCAAGGACTAAATTCACAATTTAGTAGAGTCTGTATTTATGTTTGTGTCTAGCGTGTACATATCTAGACTTCTTAATGGATGAATGCAACTTATCTCACCAGTCACAAGGATGAGTTGGGAATGGTGGATTCCATTCTCATAGTGATTGTCTATAGGAACAACAGATTTTAACGAGGCCAGCCGAACACAACTAGAAACAAACCTCCCGGTGCTACAAGACAAGATATCGATATAAAAACTGACATCCAGGAAAGGTGACACGTACCTCGAATATCCGGGAACTTTGATATTTGGACCGAATAAAAGGTTATAATTTGTAAAGCCGACTAGTTGTCATTCTGAAGTAACAATTATTGATTAGAACAAATAGAAATAATGTCATTTATTGCATTAAAGTAGTGAATATCAAGGTCCGCAGCATCATACAACTAGAGTATTTATAAGATATATGTATTGGGCTTCTTATCTAAGCCTCGTCGTGTCATATCTCGGGGATGTTTCATCTGTCACTTAGCCTCTTTACCTTTTCAGATCTCTTAGTCCATTTAGCCTATCGTGTATACAAATCTGCCCGTATGACAACAATGACAGCACCAGTTGCAATATCGGAGTGGAGGTATATTGTGTGTACCAGTGTTTTGTATACCAGTAAGGCGTATGCATATGTATTCAAAACTAACAAGTCACATTGAAATTATCTTAATTTCTGCTTTACTAAATCTAAATAAAAGCTATATCATATATCGTAGCATATGTTGTTATCGCAAGTAACTATTGCTATATTTAAATGGAGAATTTCTCTCAACAGGATACTCATAAGAATATTCTCAAAATAAGTTATATCGTGACTATCGCCTGTCCTTATCTCCTCAAATTATATAATTAGATGCATTCCTCCGATCCAATTCCACCGCACCACCAGTGGTCAGCTGTGCAGCTGAAATCAAGTACCCAGAAACTGACTAATATATCAGAGTATGAATATAAAACCGCATAAAAGTGGGACACCCCACACCCACCCCCATTCAGACTAGAATAATAAATATCACATTGAAATCAATACTTATGCCATAAAAGAACACATGATATATTTATCAGTATATCTAAGATGCATCAAATGTTTACAGCATAATTTCAAGTCACACGAAGCCAAACAAATTTAGTATAAGCAAATATACATATAAACACACAGCGAACTGCACTGCAAACACCCCTACATTGTACCGGTATCAAAAAAATACAACTCCCCCCCACCACGATATTTACAGAGCAACCCTCTAGCCTCTACTCTGTCGGGATGCTCAGGTGGAGCGGGGGATTCGAGTCCGGGCAATATCTAGGTCTGTGTCATCCGATCATGTCCCATACGTTGCCAGAACCGATGTTAAACAAATAGCTCGCTCACCTACCCACTGACCCACTGACTGACGGACCCATTGACCCACTCAATTGCCAACTTAAAGACACGGATAAAACGTTCAGCCGTTGGAAGGTTGTCTGCGATATACCCCTATGAGTGCTGAGTTGTCCTCAACGAGAAAGAGAAACAAACACAAACATAATATATGTCTAATGCTACCTTATATTAGTGATAAACGAGTAATCTGGATAGATAATATTATTAAGTTTTTGTTTGCTGTGGTGTTGTTGTCGTTATTATTATTATTATTATTATTATTATTATTATTATTATTATTATTATTATTATTCAGACTGATTCGCATTTTTGAAGTCAGATTTAGTGGTTAATTTTTCAATCTTTCTCGTAGTAGCTACTATTAATTCACCCATCTAAGTATCAAAACTGTCAGCTACAAAATAGAGATATTATTATAACTAACTAACTTAAGTTTGGTTTTAATTACTAGATCTGAGAGGCTTTAACTAACTAACCTCATCAGTTATCTGTGTATATAACATGTGTGTGCGTGTGTGTGTGCGTGTGTGTGTGTGCGGGTGTGTGTATGTGTGTGGGGGGTGATTGTGTGTTTGCATGTGTGTAAATTAAAGCGCCTATCCACTTGATCTATTTAGCCCATGGTCGAGAACAGCGGATTTCAGGCAGATCTCCGATACTGCGAATGACACGTCGCGATTATAATAGCTATACATTCAGCAATTTTTTTATATTAGCCTGTGGGATCCAGCTAATTCGCTTTTCGTATGCGACAAATATGTCACGCCCACGGGAAAACGGCTACATGCAGGCTACGTACGAAAAGTGGAAGCACGTAAAAATATACCATTTGATACCACATCTCGCAGCAAACAATACGTGCGTGTAGTTCAATGGCTAGTTACTACATACATAAGATAATTACTTTGACACCAGAGTTTACATTTAGCAGTAATTTATTGTGGTTCAAAAGAAACCTATATATAAAACATTTCGACACCTCAGATGCTGACCTCAGCTTTATTCTGGGTTCGAATAACTAAATTAATCCTACCTATATGACCCCTATCGATAGACAGCCGACTGGGTCTGGCGTCGCAAACCTTGTTGGAATTTGGGGTAGAGAGCCCTGACTGTCGCCTGTTGGGCACAGCCACCTGATGTTGTCTTCTGTTGGGTCTTTATTGTTGATGGTGGTGTTTATAGAGGTCTTTCAGTAGAACTGGGGTGATGATGTCTGGTAGGAATGTTGATTTTCTTATAATCAAAGCTGCTAGCTGATGATCTAGTTTGTAGTCTTCAGGGAGGAGGTGGTCTTTTAGTCTTCTTTGGTACTTCGGGGGGGCTGTACTTGGCGTCGCAAGGTTTTGTTGTTCGGGGAGAATCCCCAGGCTGTCGCTTAATCAGCACAGCCTCTATGTTGGAGTGGTTGAGAAATCTCCTCCCCCACCACTCACAGGGGAGCAGTACGGAAAGATGGAGCCGAAATACCCTGAGGGTGGTCACTGCCAGAGTGTTTTACGTCCTCAGGGGGTTTTAACGTCCCCCTTTATTTTAAATAATTCAGTGGAGACGGCAGCGCCATTTAACGTGGTCAGCCACCCACGATGTAGTGAACCGAAAAATTAATCCCTGGAAAAGTTTCGACCTCTTGCGGGGTTCGAACCTGCGACCGTTGGCACCAAGTGCCGGGTGCTTAACCGCTAGGCCACCGGAGCTCACTATGGCGTCGCAGGTTTAGGTTTATAGGTTTTGTTGTTCGGGGAGAATCCCCAGGCTGTCGCTTAATCACAAGGTAGGCTAAATGGGCCGAGTGACTTCCAAAGGTAATGAGACGAAGTGAAAGACGAAACAACCTTCAGGTATGCCCACGCCGGGATTGGAACATGGGTGGTAGTGATCTGTGGTCCAGCACGCTACCGCTAGACCACGGAGGCCCCCTAAAGGCTCGTTTGCGATGTTGCCCTGTATTTGTGGGGTTTTTCCATTGATTGATCGGTAGTAAAGGCTCGTTTTCTTCGGGATTTTGTTCAAGTTGGTGTTCACTTCTGAGCAGCGACTTCAGCCAAATCACTCTGGGAAGTAAATCGAACCTTCTGCGGTGCGTCTGAGAGCGCTCTACGCAGCTGGGTTCTAAATCGTGAAATCAAATCCCAGCCTTCTACGGGGGTGTTTCATTCATCGGTGAAAAACAATGATCCTATCATCTCCGATCATCCTACGGAATATAATCTCGACAATAAATTTCAAATACGACTATTGTTGGTGTTGATGTTGTTGAAAATGGTATTGTTGATATCGTATCAATATCCATTTACCATCATTACTCCACCCGTTATCGGTGACGAGGTGAACGTTGGAACATTGACGTTTCGACTAAACCACAATGGGATAGCCATCCGAATAGGTACAGAAAATTTTAATTTATGCGAAATATGTAAATCATATATGATATTATAACGTCGAGACTAGTGTGTCATACGTCCAACAGCTCGACGCTGCGCATTATCTTCTATCGCGTTTTTGTAGGCTAAAGTGCCACCAACTAATTTATCTCCATACACCAATGGCGCCCAGATAGCTCGGCGGTTAGGGTACTGCGCAGCAACTCTCCAGGGCCAGGTTAGCGTCCGAGTGTTACTTGAGTCTGTGGGGTGTTTCCATGCGAGCCAGATGTAGCAAGATGAAAGCTAAACAAACTACTCCACCGCGTTATTAATTATCATTGCCGGTGCAGGTCAGGTCATTGATATTTCTGTTCTATTCTCCAAAATTAGCACCGAGAGTAGTTACCTATTCTCGGAACGAACTTGCTAGTCAAGTGTCGGCAAATTTGAAATTGATCACATATCAAGATCGGAGCTGTGATGAATGTCTTTATCTTCTCCGACATACCTGAATAGAGGGGTCAACCACACCTCGTCCACCCCCACGCCAACCCACCCTTCTACAACCCCCCCCCCCCCATCTCCACCCTCTCGGCTATAAATTAACAGAGTTTACGCAAAGATGAACAAACACTTAGGTCAGTATACTCAAAATACATATAAATAGAGGAAGCTTCTGGTGGAGGATCACAACTGACAGAGTAACTTGCACATCTAACTAATTATCTGGTCCAGGACGATGTTTGGCTTAGAGTTCGACGTATCGGCTACCAACGTACAGGTATGGCTACTGTGTACGGTCGCCTTCCTCCTGGCGTACAACTACTTCACGAAGGAATCCTGGAGGAAGCTGCCTCCGGGTCCGCCGGCCTTCCCGCTCGTCGGATCCCTTCCTTTCCTCGGAAAGGACATCCGGGAGCCGCTGAGGAAGATGTCCGCCAAATATGGAGACGTCTTCACCATCTATCTTGGATACCGGCGCGTTGTCATCCTGAACGGATATGACGTCATCCGAGAGGCATTCGCCAAACACGGACACCGTTTTTCCGGAAGGCCATTGATATACATGATCACCGGTGTAATGGACGGTTACGGTAAGGATCAATATAGATCACGTGTTTGTCAGCTAATGCTGACCGCTTCCGTTGTGTAATCGTCAGAATACCGTACTACAAAGATCCCGGTGGTGGGATTGAATCGCACTGGTAGCTCTCTGTGTCTGGTGGGACATTTCATCGTATCATCTCATTTCCAGGGTTGTGGGGAGTAGCCCGTTGTCGATATGTCCGAAGTTACACCGAAGATGTCACGCCGAAGATAAACCAATTATTCACTCGACCAACTCTTTAGTCGCCCAATCAATCAATCAATCAATCAATCAATCGCTAAATGCGAGGTGTCACCGGGAAGCATTTTATCATATCGTACTGTTATCTATTTTGTTCGCAGGTATCGTATCCAGCCAAGGTTGGCTTTGGCGTGAACAGCGCCGTCACGCGCTCACCGTCCTTCGAGATTTCGGCTTCGGCGGGACGCTGCTCGAGGAGAGAATAACGACCGAGCTGCGGTTCTTCCTCGACGAGTTGCGCAACAACAAGGATAAGCCCTACAACCCTCAGATGTTGATACAGATGTCCGTCGCTAACGTCATAGCGGCATTGGCGTTCGGAAATCGACTTCACTACGACGACGATAAGTTCGTGTATTACATCGAGAAGATCAATAAAGCCTTCGAAATACTTGGAAACAGTGGGATCATAACGATATTCCCATTTCTCAGGTAGGTAAACTACGCCTTTGACAGAATCACAGCTGTGACGTACTCGCAGCCGGTAACCGTCGAGCAGGTGTAGGTTAGTTATCGCGTTTTGGGTTGAGGGTGTTTAGACATTATTTAATAAACATGTCACCTGTTCGAATTGTTTCATTCCAGATTATATAGCCTCTTGTACGAATTTTGGAAATTATTATTATTACTATTATTACTATTATTATTATTATTATTATCACTTTATACCAGACACCTGCCGGGTGATTACTTCAGAGTGAAACAACTGTTAATGGATCGAGATGAAATGGCGGCGTACCTGAAAGAGATCGTTGAAGATCACAAGATCGCCATGAAGGAAGGACGCCCGATCAAAGACTTCATAACCGTTTATCTGAAAAAATTAGAAGAGGAACGGAACAAAACTGATTCCACCTTTTCAGGTGATTCTTCCCTCAAACTGTGCTTGAATACCGTGCCACCGTTTAACGACTAAGTGTTTCTCGTGGCTGAACTGTTCAATATCCTAACTCAACGACGTTCACTCAACCGACACGCTCGAGGCCGTATATGGTTTACGTTCGATACGACTGAACGTTCTCGGAACGTACGAAACTTGAGGAGTTTAAATGTTTCTAACAAAGCTTGATTCAGTCGCGATATGGCTGGCTGGTTGCTAGGTACTCGCACTTATCAATAACCTATGTTCTGTGGCGAATGCGATCGTTTGCGGGTGATGTTTGATTAACGCCTTTGTGCACATGGTAGGCTAATTCGTTTGCAAAGTAAACACGCTCGATAAAATGTAAGCGGTAAACATTCGCGAACGATCGCCGAAGAAAATTAGCTATCAAAACAGAGATTTAGTAAAAGCTAACGGCATTATACAAGAGCGTCATGTATAATATATCGGTTTTGTTATTGTGGGGATTTGGAAAGATATGCACGATTAATATCTCGAAAATAGGATTTACTAAATGATGATGATGATGATGATAATAATAATAATAATAATAATAATAAGAAGAAGAAGAAGAAACGGCCCATTTAGCCTACCATGTGCATAAAAGTGGCCGTAAACATCAATCATCGATCGTTTTCGTTCGTTTTATGTTCAGGGGAATAAATACCCCAGGCCGTCGCTGTAGGGCACGGCCTCTTATTGGGGGTTTATTATTTTCATGTAGGATTTACTGCAGAATATATGGTTGTCTCTTAAGGGGGGAGTAAATGATCTCTGGAATGATGGATGATCGTCTTATGAGGTAATTAGCTTTGTCTATTGCGGGAAGGGAATGTTGGACCGGGAGTAGTTTTTGTTTAATAATTTGTCGAATATTCGGGAGTCCGGGGCAATCTATAAGGTAGTGGATTGGGCCATATCGACCCTGACACACATTACATGTGGCGTGTTTATCAGGAGTCTTGAAACTCTTAGTATAAGAGTTACATCTTAGTAGTCGTAATTGGGTGTCTATAAATCATCCTTATATGTACGTCAGATGGTTGAACAAGCATTTATTGAATAGCTCTATTATAAGTTGATTGTTGTCCAGCGAAATATTCTTTTTGCTTTCATTCAACGATTAGACATCAAATATGAAAGGGAGCTACGAATTACCGCAAAGTTCAAATAAAATACTGAAAATAAAATGCACTAATCTAAAAGAGATTTCCATGTAAATTAATGTTCACTGTATATTGTTTTGTACTGTGCAGAGAAACAACTTATCTACATCACGATTGATCTTTTTGGGGCCGGATCTGAAACAGTAAGTACCACCCTGACCTGGGCAATCGTATACATGGCCCTCAACCAAGACGTACAACAAAGAGTCCAGGCCGAAATAGACGACGTTATTGGTCGTGAAAGCGTTCCCAGGATGGCGAACCGTGAACGGATGCCGTTCACGGAAGCTTGCATCTTAGAGATCCAAAGACTGGGAGACGTGGTGCCATTCGCTGTACCGCACGCTACCACCGAAGACATCCAATTTCGTGGCTATCTCATCCCACGTGGTACGATGGTGATGGCGAATCTGTACGGCGTCCATAGAGATCCCCATCTTTGGCCGGAACCAGAAAAATTCAAACCGGAAAGATTTCTGGACGAAAATGGCAAACTTGTTCGCCGAGAAGAACTGATACCATTCTGCCTAGGTGAGGATACCACGCCATACACATAAGTCATGTTTATTTGACAATGCCGATGCTAGAATGACATGCATTTGGCGCTAATGCGATTAAATTCCATTCAGTAGGTGCATGTAGGCATAGATCGTGAACAAAATTAAGCATATCATCCGTTGCTTTATTTGTGTGTATGTCATTCTTATTGCAGGAAAGAGGCTATGTCTCGGAGCTAGTATGGCCAGAATGGAACTGTTCCTCTACTTTACATCAATCCTCCAAAGATTCTCATTTCAACTCTCGCCCGATCACAGACAATCAGACTTGAGGGGTAAATTAACTGTTACAAACATGCCTCGTCCACCGTGTTACATCATCTTACAAGAACGATAAGCCTTGAATACATGTAAAGACAAATTGGACGTGGTATAAGGTCCTTATCTTGATAAGTGTGTGTGTCTCTCTCTCTCTCTCTCTCTCTCTCTCTCTCTCTCTCTCTCTCTCTCTATATATATATATATATATATATATATATAATTATAAGGATTTTACCAAGTACTATCGATCGGGTTATGATCAAATGTCGTCACTTCAGTACAATGTTTGAGTAACGTCATCATTGTTACATGTATACTTATCTATCGAGTAACAGTAATTGTTTTCCTATTTATTTACACACCATTGTATTCGTGCTAGTCGGGTTAGAACCTTCTCGAACAGCTTGTAGAAAGAAGGTAGCACATCAGGAGATGTCACATCGCAAGTTTTGTAGTAGGCCAGCGCACCGAGTACTGGTGTACTACACGTCAATTACCGGTTAGCCATTGACGAAGTGCATTATATCATCTTACTCAACAATAACTTCCAGGCACTTCGAGCAACACTTGTTTTCCAGAATGTGACATCGGCACGCACTTACACTTTGCCAATGTCGCGTGTACCAAGAACAGTAAATGGCGATAACTGAGAGAAAAATAAAGGATAAATTAGTTCTATGGTCCCAGTTGTAGTTTTAACGCAATAAACGACTTGGTCCAGATTACATATATGTTATTAAGACCTTAGTACAACCATTGGTTCGCATCCGATTCAAGTATAAAAATATCATCAGACGATGGCACAGATTATTCAACAATATGATAGAACAAACGGGATCGGATCCATTTGGACCGTTGTTGGAAAGACAGAGCACTTTAATGTCGGACAGTCTTTCTGGGTACGATATACGTCCCGGGAACAGATCTATGTGGTTATCGTTGAGGTTAGTTCGTCGTCTTTTGACGATACCAAGAATGAACACGAAAAACTGTGCTGAAACACGGGCATTAGACGGAGATCAAAGGTCCAAGTACGGAGTTGGGATGTGGACGAGTTATAGAGGAAAAATACAATTTTAAAGGATAACAATAAATTAAGGCTGAAAATTGGTCTATTTAATTTAGTTGTCTATAGTCACTTTACACATGATGCATTTCGTTACTAAATATATATTTCCCAAATATTCAAATAATTCCATTTATATTGTCGCACTAATCTCAGTTATCTCTATACATACCTGTGCCTTCATGGTAAATGCATTACTTGCTTATTTGCCGTATGGTGAATATTGATCTCAGAAATATTAAAACGATTTAACATCGTATAATGACATCAAAGTCTCTTGTACATTTTCATTTCAAGAACATACTATGAAGAATCACATATATGTTTGTGTTATAAACATTATAATCATGATGGTAATCATGATTACAATGTAATCGTAATCGATTACATTCAGAATTAATGTAATCGTAATTATAGTGTTCTCAAGTAATCGTAATCGATTACCTTGGTCCTGTAATCGCCCGACCCTGATACACAGATGCCGCATATACAGTAAAAGTTGATTATAACGAAATTCAAGGGGAATGGGAATTCATTTCGTTATAATGGTACTTAGAATCGTCCCAGTTTTCAAATATAAGCGCCATGTGTGTATCAGATACTAGTTATCGACGTATGAGCGATAATTGGTTAAAATAACCCAGTTTTATTACGTGTATTGCCACGTGTTATCAATCAAAAGTGGGCAATTTATCATACGCCACAATAGCCTTTGGGGTCACAGGTATCAATATCTTCTCACCATCTACTCGAACCCTAATGTAGCAGTAAAATTGCATGGTGATAAAATTCGCTGACCACTTCGAATTAAGCTATTATTTCGTTATATACAATTAGTTATAGCGATAAATCTGGGCTCCGGCGCATAGACGTAAACATGCTTTCATGTTATAATAAAATACAAATTGCTGAAATATTTAGCCTTTAAACAAACTTGCCAAAGACATAAAACATGTTACTAAAACAAACTCACTATATACATATTACATAGTGTTACATCCATAAATTATGTATCAATCATCATTAATAGATGAACGGCAAAACTACAACACGATCGTCTATCGTTGTAAAAAGTGGAGTAGATGCAAAAAATAAAACAAACGGGAGGTAAATACAACTTATGGATGATTCATCAGGGTATTGAATATCCATGCTGATATATGTAACGTTTCATCAATCCCGTGTGTGTGTGTGTGTGTGTGTGTGTGTGTGTGTGTGTGTCTCTTTCTCTCTCTCTGTCTCTCTCTCTCTCTCTCTGTCTCTCTCTCTCTCTCTCTCTCTCTGTATGTGTGTGTATGTGTGTGTGTGTTTTAGGATACATATAGACAACATCAACAACTCTAAACAACAACTCTAAATCTAAATACAACTATACATACATCAATCTAAATATAAAATGTCTGCACCTCCATATATCGATACATACGTATACATGTGAGGTCTACTCATCATCCTGTGGGGCCCAGCTAATTCGCTTTTCGTACGTGACAAATATGTCACGCTCAGAGGAAAGCGGCTACGTGTATGCTACGTACAAAAGCAGAAGCACATAAAACATACCATTTGATACCACATCTCGCAGTAAACAACACGTGCGTGTGGCTCATTGGCGACTTACGACGTACATAAGATTACTACTTTTACACCACAGTTTACATTCAACAGTAATTGTCTGTGGTCCGAAAGAAACCTATATATAAAACATTTCGACGCCTCAGATGCTGACCTCACCTTTATTCTGGGTTCGAATAACTAAACAAATCCTACCTATATGAACCGTATCGATAGGCGTTGGGCCAACGTGTTATCAATTATTGAATTTTGGTTGGTATGCAACATGAATCCATCGATGCTGGGCCAACGTGGGGACAACCATCCAAAAGAACCTTTTTAATATATAGCCACTACCTCTACCATAGATGTGCGCGAGCAACTCTTGGAACTAGCGGGGGGGGGGGTGTTATTATCGCTTAAACGAGGAGAGTGGAATAAACGCCTACAATCTAGTCTAGCCAAATCTGTCTTATGTTGTAGGATATTATACTCACACCAAACCCTATAAACCTGTTGAAAATCAGCGTCTGATGAGAAAGAGTAAACTACACGGTGACGGTGTAATTGTGTAAAAGACAAAGATGAGTGAAATTAAAAACACTCGACATGACCCAATTATTCCAAGTCGATCCGCCAGAACCGTTCTCGTTCAAAAGGCCTGACGAATTGTCGAAATGGATTCGCGGATTTGAAATGTTCCCGCTCGCATCTGCGTTGTACGAAAAGGAGAAAGTCACGCAAGTAAATACATTGCAGCTCAAGAGTGAAATTCGCAGAAAATCAGAGATGCGCGTACGTTAACAGCAGCCGCAAAGTAATGGGAGGCGGAACGAGGAGTGCGGACTGTTAAGAATTTACTGAAGAAGTCAGTGGATCCATACAATGCCTTGCTATTTTACCGTGCTACACCTTTCGAATGCGGATATTTGCCATCATAACTACTAATGGGAAGGCAGCTGCGTAGCAAGATTCCTATGGTGCCATCAATACTCGAATCTCATTGGGTAAATCGAAGCAGCTGCGGGATAAACAAGAGAACAAGCGAAAACAGAAGCAAACGTATGACCCCTATCATCGTGCACGACCACTGGGATGGGTAGAAGATGCCAAGACTAGTGGCACAGTGATCAGGTAGACTGATTTACTTTACTTATACTTGGTGTGAACGCCAATAATTAAGTTGTCTTCGTAGAAATCGATGAAATCTTGTACTTAAGCCAAATGAGCACGATAGTGTCACCGACAGCCTGGGGGAAGACATAGCATAAATGTCATCCGTAACCAGGAGAATCAGCAGCAATACAACTCCGACTAATATTATATATATATATATATATATATATATAGAGAGAGAGAGAGAGAGAGAGAGAGAAAGAGAGAGAGTCATTCCATATAAAATCAACCCATGCTTCCCACCTGACCACTTCAGATTGTATAATTATGTTTATATATCAACTACCATGTATATGATGAGGCTAGGCACAAATTTTAGCTTTCACTAAGAAATATTATCCCAATTTGAAGTGCCATGGGGTACCTCTAATTATGCCGCTTTCGAAATTGCTCTTAAGTTTTAGCCCCGTTTGAACCACGATAAGAGTTAGAGACACGAAGCGTCCAGAGCTGAAAGCTGTGTTATAGCTATATTCAAAACTGCAATGAAATGAAGCTGAGGTGTAAACCTGTGGTTGGCAGGTCATGCCAAACTCTGGCTTTTGTTAAGTTCAATTATATTTTCTACCAACTTTGCAAGCCAACATACTATATCATTGCCACAACATTGGGCTTACATTGAACATATTTTGTTTCCAAATTTGAGCCAACGTTACCTATGAGCAGAACTACGTTCAACGCAGTGCCTACGAGCTCATTGATGTTGCCACAACGTTGGGCTAACATACTATATCATTGGCACAACATTGGGCATACATTGGCTATACTTTTTTCCAGCGTTGAGCCAACGTCGCCCCTATTAGCAGAACTACGTACTATATCATTGGCACAACGTTGGCCATACGTTGAATATACTTTATTTTCAACGTAGTGCCAACGAGCTAATTGATGTTAGACCAACGTTGGGCCAACATATGTTTGTTTCCTGGGTCGGCGCATTATTACCGGACTAGAACGAAATATGATGTACTTAAAACTAACAGCTAATTCTCATACGTTTCCATTCGTCACTAAGTGAACGTTCATTCACGACTAATTTAGCGTCCCTAAGTATAAGCAGTTAGGTGTGGTGGGATTTATATAAAACCACCTATCCACTTGATCTATTTTGACCTATAGTCGAGTACAGTGTGTGTGTGTGTGTGTGTGTGTGTGTGCCAGCACCTACGTGTGTAAGTTGAAATGTTCAGTGTGATAAATAAAAGCGAGACCAAGATGGCATATTGAATTTATATATCCATACATGTTTTAGAGGTCATACACATATTACAGGAATAGATTAACATTCAATAAACAATGGCTTTGGCGTTACTTGATAACAACATCTCTCATGCGGCAGTAATTAGTACTTTCCACGTCGATATATTACCGTAATGTACATTTGTAATTACAGTCTTATCAATGATTTACATGAACGTCTGTCAACAATCTGATATCTTCTTCGAGTGGTACCTGTTGTAAATGCAGCATAAAGCATTTCACGCGCATATTCGAAAAACATTCCAATTACATAGTACACCCACGTGACTGGCTGGCTGTACGCCAACCAAGACAATTATAATTGAAGATGATACAAATCCTTGGCATCTTAACATCAATAGATAAATCATAATCTGGACCATTATCTTACACAAACATATACAAAAGGTACCATCGCCAAAAATGGCCCCATAACTGTCACAAAATATCTGTGTTGAGAAAATATTCCGTTAATTAGTATTGTTTATTTCAGGTAAGCTCAAATACACCATATAGGAGTTTACAGTCAGAACATTTAGGCCACAAATACCAATGTCAAGGCCGTTTAAGACGGGAACCTTTAATTACCGAATAATTAAAAAACGTGTGGTTATAATTTAATACAAATAAAATACGCGGTTTTTAAAATGAATACAGATGAATATTAACCATAAAAAAACTACCCATTAGAGTAATGAACAATCAGATTTTTGCAACAAATACATGTATGCATACCTCGATTTGTATTAAAATAATGCATATTACACAGAACACAAAACTGGTATTGAACCCAGATATTATATTACAAATATTTAAATGAACTCAATACGAGATTAACCCTTAATCTTACTGTGCCGATAATATGTCTCGTTTATAAAGAATTTCTTAACTTCCAATCAGACGCAATCAGAAACCCTGATGATGATGATGATGAACGAGGTGATGACAATGTATCTGTTTAGAGCATCGAGGAATGCCTTGAACGGGTTTGATCAAACATGGCTGACTGAGCTGCCGATGAAGCGTGTGAAATAACGTTCTAGTCTTGATTTGTGTAAAAGATAACCGTTTTAACAATTAGGATTTTCTTCAAGGTATCTGATAACTGAAGCTAAATCATAATACAAATAATTCAATTTACAGCCATCTTGCTTGGTCTTTGAAGAAGTCGCTCACAGTCGAAAGCCCTCAGTGTGACTTTTGGGCCGTTTATCCGAGTCAATCGCTCTCAAATTAGTGGAGGGTCTCTGAACATTGCGGTCCTAAATGTCCTAACAGAAACACCAATGACCTAAACGTCCCGGCCTAAATCTCGTATCGGTGACCTAAGCATCTGTTCAGTTCGAAAACGCTGTCATGTCAAAATGTAACACGGGGTCATATTAGATTCGTTAATGCAGATTAGAAAAGCTATACAAATAGTTCTGGTGGTGTTTGGATATTTATCAACGTCAAGTTCTTTTTGGCATTCCGCGTCCATCTTTTGGCAGCTACGTGACACTTAGAGAGTGTTATTTACTGAAAAGAGACATTTTAATGTTATACCGTTATTTGAGTTACGTCTAGAGCCAATATTACTCTACATAAGTGCATCATGTTTAATACATAAATTAATCTACATACGTACACTGTATAATTTTCCCATTAAGACTACAATATAATAACGTACCTTGATGCTAATCTACCATTTGCTATGTAGCCAAATTGGCCATTTTTACACCCAGTAACAAAATTATGACGAACAGTGTACAAATGATTGTTTTTAAACGGACTCGCTATGAGACAAAACAACAACAAAAAACGGTGGTACATAAGAGAACCAGACATCCCGACTAAACCTGGCGTACGGAAGTTGCCACGACAACGATGAACCATTCAGCAAATAATAAATATCATATTTTGATAATAGTCACAAACTAGTAAAATTGCATCAGCCTGTTTCTGTGAGAAATGCTACTCACATAAAAGATGTATTCGCAATTGGAATCGCCAAAACATCATATATCTTTGCAGTATGAACTCTCCCTCCCCCCCCCCCCCCATTTTACCACCATCCGTTATAATTCGCTTAGTTCAACCGACCTTTTTCTACTCTTGGTCACTCTTCGAACTGGCGTCGACTTGAGCGGATCCGTCGAACATTCTCCTATCTCTTCCAAGAAGGAAAGATTCGATTCTCCGGCGGCGATGGTCGCCCGCTTCTTCGTGATGCGTTTCTTATCTTCTATCTTGCTTTCCGGCTTGTACACAAACGACAAGATGCTCAAGACGATACAGACCACGGTCGCCGCACCACAGATAGATACGATGAATATTTCTCCGGCGCTGAACTCGTTACCTAACAAACAAAAAGAGCAAATGTGTCGTCTGCCAAATGGCTAAGATGTTACGTGATTTATGTTATTTGTTTATTATTTTATCTGTGTACTTGTTGAAATTTGGATACGATATAATAACTTAGATAAAGCATGAAGGCGTGTACACTTATTTCCGGTGTACACTTATTTCCGGTCTCATTATGATGATTGACTGAAACTAGCATGCGTGCCTCTAGGTATGTCTGTTTGTGAGTGCATGCGCGCGTGCGTGTTTATGAGTCTGTATACGGGGCCATCTTAACAGCATTATAGGGACTCTGGCAAAGCTGTGTACTGGGGCCCCTACCTACACATCCATTCACAGGGATAAAAATGTAAATGGTCGATAAAATTAAACATATATTTATTGTATTAGTACTTCCAACAAAAGTGGTGTTTAAAAAATTAAAAAAACAAAATGTTGTATAGCAAAGATTAATCAACACAAACGTTTGAACAGCAAGTCACAACGTACATAGATATGCAGCGTCTATTTGTCAGTGGGGTTCCGGGCAGCTATCCAGCGTGCCCAAGCACTAAGACAGGCCTGTATGGGGCCCCTATGCCCGTTGAGCCCCCGGGCAAGTGCCCATTGGACCCATGCGTTAAGACGACCCTGTCTGTATGTATGCATCTTCTTGTCTCTATATTTACTTAGTGAGCTCCGGTGGCCTAGCGGTTAAGCACCCGCCTTGGATACGATATAATAACTTAGATAAAGCATGAAGGCGTGTACACTTATTTCCGGTGTACACTTATTTCCGGTCTCATTATGATGATTGACTGAAACTAGCATGCGTGCCTCTAGGTATGTCTGTTTGTGAGTGCATGCGCGCGTACGTGTTTATGAGTCTGTATACGGGGGCCATCTTAACAGCATTATAGGGACTCTGGCAAAGTTGTGTACTGGGGCCCCTACCTACACATCCATTCACAGGGATAAAAATGTAAATGGTCGATAAAATTAAACATATATTTATTGTATTAGTACTTCCAACAAAAGTGGTGTTTAAAAAATTAAAAAAACAAAATGTTGTATAGCAAAGATTAATCAACACAAACGTTTGAACAGCAAGTCACAACGTACATAGATATGCAGCGTCTATTTGTCAGTGGGGTTCCGGGCAGCTATCCAGCGTGCCCAAGCACTAAGACTTGCCTGGTATGGTTATAAGTGATTCGTTATGTCATTACCTATTTACACGTTGCTCGCTCGCGCTCTCTCTTTCCCTCTTCTATCGCATAAGCACACACGCACGCATGCATGCGCGCATACGCACACGCATATATATATATATATATATATGGATGCACTAATAACAACTAATTCAGATAAACAAATTTCACCATCAATCGGTCATGCTACACACACACACACACAGTCACACACCATCAACATCTGAGAAGAGAGCACTTACCGACAAGACATTCTATGTGGTGTAAGTGGGAAGACCACAGCTCTTCCTGATAGTCCCATATCCAGTCCGTGAATTCTTTGCCACATTCTTCGTTGCCGAACTTCTTCAAACAATCAAAGAAAATTTTGGCTGCTCTGAAACGTTACAGTGGCCGTTTATAACAATGTCTATCTAGAATTCAAATTTATCTCAGGCGACATGACGTGATATAATACATCATCGTCATCATCAAAAAGGGGGAAAGTTCAATTAGTTTATTCGGGATTCCTGATTCCAAGCCGATAGTTCGATCTTCATTAAAGGTACTTTACTGCCGATGTAATAATATTGTTATCTGTTGGTACACGGTGGCCGGATTAGACGATTTATGTCTGGCCTCAGATGGCCGTAATAAACAGATGGAGATTGAGAAGAAAGGTTATTTACGGTAGCCACCCGTTAGTCTGGTACATAGAGAATAAAAAGGACGTTTCGATGGCACATTGGATAGAGCAGTGTGGTGCAAACCTCAAGATCTGGGTTCGCTTCCTTCTTAAACCTAGGTTTGTAGGATGTTTCCTTGAGAATCGCCTGGCAGCCGTATGTCCTAAGTGTGACTAGCATTGAGGCTAACAAATAACTCATAAATTCATTTCAGTGTCTCTCTAGTGAATTTTAGTGTGTCGTATCCTGAACAGCGAATGACATAAACTGTATTTGTCTTTAAAAAAATGGTCTTTATTGTGTAATAAAGTCACCTAGAATAAAAACGTTAACATCTTGTCATAATCCGTCGAGTTAACTTACTTGCAGAACCGATGTGTGTTTACCGGTTCGTCTGGATCCAGCCACCAAGTGCGATTCTCGTACGTCTTATAACACTCTTCGGTCAACAGAGTAAGGTTTCTGCTTCCGGACATACATTCTCGTACTACTGGATAACCTGATGGCGTGTAACATCAAATAAAAAGGACTCATTCTCGGTACACCAGCAATGTGATAAAGATGGGGAAATTTAATTTACTCAAATACCAGGTTCAGTATATAGCAATTATATTTGAACCATGAGATCAAACTTAGGTATTTATCAAACAATTACTGGTATTTTTGCTCCTGCCCCGAGTGACCCAAAGAAATATCTAGATTGTTAAATAATCGTACTCACTGATTATAAATATAATTTCATACAGAAATGTTCGTGCAAACCTCTATGCCACCCGAATAGTGGCATTTATCAGCTCTGTTTAAATTTATAATTGAAAGGTAATTGCTTTTCTGCACTGTATAACATAAACTGGATACAATCTACGTCAATATTTTGATTGGCCTCTCTCTCTCTCTCTCTCTCATATATATATATATATATATATATATATATATATATATATATATATATATAATGCGCACCATATAAAATATAAATTTAAAGACACTGTAAGAGGTCTTTCACCATCACTAACGTCATACTTGAACAAAACATTATGTTTTCAGCTACTTAATTTCGACCTTCTTTAACTAAGTTTGTTTATTTCCAGGTTTCTAAATACTCCATTATTTCATTTCTGTAAATGCAAACGACACCTCTTAATATTTATTTTATAACCATATCAACTGAAATTATATTCCCTTTTGTATAATAAGAAAGCCTAGAATCATACAAAGGGTCATTACCATAATTCACGAGAACAGTCATTTATATCATAACGAAACCTTTCTCCAGATAATAGATCTATCATAACAATCCGTTATGACGTGATGATGAAAGCCATAACAGGAGAGTATTTTTATAGAATAAAGTCGCTGTGCCGACTCAAAATATTTACTAAGATGATGATGATTGATGTTTTGTGCACAAGGTAGGGTAAATGGGCCGAGCAACCTCCAAAGGTAATGAGGCGAAGTCAAAGACGAAACCACCTTCAGATATGCCCACGCAGAGATTCGAACACGGGTGGTAGTGATTTGTGGTCCAACACGCTACCGCTAGCCCAGGCTGTGCTGATTAAGCGACAGCCTGAGGATTCTATCCCGAACAACAAAACAAACAACCGCTAGCCTACGGAGGCGCCCAAAATATTTCTAAGATAAGATTATACGCCAAAATCTCAAATCGTATAAAAGACCCTGAACATTCTGGAAAAAATACTTAGGAAGATGCGATTAACGATGATCCTATGGAGGCTATTTTAATCCGCGATCAGAATATCCTGTCCTCATTTTGATTTCCCCCAAATATAAAATGTTTACAAAAACAAATTTGCATAAAGTACGTAGAATGCTTGTATAAAACCCACCTGCTTTTCCTTCATAACACAGATAATCATAGCCCTTTATCCATTCACTGGCCGCTTGTTCTGCCCTTTTACGGGCCACGATTCCCTCAAACGTCTTCCTGGCTTCCGTTCCGTTTATCTTTTCTGTGGCGCACGTCATCGCCACGTCATCAAGACACGGTCGGACCTTTTGCCATTTCCTAATAAGAAAATGTAAGTAAAAGGCTCTTCCGCTTGCTAAGGAGAGTATGTTTTCGCGTGTGAAGAGCGAACTATGAAAACCAATCAGTGTGCTTACCTGCAGAGCAAATCCAATTCGTTGATGTTGTAAAGTGGGGCTATTTCTTTGCCAAGTGTATCTAAGCCTTCTGTACAGTTCACTACTTGCTCTACACTACAGAACGATGTGATGTTTTCTTCTCCGAGGGTACAACTCACTGCCAATAAACGTTTTGAAAAACAACATTTCACATAACGATATGCATTTTCAAACAATATCATAGAACAAATCCAAACAAAAAGCATCCGAAAATAGCAGACAATTCTGAATTAAAACATTACATACCTGAAATAAGAAGAAATGTCAAAGCTCTAACCATGACAACCATTATCGGTGACACTTCACCGTAAAAGGTAGATTTAAAAAATAACAGCTTTCTAGCAGACACTGCGCTGAATTAAATACCATGCAGATCTCTGTCCAGCGTTTAAAATCACTCTATGAAAATGAAACAACAAATAGATTATTAGACACAATAATATGACGATATTATAAATATATCAATCTGTCCGTGATGTCTGTTCTCCGAAATGATGAGTTAAAATGAGATCTCGACAAAAATTGGCTAGTAAACTGTTTGAAGGAACACGTCATTCTCAGGTATCATGACTTTAATGTCTGACGCTTATAAAGTAACTCAAATTCCAAGCAATGTTATTCACGAACTATATCTGATAGCATCGATATAAGGAAATAATCCAGATTACTGGAGGATCGCCATTACAGCTTCCTCGAATGCCATGCCGAATTTGTACGGCGGGATAAAGAAAAGTCACGTGCTCTAACGTCAACGAGCACACGCATTTAGCTGTCTCCGTCCAAATTACTTTAGATCACAGATGTCCTGATTCGGGATCAACCTACTAATTACTGTCAACTAATCCAGTCGTCGATTTATTTACATAAATCTGACAGTTCGGTAGATTCGTCGTGTTGTAAGAGTGCAGAATAAACTCGATAATCACATACCCTGTAAATCACAAACCCCCACTCGTGATTTTCTAGGAGCTTGCGATTTCCTAGGAAAATCACATATCCGCCCTCGAAATCAGAACCCCCCCCCTTATAATATACCACACATACCATCAGTGATGATGTTTTTAATTGCGTCTCACCATAAGCCTTCTTGCCATATGTGATTTTAATATGAACAATATATATTTGTACGTTAGAAATGGATCAAATTGGGGGTTTTGCACAAGATCAATTATGTTTGTGTTTAATAACGGTTTAAAGTGCAGTATGTCTGCTAAATTGCAACAAAACTATTTCATCTCATAGGTCAGGTTCCAATATTATAACTAAAAAATTGGAATATTAAAATATAATTTTAGAAAAGATTTGCCCATTTCTTCATGTGATAAAATACACTGTCTCTGTTCCTAAACGTCTCCCCATCGAACATGTATTCATTCAATAGTGTCACAAAACAATGGAAAAGCTGCCCCATTTCTATTGTACAATATTCTATGTTCTAACTCCTACTTGTTTTTCACCCATTAGCACAAATATATTTATCGTTTTTATGTATTTTAAGTAATATCACAGTTGTAATATAAAATGTGGCTATATTTTTACCGCTCCTGTCCCCGTTAGAAAAAAAGGGAGATCGAGTCATATATGGGAATAGGGTATTAGTACAGTCGCGTAGCAATACTGGGTGGGGTGAGTGCAATTTGTGATTTCCTAGGAAATTACAAATCTTGGGGTGTGCGATTTCCAGGGGTTTGTAATTAACTGCTACACCGGTATACTGTAATGTTTGTAATTACGTTTTTTGTTATGAAATGATATGCTTGGCTGAGGCTTGTTTACAGTTTTACACTTTGTACCTAATAACGTCAGACTTCGGGATCACCCGATCCATGTCTGGCTTCAAGATGGGGGGGGGCGCTCCCAGACGAGTTATAATCGATTCACCAGCGTTTTAAACAGGATTGTTTAATATGCGATTGATCGTGTTTGGAATAACTTTATTTTAATCGTTTTATGAAGTACGGCAATGAATGGTTCATGTGGATATTTCCACAGATGATGATGATGATGATGATTGATGTTTTACGGCCACTTTTGTGCACATGGTAGGCTAAATGGGCCGAGCGACCTCTAAAGGTAATGAAGCGAAGTCAAAGATGAAACAACCTTCAGATATGCCCACGCCGAGATTCGAACACGGGTGGTAGTTATATGTGATCTAACACGTACCGCTAGAACACGGAGGAGCCCACGAATATTTCCACACAATTAATACACTGCTCACATCTAGTAGACATATCCATGTTGTCGTAAAAGGTTAATAAAATTAAACAACCCTGAATGATGTTTAATACCGATGTATCCTAACCCATACTCAGTCGTTTAGTCATCCAATCTACCAATGTGATCGTATAATATTCCACTTATAATTATAATAATAGTAAAAATAATAGCATATTGTCGGCTCCTGAATAGGAAAGTTTCCAGTCTTCAAAACGGTTTATTTTTATACGCCAGTGATCATAAAGAAAATAGCTACATCTAACTCGCAATTTCGATGACATTTATTACCGTTTACGAAACGAAGAATAACGTTCCTTCAAAACTAGCTCCGTTCGCTAATCACAACACTAGCCAATCACAAGCCAGTGTAATTGAACAAGATAACTGTGGTGTAGTTCTAGCTCTTTTGTGTGTGTGTGTCTATTAAAAAATATAGACAGTTAAAACGGAGTATGTAGTAGGTAATAATATCGATTTGGTTACACTAACTTGCAGATAGCTCTAGGACCGCCCCCATGAAAAGAGGTCACTTTGACGTCATTTTGAAAGTTATCTAGCTCCTGATTGGTCAGTCTGATACTCTGCCATTGATCAAGGATATAGAATACCGTAAATAGGTTTACTGGCCAAAATTGTATGTTTTAAAGTTGTTATATATATATATATATATATATATATATATTATCTGATTTCTATTATCTTCACTTAATTTATTCTGTTATCCCGCCTTTTTAATTGTATTTTAAAACAAATCTAATATTTTACAATTTCCTACCGGAACAAAATGTCGATATCATTATTTAGAAATGAAAGTCAGATCCAGCATGAATTAGTTTGGCCCAAAGGACGTCAAACACAAGTTTGTTTGTGATACTAGATTGACAGTAACCAGACGAAAACAAGTACTTCAATTTTATGATAATATAGGAATAACATTTTTGCATAAATATTTAACAGATTCACGTTTAATGTATTGCTAATCGATGCTTATTTAACTTGGCTTTATGGAATTATCAGTTACTATACAAAGACAGAAAACACACACATACAGAGAGGGGGGAGTGAGATATTAAAATTGAATCAATATACTGTATTATAGTCCATTTCACTCGTTCCGAGATTCAAATTGCGAGTTATAGCATGCACTATTTTCATAATGTAGCAAATAAATAAGGGGGGAAATCAAATAGTGACCAGAACAAACACGATTAGCGCCATGTTAATACGTAATGAACATAAGTTCGTTGGTGGCTATATTCTCTAGTTCGTCGGTCTTTCGCTACGCTCCGCCACTCTAGCTATGATGCTACGTTCAAACAGAACGCAATGAATGCTGGGAACCAGCGAACGACAGCTGTTGTTGACCACACGTTAATACTAGATCTAATCACTCAACTACGAACATAAAGCTCACTTAGCCACATATATAGTAGACACGGTAGAAATGTCCATAAGATGAAGCTCTTTTATAGTACTATTGTTCTCAGTAAACAATGAGCATCTCCCCCCGAACTAAACTTTTGCTATCTGTTGTTTGAAGATTAACATTTAACGGTGTAAATGTATCGAACAGGAAAAAAATAATCTTCAATTAGTCCAGAGATGTTAACTAAGACACACCTCCCTCCCCTATTCATGATCTATCCCCCTCCCACACACACACACATACACAAGCCACAAGTGCCCCCTGTTGTTCCTATGCTAAAAAGCTTTAAATGTCATTAGCAATTATTTTTCTGAAATAAATTAATTCTAGTTTTTATATTTTGCTTGTGGAGATATATTAGCAGAAGCCTATTTAGTGACATAGCATATTCAAATAAACTGTGACACGATCGTGGCAACCCATATTGAATATTTACCTAAATTAGAACAAATGATTTTTTCAGATGTTTCAAAAATCGTGTTATAGATTATATATATTGCGTGTGAAGGTGAGGTTCACAGCTAATAAATTCACATTGTTTATTATACCGTCATCATTATCTACATTATGTGATGATGATTTGTACACATGGTAGGTTAATTAGGCCTAGATTCGAACTCGGATGGTAGTGATCTGTGATCCAACGCGCTACCAGTTAGGCGGCCACGGAGGCGCCCTTCTACATTATGTAATGCGGCCGTTACTGGAGAAGGTAGCGCGTTTTTGTATATGGGTGCTTGCGGGTTTTCCTTGTGTATACTAGACAATTCCTTATTTGGAAGACTAAAAACAAAACTGGGTCATCGTGTCGTATATGTTAAGAAAATGGCAGTCGAAAGGGGATTAGATAACAAATCACAGCCATAGAAGAAATATACCATTATCTGACGAGAGAGGTTAATATGTATCCATGGAACGTTCAGTTCGTAAGATATATGAAGATGAGTCAGGTAATTAATTACATGTCGATGGTGATTAGCTTACTAAACGTATCGTTTCGTCTATAAATGCCGGAAAACAAAATGAACAGTGAAATTATCCTTAACAGAAGGCATTTCTAACTACGTATAAAATACGTGTAATTTAACTAAAACGTTTGTATCCATTAGTCGAACTGAAACCTGAACTACAAAAATAAAACAGTGAGTAAAGAGTGAGTAAAAGGTGAGTTACAGTCACCTTATATCCAACTCTTACAGTTAACAGCCGTGGGTATATTATAGTAGATTTAAATAATATTCTCTGTTTACCTGCTTGGAATAACCAAAATCTTCAGATTCCTTAAGTGACTACCCTTCGCTGTTCTAAATTATTCCAGTTCGTCTCGACAATAGAGTGGCCTGTATACGGCGACTGCGAAGTTGTTGAGATACGAACGCTGGGAGACTTCAACGCCGATATACACACATCACTCTGGGCCAGTAAATCTGCTCACATCGAGGCTAGAACAATTCCAATGGCAGCTCGACAATAACGCATGCTGAGCTCTTTATGTATGGGGCCGTTGGCTTGCCATATAATTAGTTATACGACGGGCTACTTCGTGGTCTTCGCTTGACCACAAGTCACTATACACAGTGGGGTTTCTAAAACCATATATATATATATATATATATATTATAGGAAACACATCTCGTCCCACAAAGCCAGGTATGTAAACGATACTAATGGTTACTGATATAACATACCGAGCTACATAAACGAAGGACAACTGACAGAGTTCATCTCCAAGCACAGTACCAACTGATTCGGAAGTAGTTCGATACGTAAGACGTAGCTACGTATTACGTGGATGATAAATATTCTCAGAAATATTGCCACTGCCGTTTTACGGCCACTTTTGAGCACACGTGGTAGAATAGAAAGACTAAAAATCTCCAACGGTAATGAAGTGAAAAATGAAACACTCTTCACACATAACTAGATCTAGATTTGAACCTCTATGGCAGAGGACTGAGGTCAACTCTACTAATGGTTAAGCAACAGAGATGTCCATAGGCTTCTGAAACATTTTGATGATCAGTTCGTTATCACACAAATAAACTTATATATATATATATATATATATATATATATCAATAACTTGGCGTTTGAAATTGTGATTGAGAAAGTGCATTCCTGACGAGTGGTGAATCGACACACTATCGTCCATCCAAGATAGACCACTCAAAAACAAGGGGGAATGTCGCCGATACGCATGACATGAACAGTTAAAGTTGTAATGTCAAACTGGGGACAAACGGAGTCAGAATTTCTCATCGACTAAGGACAACTGGTAAGCTGTATCTGTAACTGGTCATAGACCTACTTGATACAATACAAAGTGAGAATGGCTTAGAATGGCTAGGCTAAACAGTGACTGTCCTAGCCGACAAGATCCAAAGCCACCCGATGTCTTCACACACAAAACATGCGAGCGCAGAGATCGGCTAAACACCGGAATGGATAACGTGGTAGGTTAATGGGTTGAACCGAGATGCTTTAAATAGGAGCCACAACATGTAGTTACAGCCAAATTACCAAACACGGGATGAACCGAGAGATTATATCGAAATGGTATCACACGGAATAGCGTCGACTACACTAAATAATTGTGTATATATTTTGTTTTCAAAACAATGCCTTTATGGTCCGTGTAGAAATAATATTTCTAATCTTGATTCGGGTAATCTTTTTGGAAATGCGAAAATAAATAAACCAAACACTGAATAGGTTCATTGGTAGTGGTGATGTGGTTAAATAAATCAGATAATTATTCTGAACAGCTCCTCTCTCTCTCTCTCTCTCACATTCGTGTTTTACGACAAAAATCTTCACAAATATACAAATCAATATGATAAATCGTGCCTTTATTGTCATTAGTATAAGACACAATGGCATATGCTGCTTCAATAAGATTAATTTAAACATCGGCAATCTTTATTATATAGGTACTACATCAAAATGTTGGTGGACCTCAACATTAAAACAAGTTACTCAATAATTGCCACAACTTTAAGCTGCACATGTCTCAGTAGCCACTTCACAAACTTCAACGTTATTGTTTCCTTTTGTTTTTAAATATTTTTTTCACCCGACCTAATTTATAAACAAAATTGCACAACATCACAGTCCTAGCACACATAAAGTTAGCCATTTTGCATGCACCTTATCTTTATTTATAGTTATATAGTATAGCGCAACAGTAAGACCGTTATGCCATTCATTACCTGCTGTTGCGATGTTACATATTATCTCTGTAAGGTGTCACCTGTAATAATATACCATCAATACAAGGATATCATCTGTGTATGACAAGGCCTTGACATTATTTAACAGGATTGTAAGTGATCTGATTTTGTGTATTAAACTTGTACTATTGTTTATTTAACTAAATTATTATGACCCATATATCGTTTTAAGGTCAGCAGCCATCTTTATATAAAATGTTACAGCTACGCGTGCACACACACACACACACACACACACACATACATATACACACACACAATTTCGAGTAACTATTTACAATTATGCAAACACATAACACTATTTTGAAAACAAACTAGCCTTTGTTAGATCATAAACCATCTGTACATCACAACGATGTTGTCAATCACAGAGAGGTCTGTGAAGACAACAATTACGCAAACAAAGTAACAACATACAGTGACATCTTCCTTTGCACGTCCCATGCCTTGGTTGTTTCAATCAATAATACTCAATTCAAGAACCATACTCGCGCAGAGAGTTAATGATCAATATAATATTCATTTTAATACATCCTGATGTGACCTGACTAAACTGAACAATGAACTGCGAGTGAAAACATCCCTAACTAATATTTTGATTATGGACCAAAGCACATCACAACCAAACACCATAAAGTAGTATGTATATATATATATATATATATATATATATATATATACAATCTTAATGTTAAAACAAGTCAAGCAAAACAAGTAAGTATTAGACTATTGTAGATAACGCAAACAATGGTTAAACACGTAGCCAGCTTGATATTACTAGGAACCGGTCAAATTGTGTGGGTCCCAAAAAGCATAATATAAAAAAATGCCAAATCTGATATGAACATAAACAGTAAAGGAAAACCCGACGACATCACGTCAAAAATTACTGATGTCAACATCACCGTCCATCCTTTATCAAGCAACGGCAAGTCTGAAAATTGTTAATCAACATTGGTTTATGTTGACATATTTTGGCATGTCAGGATTTAGTTCATGAACTTTTGCCTTAGAACTTTCAGGCCATGCAGGTGAAAACTGTCATTCTGTTGTCTGGAGAAATGTCATATATATCTAGATTGACCATCCCCACATCAAATGTGTCAGAATGGAGCACTGTGTAAAACATTAATAAACAATCAGGAAACAAATTATGATCCTGAAATGGCATTAGAAAAATATCCTGAAGACCAACATAAATGATTACTTACTCAATAAAATTACAATGCTGACACACACAGAGATAAAGTCGCATACCCAGAACATACACCACCGTAAACGGCTTAGAGTTAGAGACTCTGTATTGGGAGACTAATGTCTGTGATTCTAAAAACTGAGGCCAATAAACTAAACTGTAATGTTAACGCTTTCTGCAGTAATGTGTAACAAACAACATTTTGACAAGACAACCATCGCTAAGCAGCAACCAATCACCACCTATACGCTTCTGCCTACTGAAACAAGGAGTGTAATTCTTTAATTCAATTACAACACCCTATCATAAACACGTTTGGTGTTAGCCTGTGATATATGAGGCAACTAAACGGAGGCAATACAAAATTACTCTTTTCCGCTACCTTGTCAAAACCTCCCTCACTGACTCTATCTGACTTGGGTTATCAAAGCAGACGATTTGTATTCAACACAAGTGCAAGACAACTATTACATACCAGCTTAACATGAATGAGACACAACTAAATTCTTACCATTCATTGTACATAAAGTGGCTTAAGATATGGTGTTCCTATTATTTGTAAGCCATGTTATAATTTGTTTATCTTTTTTGATAAAATAGCTCATTGTGTTTGGCAGAAAAGTACCATCATAGATGGGCCACTAATGGTGTGTTTACTCATTCACTGCTGACAAAGAAATAACTGGTCACTTGGTCACATATACAGAGAACAATGCCATGAGTCAGTGGTTTAATTTCACCAGTGATTTCACCAAAGCATCTGCAAATCATAAATATTTAATAACAATCGAAACACACTCCTTTGGCTTAGACATGGGATGTCTCAATTACTGCATAACCCATTCGCAATGAAATGGGAATTTTTTTGTTTTAAATATAAATACCAGACATACAAAGTAGTGATGTTCAGACACAACATTAAAAACAATGACATCTACATGCACATGTACAAGATGATGGAGTCCCAATTGATGAAGCAAAAAACTGGTTATCGTCTACTGTTGTTGTTCTCGTTGTACGAACACCTGCAGCCTGCTGCCCATCTGCAGCAGTACTTTAACACCGGGCATAAATGAGCTAATCTCGGAGAAGTTGCCTTGCGATACCATCTGTTTATGATAGTCGAGGCCCAGGTTGTAGTTGTAGGCTTGTACTGCTTGGACTATCTGGTGAAGACCCACCAAGACGTTGGGTGAGAGCTGTTCAGAGAAGAGCAACTTGGATTTTAATGAAAAATTGCGAAAAGACTGGTAGGAAAAAGACGACATTTTGCATGTGATTTGTTTCAGTTTTTCCAAACAAATAAAAATGTAGATTATTTTGAAACTAAACAGTATGCTTACTGTCTGCTCTCGTAGCTTGTCATACAGTATATCCAACTTCTTTAATACGTCTTCAAGTTTTCTTTTCATTTGCTATACAGATATCATGAAAAAAAAAATTACTCTTGATTACAGACATACAGATAGTTCTCTTCACACCCCTAACATGTCAAATATTTCAATTATTCTTTTTTAATAATCTCAACATCTTCCCTGGATAAAAACAGGGCTACAGTCAGCTTGTGACAGGTGGGTAGCCTCCAGTTTCATCAACTTAACCAAACACATTATGACATATAATTCATCTATCTTTTATTTAAGTTTTACAGGTGAATTTTATCAAAGAGCAGATATTTTCCACCCCAGAATAGCCTCAAATTAAGAGTAGCACCAATATTGTAGAATCCCATACGGCAACATGGGTTTAGAGTGGACTCTTTTATGAAAGCTTTCCTGTTTTTTCCCCCCAGCATGAACAGTGTAAAGTCAATTAATTGGAATCTATTTATAATGAGTGCCACAATAAATACAAACATATCACTGCTCTCTGAAGTATGTATATATGTCTCTAATAATAACAGCTACATGACTGAACACACAGTCAAACATTACAACACCTCTCATAATGTGGACAACTTACAGCATTAGAAGCCTTCTCCAAGCACTGAGTGACTACATTCTGTAGAACATCATATAACACCTGGTGTTCGTTAGGTATTGGAGCTTTAACAACTGGCTTCTTGGGCTCAGGAGCAGAAGCTGGTGGCTACAATACATAACAACAAAATGATGTATCAAGCACACAGTTCTAACCTTGTTTTAATATAAGGACTATTAATAAAAGTCATTAAAATAAATCAGACCAGACTGAAAATGCCATCAGTAATCTACTTTAAACACACATCATCTACCTGTTGTTGTTGCTGCTGTTGTTGTTGTTGCTGCTGTTGTTGTTGTTGTTCTTGCTGATAGAGCTGAGGGTTATATATATTGGGAGTGCCATATGATGGTCCACCAGGTGGTCCCATATCCTGGGGTACACCATATATAGGTTGTGTTATAGGTGCCTGAGCCTGATATGTGGAAGCATCCTACAATATATGTATACATTAATCTATGCACACACATGCATGCACACACATACACACAGAAAGAGAGAGAGATAGAGAGCCACACTCACAAAAGAGTGCTCAATCCACACATCACTCACAAACATAAGACAGTTATAAGTAAAACTATTCACAACATAATTTCTGGGCTAGAAGAAATTTCCAACACAGTGTAGCTAAATCAGGAAGTCATCATATTGTTATTTGAAACCATACTGCATTAACATAGAGAATCATTGGCTGAACCAAATACATGCTCAATTAATACTGTTTCTCATTGATACTGGTTATGAATAATACATCATGAGTAGATTTCTTTAACATTATTAGCATCTTGTCTTAATTGGCAGAGTACGCAAAATATTCAGATCAAAAATAATTTTATTACGAAAATGCCACTATTTGGAAGGAACTATAATGGAGCTCTCTGAACTGGCTGTAAATCTTTTTAAAAAATTGTGGATCATTAATCATTGATCACAGTTATTTGCACCAACCAATCAACTTTCCAATTCATAAGGGAATATAATATATTCAAACGTAGGAAGAATCTCACTTCTAAATACACTGTGTTGTGTGGGTCAACTTGTACTTTTTAATGTAAATAACATTATACGTGGTTTATGATACATATTATATTAGCTGAGCCTGGATCTTTTGCGTAGGATTTTAAACATTTTCTAAATATATGGAATATTATTTAACCATGCAGGACAAAATATACATCACTAGTGATAGTTTTATTTTAATTTTTTCTTCAATTAGTCTGAAGATATTCATTATGTTCTTTTTCGATTCTAAGTACAATTAATGAACACACTTAAAAATCACCTAAAATGTTATGAAATAATATGTAAATTATTGTCTGTTTTTAATAAATGTTTATTCATATTAATTACTTAACCCATAAAATATGAAAATTGGGAATCCACTTAATAAAACCTGAACTTGTGGTGCGCTGTGATAGTACACTGTATTAAAGAACCCCAGCGTATAATTAACCAAATTATCACATTCCTCTCCAGGATATATCCATATATGACAAATTATCAGGCTAAACTAAACATTTCCTGTCTCATTTATCTCATTGAGGCAACTTCTTCAAGATAAGTTATATAATTTTGTAAAAACTGACTTATTTCATTCACCGATACCAACAAACACCCATCTTTTTAACAGGAATTTTTTTCTTTTAGTAATTATATCTTTGACAAAACATTTAAGCAATGATCTGAAAAAATGTCATGCATTTACACAATCTAAATGTACCCATAATAATGAATAAACAACCGTTTTCCCTAGATTTAGCACTGTGAAACAAAACAGGGAGATTAAATGAACTGTTAGAATGCCAAATTTGTAACTGCAGCATTTTACAGGTATTTTCTTTTTATAAACAGTTATCATATTGCTAAATCCAAACCAAATGTTGTCATACTTATTAACATATTAATTAACACAATTTACTTCGTGAACAAGAACAGTAATACTGAAGAAGTAGAAATTTATGCTTTCTGATTTAGACTTTAAACCAATAGATAATTTTAATTACTAACAAACAACTGGCTTTATTATTTAAATCAAGAAAAACAGATTCATTAACTAGAGGAAAAAAAGCAGCACCAGTTTGACATGAGCATGAAAATGTATCTATTACCACTCTGTGTATAATAAAACTTTAAAAGGTAGTATGGGACACATATGGTTAAATCAATCCATTTATAAAAGTGTTAAACAACTGCTAATTAAATCAATCTTATTATAAAACAGAATTATTATAAAACAATAACACAAACCCCAGTAGAGCTGGGCACTTTACTAGCCTTCCTGTCTTGTATCAACGGGGGATCATTCCATGCCTTCTGATGTTTCTCCTCCTGGTATGATTGAGTTGGAGCACCAGCTGCTGCAGCAGCAGCTCCCATTGCATTCTGGGATTGACTAGAGTAGACGTATGGAGCACCTGGAGAAAATAATGGATTTGTTACAATCATGGAGAGGAAGAGTTGAATTTCTTATCTGAAATTTTAAGTAATCAAAATGCTGACCACATTCTGACAACAATAATAAGTAACTGTCTGATTTTTCTTTAATTCTGTTAGTATGTGAAGATCGTATTGTACTATCTGCCATCACTCACATAACAACAAGTGCACAAGTGAAATATTGGATCAGAAAGTGAGAGAAAATATGATTAACAACAGTAAACATTTAAGCATGAAAATATTACAAACAATGCACGCATCTATTATATCTCACTGTGACGGGAGCTAATATCCAATTAACATATCAACACAATCCTTCTGAGCGTGAATCAAGGAAATTTATGTGAGAAAAATAAGTGAAACAATAATGCCATGCCAAGTCTTCTGACATAAAGGGTAAATGCTGAAAGCAAAAGCGATCAATGAGAACAGTTTACATGAGGTGACAAACAGTTAACATCAATTCCAATATGATAACTATCTCACTATAGTTTGCATGCTTTTAGTTAACAGTATTCACTATCGGATTTCAAAATAAGGGTTAACCATCTGAGTGGCACAAGTACAGGCACATCACAGGAATGAAAAAACTTGAAAGCAACTCAGAAATTAAACAATTGTGACACAATCTGGTTGAAAGTGAGAACAGAGTATAACTACAGTGCCTCTCTCCATCTGATAGGAAGGCCGACTAGAATTATATCCCCACTCTCGGTGAAGAACATTATGTGACACAGAAACACCTTCCGGAACATGACACAAACACAAACATCTTAATGACAAAGATCCGACAACAAACCAGCCAGAGTAGCCATGGAGTACCGTCTGGAACTGCTCGTACCAAGAACACCTTGAAATAGGTCAATGTCACAGAGTGAATTATGACCTACAGCTTTACATATTTGGTGCAGTGTATATACAAAAAAATGAAATGGCACTTTTGGGGGATTATTTAATTAAACACTGTATTATCATTTAAACATACTGTAGTAGTGGCTCCTGATAAATATTCAAAACAAGTCACAGAGATCAAGGGATTTACAGTGATTGCTTTTAGCCATGTAATACCAGTGTCTATAAAAGCAGCAGCTGTGTAACTGTCTACTGAACACCAGGCAAATTAAACAAGAGAAATAAAATATTCTCATCAGATAAATAAGGTAGTCTCACACACACACACACACACACACACACAATCCCATTATATATAAATGCTTTGACAAATGCCGGAAAATTAGCACATCATTTCTTATGACCATTCTCAGTCTGAAATCAGAAGAATTAATATCCAAATCTCAAACCAGTCACTGATTCAAAACAAATTGCTATTTACTTGAGGGTGGTTATGGGGAAACGTTTTGTTGTAGATAAAGCAAAGAATACAAAGATACATCCTCAAAAAGTGCCATTTCCATTATCACTTCTTTAATAAAGGTCACTTAAGATGATGAGTTCAACAATTGAAAATGCATGAGTATTTCTATGGAAGCATTCAATGACCAGACTTTTCAGTAAGACTAAGGGTGAACACTGATGGAAACTCAGAAGAGAAAAAAAGAGAAATGTTTTGGCCTGGACATGATAACAAATAGACCTGCTATAGCTTCTGTATCATTATATGTGTAGCTAGATCGGCGCGACTGGGCCAATGACTTGATCATCCCTGAAAAATATACAACATGCCAATATCTGTACATTAACTGTTCAATTCTATCTGACACAATACTGCTGAACCTGTATGTGTGTGTGTGTGTGTGTGCATGCACGTATGTGTGTGCATGTGTGTTAAAGAGAGTGAAAGAGAAAAAGAGATCAAGAGCCATAAAATAACATGTTCTGAATGTGTTTCTCAATTCACAAATTGTCCCTTCAATAGCATATCGCTACTTCTTTCAGAATTACACATAAATTATATCAGTTGGTCATTACGACTGTATCCCCCCCCCCCAACACATATGTCAAAAATCATTTACATATATACAGTTTATAGCAGATACCTAGTATCATTTTGATCTCCTGAATAAAAAAGTCATATCTGTTAACCTTCCCTCCCCATGCTGATACAGACTCCCATCTCTACCAACCATTCACAGATGAAGTTTTTCATGATGTTTGTTCATCATTCTAAGGGAGTGTTTTCTATCTGATTTAATGGTTTAACTGAGCAAAAAGACAGGGATGACCTAACTGCTGTGGGTCAGGAAATTAAAGTCCTTCTGGACAAGCAGTTGCAAATATTATGATTTTATATATATATATATATATATATATATATAAAACAAATTAACTTTGAATAATGACAATGTCCTAAATAAGCAATTCTCTTCCACAGGAAAATATATATCCCATACACACAGCTTTAGTAGTTAGCATTAATAATATGTACTGTGTTACAACGACAAGAAATTCAAGTATTCAGCTACTATTATTTCTCATTGATTTACCATGTGAAACAAACAATTATTTCATTGGACATTCAATGGACACTCCCCAAATAATCATCAACTGTATAACTATTAATATCAGAATCAGCGCTGGACAAAATGATTGATTAAACTTGACAATATTGCGAGATGCCCACATCGGTAAAATGTTCACAATTCGAAAGAATAAATCAAAGTTGGTTATTTATATACTTCTAATAATTTTAATCGATTCAAAAGATGATAACTTCGTTTTAATCTAAGACACCAGATTAAGTTACAATATAAGTGCACCTTTTGTCAGGTCAGAGTTGCGTCTTATTAGCTTCTTGAGCTTATCCAGACTAGATGGCGATGAATCAAATATGTCCTCGCCTTCAGCACCAGAGCAGCACATATAGAAATAACTCATTATTTAAGAATATCATCACTATTTACTATGTCAATAGATCTAGTTCATTTGGGTACACTATTAAGATATATAATTGTTATAATCAAAATGTTTCTAATCTTGTCCACATTTTAAAATGGCACGATGTTATTAATGAGATGCAGAGACAACGGAATATATAAATGAAGCCTATCAAGAATGAATACAATTATTGACCTTTATGGATGAGATCAAGCAGAATAAGTATACCAAGTATACCAAAAAGCAAAAGCACAGGTTATTGATAAAAATAAGACATGTTCTTATTAAATGTAACATTTTATAGTTCAGCATCAGATGACCATATACAGTCCATTTAGCTTATTATCATGAGCACAAAAGTCATCAACATTTACATTTTATGTTGATTTACAGATAACAAAATAACACAGCAATCATACAGCAAGCAAAAACACCAACATGCCACATTAATGAAACATTCACAAATGAATGCTGTGTAAACATACAATACACTTCTTTTCACTTACCAGGAATCATTTGTGTAGGCGCAGCAGCAGCAGCTGTTGGGTCATACAGTTGTGGTTGCGATACTGGCTGTTGGCTGAAAATAAAATAGCAAAACTAAAAATGGCTGAACTATGCTTACAGAGCAGTGCCAGACTAAATGTCTAAAGTTTAAACAATGACGTCTTGCTAGTCACAGACTATTTAATGAATAGATGGCATTAGCTGATGTAGTAACTTTATGTTAAACTATCTATATTATGCATTAAGGTCTGTGTATCAGATAAGTTTATGGCTAATAATATCATCTACTAACACTGGAGTATTATATGAACCATATCCAGACTGTCCATAACTATCATATCCGGTGCTGCTAGTTGCTGGCTGATAAGTTGGGTACTTCTGAGCTAATGGCCCTGCCAAAAAAGTATTTCAGCATATAAGGTCTACAGATCTAAGAATATATTATAATAGGTAGAGAAACGTGATAATTATAAGTTGTACCATCCAATGACGATCCTCTATTATTGGAGTTGCACTTAAAATCTGAAGGCAGCAGCAAAAATATATGTGAGCTAAAACCTATTAGAAACTATACACACACAAACACACACAAACACACACAATTATAATTATTAAGCTTACAATTTATGCAGGCCAGCAGGACTGGTATATTTTTAACTTTTCCAATCCTGTGAATTATACCAGTCCTGGAAGATTTTTGATGGATCAGGAATATTCAAACACTTGACTACGTCAGATGAATCAGTTAAAATGTTTTTTTTAAATTATATACAGAATGCCAAAATTGAATTATTACAGTGATTAATCAATCAATGTAATTGTGCCAATCTAATCAATGAAGGACATAATCGTTTTCTTACCAAGTTCATCTTTATCATTATCCCAAAATATCATCCAAAACCTCATTTAAATTTAGCCAGACTGGTTATCCTAGCAGGCTGTTATCATGACACTACTGGAGGTACAGAAGCTAGTTTTCTGGATAACTGTATAGGTTTTACAGGATTAAGGCATCCACTATTGCCAATGTTGATTGCTGTTAAATCCAGAAGTCAACAACATTTCACAGTTTCACATTTTCACATTGCTGCTTGATAACACATAATCACCAATAAAATGTGTTTCTATGCAAACTTTCCCATATCTGACAGGCTTGATTCATGTCATGTCATAGTTACCTGCCCATCAATATTTTACCAACCGCAGGTGCAAAGTAGATGCTAAACTCACATCCTAATATCAATAATCAGCAAATAACACTAAGGACTATATGTACTACAATAATAATACATCTCTATATTGCTCAGGATAACATTAATAAAATAGGACCTTACCTTTACTAATGATTGATGAAGCAGATGAAGCAACAATACTTTGATTCTGGCTATATGAAGGTACCAAAGATGGCTGATTGAAGCCTGAAGCATATTGCTGCTGTTGCTGGCCTGTGTAATATGTTGATGTTGGGGTTGTCGTAGTTTGAAAATTACCAGCATGTGCCTATCATATAACAAACTTTATATTAGTACAGTAATAACAGTTTAAGTACACATATTATCCACCTCCCTCCCCACACACAGTACCGCATTAGGATGATTCACATAAACGTTTATAATACATAGTATGTTTTTTATTAAATAATTTACCTGGTGGAATCCTGAATTTGTCCTCTGTCTCTGGCTTGGATGTGGCTGAGGTTGTTGGGGTTGATCAGGTTGTGCTCGCACGCCCTCAGGTTGAACATCCAGTACTTTAAATGGTTTACTTGCAGGGGGCTGGCCCAGTGCACAGCAAAGACGATCACGAAGCATTGAAAGTTTTTGCTGCAACAAGATAAAAACTGAATTACCTTGGAATACCTCCAATAACCTAGTTTCATGTATGCTTGTGCATCAACATACTTAACAGGCAATGTTATACAGCTATCATTTTTACACATTTTCTGGATCAAATTAAACAATTTATCCATATAATTTAGGTTTAGGTTTGTCTAATAATATCACTGCTTCCAAAAAAAAGAGAAGTTTTCAAAGTGTACTGCGACAATCATTTATGGGCAATGCAACTATATGATGAAGATATAATGACAATACCTCAGTAGAGTTTCCTAGATAGTTGATAGCTGTCTGTAGACTTCCTTGTGCTGCTAAAAGCTCCGAGTACTGACTAAGTTTATTTGCAAGGGGTCCTGCGGATACCTCAACCGGCTGTCCTCTTGCAAGTTCAACTGCCTTTTTCAAAACCATAACCTTCTCCACAAGATCCTGACAATGGACAAAATGTATTTTAGTAATGCATGTAATTTTATCTTTTTATTTTATCTGTCATATTTTATACTCTCAATTGTCATCATATTTATTAAATATGGACTCATGTTTGGGTAGCAAATATTGTCTGAAGAAAAACCAACTAACATCACCAAAGGCAGGGACTAAAATCTTAAAACAGTTTCCCCTTTTGACTTACTCATACAATAGCACAAATTGGTCATTTAGTGTTTCTTATTTTACACTTATGATATCAGTAGGATAAATTAGGCTAATTTTAAACCTCAAACCCAAATATGTTATTGAGTAAACTTTTAACCCCCTCCCCCCTCATTATATTCAGAGGAATCAGTGCTGTACATTTATTTAATACCTGTAGAACATCAGGTGTTCCATTACTACCATGAATGCTGTTCCAACAATCAACAAGTTTGTCTACATTTCCCGCACAGACATAACAGAGACAAGCATTAGCGGCAAGAATCTGGCCCTGCTCGCTCTCTAGTCGAGCTCCTAATGTATCTGTAAAAGTCAATATTTAGCAGATGAACATCCTAATATGGACCACACAGCAAAAGTTCTTAGATATCAGATGATGAACATTCCTCACAGAGTATCTACTGCAGGTATCAAAGATGCACTTGTCTTGTACAGTGACTAATTGTCTGCTAAAATACAGCAACAATATCTATCAGGTCATTTATTTAAATTGTAAATTATGTCTGGCAGTTAATGTGTCCAAAGAATTTAGTAACCAGTAAAATGTAGCATTTAAAACCAAGATTAGCAAAAACATGCAATGTTGATAACAACTAACTTTTCATATCAATAATAAAAATTACAGCATGTTTCAACTGGTAACATACATAAAAAGACACTTACCACAGAGATCAGCAAAATCGTTTCCTTTAGCATAAGTAAGAACGAGAGCAAGAGCTTCCTTCCAATTATCCAACTCACATGTCTCAATAACATGTCTGAAATCCTTAGTCACCACTGAGTAAATCAGCTAAAATTGATAGATAATTGGTAACATTAGTTAAAATAAATTGTAAATTTAGCTTAAATAAAACATACGTGGGAAACAATGGAACAAAATATTATTAGATTATTGTCTCATCTCAGGAATCTGTTGGTACAGATGAGTGTTCTGACATATTTACATAAAGATATGAGTATAGTATATTAGTATTGTATTGTTTATAAATGCCTACAAATTAAAAAATATTATTATTATGATACTGATGATTAAACATTAGTTTGAGATTAAAAGATTATAAGAAAATGTCTCTAACAAGAAGACAGACTGATAGAGTTGACATTTGACAGCTGATCTTTCTACACATACCCTGTTCAGATTACCAGAGTTTTTGGTGAAGACCATTTTCTGTGTGCGGGCAAGAAGTTCCGGTCCACCCGCTATGGCAAGTATCACAGCTTCAGCTAACTTATTGTTAGAGAGGCAAACTTCAACAGCAGCCTCAAAGTTGGCTGTTAACAGTGCTTGAGTGATGAGACCATCACATTCTGGAAAAAATAAGTAATAATATAGTGATAAATGAACTTTTCAAGATCTGCTGAGTAGAATAATTTCTATAAACTGAGACATCAAAGTTATTATTTGGGATTTTTTGATCATCAGAATGATAGATAAATACACACAGCCAATTCTTAAATTTATCCAACTTAACTCTATTATATATATATATATATATATATAATAAAGTTTTGCAGACATGGTCAAACATCTTTTAAGTAATAACAATGAGATATTTAATGTCAGCAATACTAAAAAAAATTTGTTGATGCTAATTTATACAGAATATATACAATAATTACCATCATCAATAGCTATAGGTAGAGGTGAGTTACTCCTTGACGGTTCTTGTTCCTGATTAGCAATCTGATCAAAGACGTCAGTGCCATTTGCTGCCATTACACCCTGGGTGGTGTCTAAAAAAGAATAAAAACCCATTTGTGATTCAAATATAGCCTTCAAGGAGGAACATCTATGACTACTAAGTTAATGAATACAGACAGCACACAAACACGGTCAAAATATAGAATTTTGTTAACTGTATTGTTGCAAATTAATTATTCACAAAAGTAAATCTAAATTAAAAACTGTTACATCTAAATCCTAACAACATAAAGAACTTGTTATTTTAACATATAAAATATTCCTTTAAATAGCCATATCCATGGCTCAAGGTAGGTGTAATCATAGAGAATATGTATCATAAAAGCCACATCAGATTATATTATCTGCATATCCAATTATACAACTGTATAGAAACAAAGGTACTACTGCATATAATTTTGTCATTTTAAGAAAACATTTCATGAAATTAACATTTATCATTAACAATATAATTAAGGTATGACACTGACAATGTAAATATCAGAGCACGGTTCTCAAAATATTGCCAGAATATTAAAAGCAATTCTTTTACGTCAACACAAAATAATTAAAAAATAGATTTATAAATTAGTTCTTAGGAATCATGCCAGCAACACAAAAAGTCCCGTGTAAACCAGCACTCCACCTACTAATAGTATACCACTAAAACAAGTTAATTCTGGTACAAATAAACAAAACAGTATGATAAAATAATTTCACACAGGTGTCAATAGAGCTTCTACACATAATGTATCTAATAGTTTCCACATTTAAGTAATTGAAATGGTTTTCAAAGAATCAGTCAAATAATATAGAGTTAAACGAAATTAGAAAGCCACAACATTTCCCAAAAAATAAACCCAAAAGAGCTATATAATCCTAAAAGGGAACTAGTTTAGTGTGAAGATTATCTTAGATGTGTATCAGCTGATAAGGGATAATATGATGACAGTGTGGTTAGACCTAAACGGCGAAGAAATGAGAACTGTTAGTCTATAATTAGTACAGTCTGTAGAGCAAAAACGGTAGAACGCAGGGAGAACTATAACTCTAGAATAAGACAGATGTATACATTCAAAGTCAAAGTCAAAGGAAAAATGACTCCTCTTGGCACTGTAAGATGAGGGAGGATGAAGTAGTCAATCATATTTAGTTTGGAAGAGCAGTACATCATAAATAATTGTCTGTTAGTCATATAGTACGAGAGACATTAATTGGAGGTTTATATAGACAGGGTTTCTTCACCTCAGAGTCGGCAATGTGGGGTGATGTCTGACCACTCGATGACACAGGTGGTGCTAAGCTGTTCTTCTGAAATGTAAACACCAAATCACTGAACAACAAAACTAGCAATGCAAATTAATCATCTTCAACTATAAACCATCCCTCTGTGAAAATTTAGATTTTCCATAACAGCTCCTCACATAAATATTCCTAGTTGTCATTCACTCCCCTCCCAAAGATTACCCTACAAAATCAACTGATGCTTACCCCAGTCTTTAAGATGGCCATTTTCTCAGCTAGCTCTGAAGCATCAACACCCTGTTTTGGTTCTTCAAAACTTGATGAAGATACGGATGTCCCTGTTGCCATGGCAACCTTCTTGGCCAATTCCATCTGATCAAAGCCAAGCAGCCGCAGATATTCAATCCGTGGCTCTTTGTCAAAATTAACCTAAACAAAACAGAACATACATTAGTTATTGTTTAAGTGAATTTTTTAAACACCAATAAGTTTTTTCAAACATTCTCACCCTTAATACATGGTTCCCACAGCCAAGGAAATATTATTTACCAGGATATAAATTACCATTTTCCAGGACAAAGTATACAAGATTTAAAGGTATGTGCAAAAAAGCATATCATATTTATTCAATATATGACTGATTATTGCCATTTTTATGGTACAGCCTCCTCCTCACCACTTCTAGCTATCTGATCCTTTAAGTTTGCTAGAATCTTAAGGCTCCAACAAGAAACAAAACTCCAGTAATTGACATATATATTATGCTTGGGATATGCTGGATGCCGGATGAGTGTTTTATTTTCCAGTGAAAGATTAAGTTTCTGAGGGAATGTGAAAGTTATCATGCGGGTGTTATATCACAATGATCAAATATCTCCTGGTCCCAATGATGGATTTAAGGGAGGAGGGACTATGAAGGAACAGGATAAAAACTGAAAGAACTCCAACTGACCAGAATTGGTTTTATATTTGTGCATTATTGATACTAAAGCACCTTTCTTGAAATAAATTGACAATGTGAAAGCAACTAAAATGAAGAAATACTAAATCCAGAAGGTTGTACTTGTTAGGACTATATATAAAATCAACTGTGATGTACATATGTATCTTTGCCTGATACTGTTTGTTTAAATTTTCATGTTCCACGCACATGTGTTCCAGATTTATCATGAATTTTAAAAAGCAGAGATACATTACATGAATCCAGACAATTATTTCAACATTCACAATACACACAGGCAAAAATATTTCTTACAGTCTATCAAATATTTATGAAGAAAATTTAAAACACCCTTTTTATTTCTTTATTGGTATATCTCAGTATAACACTTAAAATACACAAAATGACACAATTTCTATGGGGTTAGCATGCCCTCCCCCTAAATCCTAGCTGATCACTGACTCATTGCACTAATTAACTAGTCTAACTTGTCTTCTGAATATCTGGAATGAAAACATAAAATGTTCTATGATTTTTTACAGTAAGGACATAAAATAATTCTGATTAATTGTACCAAATGTCGGATGAAAATCCATGCAAATCATACTCTTCACTATTCACAAAAATTCAAGAACAATTTAAATGACTGTACGGTTCTCATGTTCTGAAACAGAGATAATATGCGAAGAAATGGCAATATTATGGCAATAGCATCTCACTTGAGAGATGGAAACTGCAGTCCACTTATTACGTGGTCAATGACCTGTGAACCCCAGTCACTGTGTTATGGTAGAGGCAGCCTGTATTCACTACAAATCCACCACCGAACCTGATTACTTTTAGACAGGTGAAAATCATCATGGATAGGTTCTTACTAATCAACAGATTAATGCTTGTGATAAATGATTTTTTTCCTAACTGGATCAGTCTATAACAGATCAAGTATTGGAGCCTCATACAGACTTTGAAGTAGTGTGTCATTTATACTATTAAAAATGTTGGCAACAATTGTATCATTCAATTTTCAACAGCTAATTACTGACTTTGTCAAAGACATCCTCTCAGCAACTGGGTCTTATTTATAAACCTTATATACTCGCAGTAACCTTAAGTCAATTTATGGGGAAGGGAAAAGGGAGTTCTCACAAGCACCTCAACTTATACGCACCTCATATTTCCTACCAGCTGAAGGAATGACGTTTTGGGCCATCCTTGACACACAACACAATAGGATTCAACCCAGTAAATCATCACATCGCTGCCTACTAATCCATTGTTGTTCAATAAATAACAATTTATTTTCACCAAACTGTTGTTTGGATTTCCTAAATATATGTCAGTCTTTATGTAACAATACCTGATAGTCACGCCTTGTTACCTACCAGTACCGCCGGATGATTAGCTATACAATAACAATCACTGCTCACATGGTGAAATGAGTTAATTATAGAATGACTGGATGACAGAAGACGATAAATTAAACCACTAACAGGTGCTGGTAATATAGAAACCATTAATTCCTGTGGTTATCGGGTAGGTTAAAACTGTGTGGGAGTGTATTCCTGTAGAAATGGTGCTCAAGTCCTACTTAAAGTGTGATACTTCTAACAAAATGGATGGAACAAAAGATGATGCCTTGTAAGTTGTATGAAGATTTTCTTGGCGAAGGTGTTGCTGAAACTGAGGATGTGGCGGACAACAATGGCTATGCTGATTATTATAAGGAGACTCCAGCTACACATGGAGATTTCAGACTATGGCTGGGCCAGCTTATTCACAGATGACGAGAATTTTTCTGAATTTCAGGGATTTTAATCATATTATTTGACAGAAAATTCTTTAAAATCTGGCAACCCAATACTTCAGAAGTCAACCTCAACTTATACAGTGAGCATATGCCTGAGGAAAGAATTACAGGGTAAAGAATTGACCTTGAGTCGTCTGCTAGGTGGACTAATAGGCAAATATATATGATAGTTTATTCCTGTATTCATTTATCTCACACAGCTACAGAGCATGCACTTGTTTAAATGCACAAAAATATTCTTCAATTCCCAAACACTACATCAGGACTGAAATCATATCACAATTTAGTCACAGATCTCTAAGAATCCAGATTGAATTCCTGGCCTGAAAAGTTTCACCTTTTGTTTCTCTTAGTCCACAGACCTGCTTGACCTACTATGCATACATATCCCAAGTAGTAATGAAGAAAAAAACAATAAAAATATACATCATCATAGACTGCCACTCAAAGACAACAACCACTAAACCAAGATTAGGCACATATCTGTCCAACCAACTAACAGGAGTAAGATACAGTAACCAATTCCTCAATCACCAAACATAAAGCTGTGCTTCCAACATTCAACTAGCTAAGCTACAACACATCATTATAGCTTACTCTAGAAATAGGCTTTGGTGGTGTGAGGTCCTGTCAAATACTTGACTATGTCAGGTTAAAGATAGCACACAGTGAGATTGACCATTATGTAGAGTTTAAATAAAAACATGCGCATAATCTGTTATCATTTATTATTAGGTCAACAAACTGTGATATGGGTAAGAACAAAAACTATACAGCCAAATGCTGGGGTATGAAGATTTTGACACCGAGTGTTTTACATCACCCTTCCCCAAGAAACAAATTGACCAATTAATGAATCTCTGAGCAATCAATTTACCTTCAGGAAGTTCCAGATGTTTTCTTCCATTTCATTTTTACTGTTTGCAATCTTCATTGAACAGAATTCAGCAAACTGTCCATCAAGCAGGGCCACTTCTAACTGATTACTACGAGTGACCAGATCAGTTTCAGTAACGACCTGACTGATGTAGACCTGGTGCTGGATAGGCTGTTGCGGATTCTGTGGCTTAGCATCCTCAAACGTCACTAGATGACCCCCAAACTGAGAATGACATAAAAAACGTTCAGTTGATCCAATAGTCAGATGGCAAAGATAAGTTTATAGCATTCTCTCATTTAATACAAACATTTGGATTTGGGTCATTAAACTATCACTGGAAAAATGAAATCTGTGGCCAAATCAAATTACACAATAAAGTGCACTGAAGTCAGATATTTAAGATAAACTTTAATTTCCATCAAAACATTTTTGCTGCATCTGAAAAACTGGCTATGAATTAGGATCATAACCTAAATATGGCTTAATTCAACCAACTGAAGCCAACACAGTATGCTCTGCTCCATTAAAATATAAATTAAAATTACCCCAAATGAAGCACCACATGGTCTACGTAACCATTTTGGTGGCTTCTTCAATATAACAACAGAGTGTTGGTTCTCAGCTGAGGCTGTTTCCTGTTGTGACACTGATTGTCCAAAGGAATCATTTGGAAATGAATCAGCAATCTGAACAACAAAAAGCACAGTATAATCATACATAATGTCACATGTTTAATAATCACATTTTACTATGTTTCATATCCTGATTTCCTCCTGTGTTCCAGGTGGTGTACTAAAAACAAATCACAAACTAGTCAAACTTACATGTGCCATATCTAAATAACCAAATATCTACGGCCAACCAAATATCTGATACATCACCCTCACCTTTCCACCAGAAGGTTCTTCCGACGGCATCTTTCCTCCCATCAGTGAGTAGATACTAACGTGTCCATCAAATGAGCAGCTTGATATGACAGCAGGATTACGTGGACACCACTGTACGTCAAAACTCCACTGATTACTAGTCGGCAACTCGTAAACAACCTGGTGAATGGATTTAGAATTGGTGAGTGAGCAAGAAATATGCTTAGTCTCCAAATTGGTAATATCTGGGATGTAAGGTGGAGGGGGCAACGATCTGAAATCAAATTTACAGCGAAGTGCTTCAGCCATTTTGCTATAGAAACATCCAGTGGAAGCATACCGAACACAAGAGTTAGGCTGTAAATCCTACAATAAACATCTAACAAAACTCAAAGAAAAGACAAGACCACTAGACAAATGTTAGTTCACCAACCATATCTTTATGAATTGTTACCCAAAAAAATTAAATAGAACCAGTTTTTGAAATTGTCATCATCAAAAATCAACTGAACCATTTGATAATATAAATCGAAAGATGTATAATGGTGTCAACTCAACAGATTCAACAACTGGTGTGAAAAATATTATGAACAGATCATCCAATCATGACTCAGAGGATGGCTTAGTTTAATGAAGTTTTTTTTTAGAAAACAGAGAGAACCTTCACAAAGCAGTTTCATAGAGGTAGATCTTATATAAAAGATGACAGATTTAGTTGGTCCCTAAAATACAGTATTTACTAATCACACTTCTGACTAATAAATAACCAAACTATTCTTACTCATTACCAATCATGTGTTATTCAGTAAATTTAATCTACCAAATCACCAAAGCTACAAAACCTAAGAATTATTTAGATAGTGGATCAAGAATCACAATTCTGTAAAATATAAAGCAAATTAATATAAATGCTGACCAGCCACCAAAACATTATTGTCATATATATATATATATATATATATATATATGCTAAAATGACTAACATATATTAGTATATTCCAATGATATTTCTCACTGGTAAATATAAGTCAACTGAACTAAATATTATATTACATACTGGAATGTACAGTGGGTGATGATTAAGCAGGTTCAAATTTAACAACACTAAAGTCTAGTTTTTTTAATACATGGGTGTGAAACAATTTACTGAAAATACTGTTTTGTGTAGTGAATAATAATAAACTATCAGATACACCAGTCAAACAAGGTCTGCAGCATACCATGAGAGCATCATAAAATATCACAGTAATTGGGAAAATACTGGGAATAAAAGAAATATTTGATGCAACAACGATATAGAACGATTACCAGCCATAATAATGATTAATACTTGTGGCTTTTTCTTTAGCCTTCCTATTCACCACACCCTTAAATAAAATACACACTTGAATATAGTATGTCATACCTTTACTGATTGTTTCTGCAGGCCCAGACAAATGATATTTAGTCAGATGTTATTTTTTGTGAACATTTTGTGTTAACACATCAACTAGTAATATTTTAATGCTACATATAAATTATTACAGAGCAAAATTGTGTTATGACACTTTTAACACTATAACTATATCAAAAGTTTTGAAAAGATATTATTGAAGAATATATTGAAGATATACTAAATGTTTATACCTCGCCAGTCTGTACATGACTGTTGGGATCCCAGCAAAGGATACGGTTATCTTTACCACAACTAAGCAACAGATCTGGATCTCTTGGACACCAAGCAATGGATAGAATGCCTCTGTAATATACACAGTAATTACAACATTAAAATTACAAAATAATGCTTAAGAATTACGACACAGTTATCTTTACATAAACTAGATACAGTAACTGATTGTCAATAACAATATTATTAATAATAGGAAATTAAATAAAAATACTAAATAATACAAACTGACAGTGTAAGCTGAACAAATAATTAATAAAACATGGCTATGCAGCAGAATTTAAGGGGCGTGTTTGGTTACTCTAGAACTGACTGAAATTACTGTCTTTGCAAATATTTAAATCACAGGAGGGTGTTATTTTACAAGTGAATCCCTACGTAAAAGTGAAATGAATACAAGCTAAACCAATGGTTGAATAACTGACTTATTCAAATACTATAAGCTACCACCTGGAGCAATGAGGTCATTCTAAAGTTAACTATACTTAACCTAACCTTTACTGGCTTTAGTGAGTGGAAAATCATTGTTTTATTATTTGGCTGTAAATATTTATAAACAATTTATACAACTGTAAACAAAAAAGGAGCTGTTTCAGGTGACAAATGAAGCTAACATAGCATCTCACTGAATAACCATATCTGATGTATAATTGTAAACATTCAAAGGTAAAGAAGAAAATGCCCATTTAGTCAAGTTCTTTATGATTAAACTTTATCAAAAAGCCTTACCTCTGATGATTCTCTAGCACTTTGAGAGGTGATGTAGCAAAGCGTAGATCCCACAGCTGTATCACTGGACTGTGGTCATCTTCTGAAGCTAGACACATCTGGGTGGCTACTTCAGGATGCCAGGCTACTAACTTACACTTAATCTGAACAAAAACAATTAATATACTGATAAATTATATAAGATATGACAAATAATTCCCCCCTCCACACACACACACACATATGAAGCATTATCACTTTTCCAATGATAACCATGAAATAGCATGTGTTAACAGCACAAACAGATCATGCTTTATGGGACTATTTTTAATTTATTAATATTCTCTTTGATTTGATCCAATCATAAAATTTATTATTTGATTGTGAACAAATATATGAAAATGTGGTAGTAGAGTTCCATCAGTTACCACAGAAAAATCCCCCTCCCACCACCACCGAAATGTTGCTTTGTGCCCTCTTTAACCGATAATATTCACAATCAAATTGAAAACGAAGAAAAGAAACAACCAGCTACCAAATAAAAACTATATACTGGTTCTCTCACTGCACATTAGAATTATGTACTAAAAGGATGATTAATGTTCTACGGCCACTTTTGTGCACAGGGTAGTCTAAATGTACTAAAAGAATTACTCACAACATATTAGATCAAATTAATTAATACAATTCCTATCAGATACTACTTGTATCTGTGGCAATAAGAATACACATAATGATATAATGAACAATTCCATTTAAAAGCCAATACAATTTGTTTTCAGGTTTATCGTTTGATCAGCTTAGAAAATTAACAGTCTACTTTTGCCTTGTATTGGCTGTGGGTGTTTTGCTGCTAAATATAAACCCAGCAAATTACATTGTTATGCGACCTATTAGTTTGTTATGCACAGACCATGCATAAAATGGATTTCCGAGAGTTCATATGGTAACCGTTCACATATACTCTGATCATACACAAATTATGACATTTGATATAATTGTGTCCTTGATAACATTCTGTTGAATAGGTTATGTTACTGCGTAGATGGGTACAGGTTTAGATTTCACAAAATATCACTCAATGTATGCACATAAATTCCATCAAATATTCCTTAGATGTAAGTATTTCTCATAGATAGGGCAAATTGGCTGGAGTCAAATGGTTCTAGCCCTATTTCCTCATCTAGTACATGACCATATGTGGTAATGTCATAATTATATAATACGCTAACACATCTGATTAACTTACCCTTGTCATACTGTCACTGACTTTTATAATTGGTTCATTTTTTCTCAGATCCCAGACAACACATCTACCTGAGTATGTTGATGCCAGAATATGTTGTACTTGTTGATTCCATGCCAAACAGGTTACATCATCCGGAGGCTGGAAGATAAGAATTAATTATTCTGTTGATTAGCAGTGTCAATTTATACTTGATAATGTGCAAAAAGGTTAAACACACACACACAACCACAACCTGATGCATATTCTAAAACATTTTGGATCAGTGTCTAAAAATGAATCATTCTACGCTTATGATTACTCTGATAGTGAATAAGCCACAATTAAGCTGGTAGAATCAGGATGATACTTAATACCTTACAATATGAAATATCAGTTTATTTTATACCTTCACTTACATATACTTCTGGGAATGGCCTGTAAATAGGAACATACGAAGGAGGATGGTGTTATTGGAAAATTGAGCTAATAAGGGGCCAAGTTAGGTCTAATAATATTTGCATTGAAACCAAGTCCCTGATTTTGTGATTATAAATGATAATCTAATTAGGATGCACTAGAAGATTTAGGTTAGCCTTAAATTGATTCAAGATTGGTTACATGGATTAACTAAAATACATCTCGACTTCTATCACGATGCAAACAGCTATGAATATTCTTATTGTTTAGTCACTGTGATTTCATTTAAGTTCAAGAACTTGTTAATATATAAATACTAAATTGATACTGCTCTTATATTTTGTTACATAACCCAACATTTATTAACTGCATCACTACCCCAGGGTTCAAATTTTACCACAACACTAATGGCAAGTGTCTGGTGTGTTTATTTTAACTGGCAAGTGTGTGGGTTAGTTTTCATAATCATAATTAGTGACAACTAAACTTATCCAATAGTCATAGCCCTTCAGTAGCAAAACCATCAACTGCTTCAATGAAAATGTGAGAAAAATTATGTTATGATGGTAATGCTTGTCTTGATGACTTAACATTTCTGATTAAACCAAAGGCAACTAAAAATTTAAATTCTCTACCCGCTACCAAGATCTACCCTATAGCATGATATAAACTCTTGTCTTGTATTAATAAAAACTTGGCACCCACAGGCACCTCACAAATTAAAGAAGACACCCACAACTGCCACATCACTCATGCTTACAAATTATACCGATACTTAAACTATTAAATATCTTTTAAACCAAGATCGGAACAACATTATTATCCAATATTTAGACAAATATAATAATAACAATACAAATACTCATGCAACACTCATCTTTCAATATTAACAAAGTCATCTATTATATGTCCTGTTTTCACTTACATATTAATTGTGTAAGACTATAATATCTTCGAGTGTTTTGTTTAGTTTCAGCACCAGTCACATGCGACATAACTTTCTAGAGAATCATCCCTAACACATAGGTATCACTGGGGATTCAAACATGGACCTGGAGGTTTGCACTTTCCTCTAACCACTGTGTGGTCCATTAATAATACCCTTTGATCTTATATTCTCCATTGTAAATTTTAATTACCTGTGATTTAGATCCAGGGGTCATGGGATTAACTGGATTGTTTAAATCCCATAAATAAATTTCTGATTCGCTTCCACCTGAAGCCAGAAGGTTTGACTGAAAATAAAATGTTAAACAAATTAAATTCATTATTGATTTGAACCAATATACTGGCTAGCACAACATTAATCTGTCATGTTGCAGTGTGTCCATAAATTTGAAATGAAAATACAGGAGAGAAACTGATAAGCTTTATCTCATCCACCAAATTGTTTTAAAAAACAAGTGGCATTAATGGGCAAATAGACCATACGCCTTCATAAATCAGGGTGCTATTACAGAAATAAGCCAATAAGAAAGGCAATCACCTTTTTTGGAGAAAAGGGAGAGTTGTCAAAAAAGGAAGAAATAAAGATCTGGCAAAATCATAAAAGAAAAGAGATTCTTTGAATTAAAGTAGACATGGACACACTGTAATGTATATCAACAGAGAGTAAGTTTATATCACTACTTAATCTATAAAGTAATTAATGTACTTAGATGCTGGATATTAAATTGAAATGATTATACTGGCATGCAGAAACTTTAGATTCAAATATAATTTAACAACACATGCATGCCAGGGGGTAGACAATCATGGTTTCTATCTTGCCTATGGTGATAAAACTCACTTTTTGGGAAATTAAATCTTACAGTGTACATGGTATGTAATTAGTTTATGAATCAATGTATATAAAAATGATTAACCACTCGAGTTTTCATGAAAACAAAGTGGTCTGCTTGTTACATAAGCATTAATATTTTACTGCTGAAAAAGGTAGCCACTAAATAATTAAATGTAATCATTATTGTACCAACTGATTCACTAGATAGCAGCACAAATTGTGCCAAATTAGATAACAAATAATCTGTTTTTAATTCCAACAATCACATATATATGATATTGGGATAGGCCTCTAATGGTGCATTCTCATTCTTGAGATAACTTCAAATGATACTCTATGAGAGAGAAGCAAGAATTCTGAAAAGCTTGAAATTAGGGGAAAATATGCTGCTGCATTCTTCAGTAATTAATGCTTGTTTGGTTTAGAGTCCACACCATCTGATCTACTTCATGTAGAATTAATTGACCAGAAATATATAACTGGCTTGCCAAAGAAAATTACATATACTGGTTCTTATTATGGCAATACACGTGGAATCTAACACATATCACCGTATTGGATAATTCCACTGTAACAGGGGACTTCCTAATGGAGAAGTGTGCAGGTGCCATTGCGGATGTTAGCAGGACGTGGATGAAAGCACAATCAGTGATTAGATCACATACAGTGAGCCATATAGTATCTCAGAAATGTTGTGATAATACCATCCCACATCTATTGTCTAAAAGCAAGAAGTGTTTGTTACTATGGTTCATGCCTTTATTACATCTTATATAGACTATTGTAACGCCATCTTATAAGAGATATCTGATCATAACATCAATCACTTTCAGCTAATTAATGATAGTGCAGTTTGCAGAGTGAAAAATACTTGAAAATATGATCATAAAACCCCAATTCTTCAAAACTTACGTTGACTGATTCCCTAACCTTTGCACGTGTGTGCACACACACACATACATAAAACAAAATTCACATACCTGAAAAGGATTGACATCTAAGGCTGCTACAGCACCAACATGTTTATCTAATTTATGCAACAAAGCATCCTGTTTGTTTATAATTTTTGCTGGATCCCAAATAAACAGATTGCCATTATCCGCTCCACCCATAAGCAGGCCATTTGGTGAATCGGTGCCACCAACCCCCATCGAGCCCCAGATCAGCTTATGAAAGCGCGATTCCGATGGTAAAGTCCCAACCACCTCCATGCCCATGCCAGGTTCAGACAGATTAAGTGCAAAGATTTCCAGTGCAGCAGATGTGCTAAAAGTAGCATCCAACTGCTGCGCTGCTGTTCCAGCGGCCAAGTAGACTGGATACTGTACAGCCGGTGACCAAGCCACATTGGCTGTCCTGTCTATCTCTTTAACCTTCATCTTGTGTTAGATAAACTGCGGTAGTAAAATAGAAATAAATAAGTAAATAAATAATTATGATTATCTAATCTATAGATCTAGAATTATAGTATAGGAAAATACCTTCAGATATTGCACTTAAGAACATAACATGAATACTAAAATACACCAACTTCAATAAATTATTCAGTATTTCAACAGTAACAGCTTAGATCTATATATGATCTCGGACCAAACATTGAAACAACCGACTGGCGACTGTCAAACAAGTGTCAAAATTGACAACCAGTTTTTATATAACAAAAGCATACATATCACAGTTTAGATTTCTGCGTCCTTTCGTCAAAAACGATAGTAAACGAAAGAAACTAATGACAAAATCTAAAACTGTATTTCTCACTCTTCTTACAGCAAACGTTTAATTATCCACGTAAACTTACAGCTTACAAACATCAACGTGGCACCGCTTAAGCATAAACTTCCGGTTGTGTTGCAAACGAGAAATATTATACGACATGTTTTACTTACAATTCACGAGATGGCGCCCTACATCATAACGCATAACAATTATTTAATAGTTTTTGAAAACGTTATATCCTTGTACGGTCAGACGATTTAATCATAACGTATCATGTAATATATTTACTTATCCTGATACAGATAACCTAGCCAATAAAGGAATACATATGTTGTATCAGGCGGAGACTATATTATTTCGTCCGGCTATGCAGATTACATAGTAGAAGATTAGCATGAGTTTACCCAGCTGTTTAGCTTTGAAAGGCAGCTACCTTACAGCAAGTGTTTTTATGATTAAATGCTAAAAGGCTAATTGGGTTATCGGTTAATACTTTTTTCAACGTATTTATTTTGTGTAAATGTGGTTTATTTTACTTAATAAAACTGATACAGCCATACTAGATAGTAAATGCAATTAAAACATTTCCATGTGCGTGTGGGTGCGTGTACACATTCGTGCACTGAAGATGGAAGAGGGTTGAAAATGTTGACAATGATAACAGGTCCCCCCCCACACACACACACACCAGTTACACTTTATCCATGACGTAATAATACAAATCTGGTTAATTCTTGGCCTTCAACAACCCTATGTCATGTCCAAGCAATCTATCTATGGCGAGAAGTTAATAATAATAATAATAATAATAATAATAATAATAATAATAATAATAGTGTATACTAATAAGCATGCATACTAACACGAGCCATTTCCAAATTATAAAGAACAAGGCAAATTATTTCAAGCAGCTGATTCCTATAGCACAAAAACTCTAAAATAAAATGTTTATCAAATCGTCCATATTAGTAATAATAAGGTAAAGTTATAAAGCACCTAGTCGTGTAATAAAATGTCCTAAACGCTATGCAACAAACTGACAGAAATCAAAACAAAACGCATTTTAAAACACAAGAAATTCAAAACTTTATCAAAATTCAGCTTAATTATAAACTTTCTGGTATATCAATTGTATTACAGGCGGCAACGTTTATTGGTTGATTGTCCCATATTTGTCGTTGTTGTTGTTGTTATTTGCGTATGATTTTGTTGTTGTTGTTGTTGTTGTTGTTGTTGTAGAACATGGGTAATGACATCAGAACATGACCAGTAGTCCAATAAGCGGATAAGCGAACAGCAGCGCGTCATTTAAAAGACAAAACTTTAAATTATGTGGCTAGCCTTTTGGTTGCCTCAAGGTGATTCATTACATCTAAAGTTCTTGTGTTTTGAATGTTTTCTTCGAGTATTTATTCGATTAAACTATCGATTCTTGGCGGCTAAGATACCAGGAAGATTTTGTTCAGTAGGTCTGGAGCCTGAGCTGTTACTTCACTTACCTGGAAGTGGAATAAGTTGTTTAGAAAAGAAATACAATACGGCAATTAATATCGAATAGTGGAAATATGGCTGATTGTTATGGTTGTATAAAAATGGACATTTGTTGTTAAATTGAGTGAGGCGCCTTAAGATGTCTTATCCTTTTTTTTCGTCATTCCAAATTTGTATATTGGCCATGAAAAAGTATTTGAAATAATTTATAGCAGGTTATTCTGCCTCAAATTATTTAAATTAATTATCTGTGTGTGTGTGTGTGTGTGTGTGTGCGCGCGCGCGCGTGTGTGTGTGCGTGTGTGCGTGAGCGTGTGCGTATACGTGCGTTTGGTGTGTGTGTGTGCGCGCGCGCGCCTGTACTTTCATGCACGCATGCATGTTCGTTTGTGCGTCTAGAGCCGAACAGTGGGTTCAACGTCACGCAACCTCCTAGAAACAGCTCTTACTCACCACCACCACCACCATCATCATCATCATCATCATCATCATCGTATTCCTTTTCCTAAGGATAGCCGACAGGTATCGCCTTCGCCTATTCGGCGTCAAATTATAACTTTATGAACGAGTCCATTTCTAATTACACGCCTTCTTTTTCTCTGTATACATTATCTCAATATTGTTATCGGTTGATGATTATAGTCTCTGACCGATATTTGTCGATTGGTTTACAGAGAAATGTGGAAATAAGAAAATAAATCCAACTGAGTCAGGGCTTTGAAACCTTCTTCGCTTCTGTCTCACATGTCACTGACTGATAACACGTGGATGAGAGACCAGTAACAGTCAGGAGTCGATGGCAAGCGGGCAGAGAAGCAAACAAACAGACAGGCTAGGCGGGCAGACAGAAAGGCGGGCGGACAAATAGACATACGTACAGACAGAAAGACATACAGAGACGGACAGACAAACACACAGACAAACAAACATACAGTGAGACAGTGAGACAGAAAGTAAGACAGAGATTGACCAACAGACCGACAGGTCGCAGATAGACAGAAACAGACAGACAGACAGACAGCTAGGCAAACAAACAGACATGCATACATGCAGGCAGACAGGTAGACAGAGAGAGACACAGACATATATATATATATATATATATATATATATATATATATATATATATATTGATAGATAGAATCCATGGGGACAGACAGACAAACAGACATGCAAACAAGCAAGCAAGCAGACAGACAGACAAATAGACAGAAAACAAGCAAACAGATAAGGAGAAAGACAAGCAAATAGACAGATAGACAGACATAAGCTAACGGATCGGAACAAATCGTTCCAGCGAGACGAACAAAGAGAAGTGACTTCGGCCTAGTTACACCTCGTACCATCAGGCAATGTTTCACACCGAACCGCAAACACAATATTTGTAAATAATTAAGACTGAAGCCATCTGACAATCGAAGACCGAACAATAATACACATCTTCAGAAGGAGTTCGGTGTCATCGCTCCCATTGTCAAGTCTGTGGCCAATATCCTGATTAGATCCAGAAGCTATCCAGATTAATTACTCACAGATCTTTCCGCTGAGAACAGCAGATGCGCATCACGCCGCTGGTAGGCACATATACTGTTGACTTAACCCTGTAGCTGTTCGTCATTCCAGTATTTTCTACATGTTTTCAACACACATACATGTCACGTCTCAACTTCGCCATTCCCTAGCCTCGTTGCGGGTTTATATTTTCGAACGCGAGGTGGGCTCGCCTTAATAAAAGGACGCGATATTGTTTGGCGATTTTTTGAGACTTTTTTTGGACATAGTTAAGTTATTTGTAGAACAAATTGCCATTAGAACCGAATAACTTGGCGAACCACAACAACAACAACCGAATATTGGCCGCTGATTAAAATGAACTAAACCAGAAAAAAAATGGCGACTGTTGCCAATACCGCAGCGCCGCCTATCAGCGGAAACTTCCTTTTACCAACGAATGCAATTTTGCGGAATAAATAAATTTCTCAGACGGCTGTCCCGGAATGTTGGCCGCCCGAAGAACTGAAGGTGCCAAGATGGCTGGAACCTGGTTGTGAAATAAATAAATGTGAAATAAAAATGTGTTTTTAGTTAATAACTGGCGCTGAAGTTCGGTGCTTAAAAGGTAAATGAGCGCTTTTTCGTTTGTATTGTTTGCACTCTTGCCAAACGCACCGACTCACATAACAGGAGAACGCGTGCACTTGTGCAAATGCAAACGCGCATAATCATGATAGCGCGAGTGCGCCCGCAAATGGTGAGTTTCTTTCTTTCTTTCTCTTCTCTCTCTCTCTATATATATATATATATATATGTGTGTGTGTGTGTGTGTGTGTGTGTGTGTGTGTGTGTGTGGTGTGTGTGTGTGTGTGTGTTTTAGGGTACATATAAAATAAAGAGGCAACAGGCACAGAGCATCGGCACAGAGCATCAACATATCTAAATATCCTTCGAGACCTACCTACATAAATCTAAATACAACTATACATATATTAATCTAAAAATAAAATGTTCCGTACCTCCACAAATAGAGAGAGGGGGAGAGAAACAGAGGGGGGAGTGAGTGAGAGAGAGAATTTTAATAATTTCGCTATTCTGACTTGTCACATAATTATACACACACCTACGTGTATCGACACGCACACACAGACAGACACACAATCTCCCTATCTCTCTCTCTCGCGCGCGCGCGCGCACGTAAGTGTATCAGTATAGTTTCCACTTTAAGCTGTGGGCCGATAGGTCCCAGCCAGCAGCCGAGAGTTTGAGGTTAGGAGCCAAGCTATCAGTGTTTATAAGAGAAGCGTGTGCTGGCGGCGTGTCAGATGTTGTTTATACTTGTTAACTGATTCGCTTTAACAAGGTGTAAAGTAGATGTTATAGGCCCTCGGGGAGGGGGGTCGACTGTGTGTGTGTGTGTGTGTGTGTGTGTGTGGATCCCGTCTTAGTCTCGTCAGACGAGAGTTGCTACAAGATCCGACTGCAGACGATTATCCGATATATGATCATAAGGCTACAATTTGTCGGGCGAAAACCATAAAATAGGAAGGCGAGTGGCAGGAAAAAAGGTTCGTCTAAGAAAGTAGAGTCGAAAACTGCTGTCCTTACCAGTCACAAGATCACCGTCTGGATATTTCAAGGGGTTAGACTATAATTTTATCCTCCTACAAGCCCCCCCATTTCTCTTTGTCTGGCTTGTTTTTATTCTTAATTGGTATTGGATTTGTATATTTTTCACACTGACTGATTGGCCGACTCACTGACTCACTGACTCACTCACATGCTCGCTCAATCAATCAATCTGTCAATCAATCAAGTATCCACTCACACGCTCATGTGCCTACTCACACACTCTCTCCATCTATAAATCTATATCTAGTTATCTATCTCTCCGTATGTTTATTTCCCCCTCCCCCTTTCATTGTCCATGTTTATTTCCCAGTGTCGCCAGTAGCTAGGAAACTGGATGCGAGTGATACAAATACCCAACTCAACAAACCGACCCATCCGACTTAAATTGCTCCTTGCCGTATTTCCCAGGGTGCCAACTATATCGGCCGATTCGGCCTTTATGTTCGCCGTCCCACCGTTTTATCGAGGCATGGCGCTCGCTGTTGGCCCGCGCCCACAATTCGGCATTTCATTCAATTTTTGTTCGCCTTGATTAACGAAAAGGCCATCTGCTCTAACATGGTTACATCGTGGGAGAGCGCTCCGCCCGTCCCAACGTCCGTAAACGCCCTCGTTCGTCCGGCAAAAAGTCGTCCCAAGCGATAAACCTTTATATCGCTGTTTTGTGGCCGGCTAATCATTGGCAACGAATCGGCCTGGCAGTAAATCGTCCCAGGATGAAAGACCGGAAAAGGGTTGCTAAGGTAACAGTTCTACACGAAAAAAAGACAACTCGGGAGGGAGGGGCCCTTACGGCCTGAGAGGGAGATCGTAACAAATGTATCATTTCAACTTTTTTATGTATACAATTTCGAGGTTTGCTTTTATTACACAACGCATCCTAACATCGGCGTCGCGGTCCAGATGACCCAAATCATTACCCGCGGGGCAATATAGTGGACTCCCTATAAACATATGGATTACGGCCATCAAAAGCTCTGGCCGTGCCACCTGTACTCGGGCACAGCTTCTGGATACACCTGGAGCAAGATAGAATCTCTAGATACACCTGTCTGACGGGCCCCCTGTAGATAAAGACAATACACTTCCCGTCATGCGATTTTCAACCAAATTAGAGCGAACGTATTGAGCAGGCGATTTTTCGGGATCGGTTTTTATCGGATCCGGACAAGTGATTCAGCTCCAGACGGTGGACCTCACAGAGTGTCCGGACCACACCCAGACTAGATGTTATACGGTGTTAGAGCACCCCTACTGGCCGGCCTGTAGTGCTGGTAGTCGGACCATATGTCCGGAGTAAACACTAATTAATTGGCTCGATAATCAGTTAATATTAGTGGGAAAATGGGGGAAAAACAACGGCGACTCTCTCTCTCTCTCTCTTCCCGTGCGTGCGTGTGTGCGTGCGTGCATGCGTGCGTGCTTGTATGTGTATGTGCGTGGGTACGTATGTACGTGCGAACGTGAAAAGGTGTGTAGAATGAACTATCTGAACGAGTAATCAGGGGACTTAGATCGAAAAGCCACATTTACGGCGAAATAAGAAATGTCTGATTGATGAGTACATGCGCATACATAAATAGTGAGTGAGTGAATGAGTGAGTGAGTGAGTGAGTGAGTGAGTGAGTCAGTCAGTCAGTCAGTCAGTCAGTCAGTCAGTCAGTCAGTCAGTCAGTCAGTCAGTCAGGTAGGTCAGTGTCAGTCAGTCAGTCAGACAGTTAGTCGGTTAGTCACCCAATCAGTCAGTAAATGGATCAACAATTCAGATGCTGAGTCAGTCAGCCAGTCAGTTGATGAGTCAATGCTGTGATTCATCTTATCCGTTCATTACATAACAATAGATGCAACAGCTATCTATAATATCAGCATCACTTTAGAATCTATTGCCATTTTACTATCACGTGACCAAAACATTTGTCTACAACCTTAAAAGAGCTGATCGACAATTCTCGTAACGGCAGTTCGGTTGTAGGCCCCCAGGTGGCAGCACGTGTACGATCGTAATGGCCGTAGTCCGGTGTTCGGGCCGCTACGAGCGAGTCACGTGCTATGGCATGTGTTCCGGGGCTGCTTAACACCATACTGACAAAGCGCTGACAGAGAAATGTCTGTCAGATAAACTCCTGACATGACAGCTAGCGGATCTGGATATTGTTCTGGATTCGCCGAGTCCCTGCGAATCAATGAGTGAGTGAGTACGTGAGTGAGTGACTGAGTGAGCGAACGAGTGAGTGTTGAGGCTATAAGCCTATCCGGAAAATGTTGGAGAAATCTTTAGATTCCCAAACTGACATCAAGATACGATTTATTACCGGATAAGACATTACGCCGTTAGGAGAGATAGCTTTGGTACGGACGAGGGCAAACTCCAGTCTTGTACCGACCGAATTGTTTGAGCTCGTGTGTACGTTTGAGCAATGGGCGAATGATCCCATTTACTTGTTCCCTGGGGTAGAGTCAATGCAAGACGGTGTAATACATCACCACAAAAAATTCACCAGGAGCCTAAATCTTGAATTTGCGTGTATGCGCGCGCATATGTGTGTGCGTTTGCGCGTGAGTGCTTGCGCGTGCGCCAACATACATCAATTCGAGGTTGGATGTGTATTGTCCTGTCTAATCGTCTTCGCGCGTAAGATATCCTGTCAGTGTTGGATCATGCGTACGAGCATGTCTAGGTATGAGCATGTGTAGGCACGCGCATATGGCTATATGAGTCTACCCGCTATAACCGCCGTGTGTCTCTTTCTAACTAGGAAACCGCCCCCCGTCGAATATAACTGCTTATTTATCAATTTTATCAGATAACAGAAGGAACATCTCCGCTGAACTGAACCCCAATCTCCAAATATCGAGAGAGACAGCCCACACGGGCCCACACAGAGTCTGTCTGTCTGTCTGCTGTCCCAGGGGCGTAAAGGCCGAGGGCCGGCGTAAAAAGACAGCCCAGCTCGGGTCGGAGAAATCAGCGCCCAATAACCGCCTCTCTCTCTGATCGTCTGCTCCTCTCTCTCTCTCTCTACTCTCTGATCGTCTGCTCCCCTTGGCCCGTCCGCTTGGGTGGGACTTTGGTGAGAAGTGAACCAAATGGCGCTTCGGCTCTCGGCGAAACACCACTACCACCACCGACTGACACAAGCACCATGACCAACACCACCGCTACCACAAGCGCCACAGGCATCGGCACCACGGTGTACACTACCACCACCACCACCGCGGGACCTATCAGAGAGAGAGACATCGGGCCCTAGTCGGGTGTTGCGTCGGTAGACTTGTCCGAGTGAATCAGAACCCGTCATTGGTCGACCTGAAACGGTCTAGAAGGTTGGAGAACAAACGGTGGACAGACGGGGGACTCTAGTTGGGATATCGAGTTGGGTCTCCGAGCTTTGCCTCACGCGGGATCATTCTGGTCTGGCGTGGTTCATCGAGGCACAATTTCTCGAATATCGGCTAATCGTGAGCAGCGGGGGCAAAATTCTGTCTCGTACTGACTCGCTGGAACCATTATATCGACTGTTGGCTCATCGTAAGAGGCAGGCACGAAAATTGGCAGATCCGAGCTTATTAAAACTCGCTGGGGATCATTTTCTCGATTATTTGCTCATCGTGAGCGGAAGGCGCAAATGCGGCTAATCGGAGCTCGCTGGGAATCAAAGAGGCTCATTTTGTTGAGTATTCGCTCATCTTGAGAAGGGCCGAGAGATTTGACTCATCGGAACTCAGGCTTATTCTGTCGAGCACTGTTTGGTGGTGGCACGGCGTGAGAACCGATCCGAGATTTGGCAGCTCGAGTTAGAGAACTGCGTCAGCTGGCGAGGTCCCCCAGCGCTCAGGATTCTCTGATATAACTGGATCTGATCCGGAACATGAACTACGACTGGATGTCGACTATTGGTGGGCGGCCGCTTGGTAGCGATGTCCGCTGATCCAGATAAGCATCCGCACTGGTCGTCAGTTAAGACGCCCCCTGGAGTGATATCGACACACTATAGCAGAGAGCGAGCACTCGTCGTGTTTCAAGCGACGCCGATATCCGGGTAACTACGTCATCCGGATGTATCCGGGGCGATCTGGAAACGATTTCTGTACCTCCAACATTTTACCGTGGATCTGCAGTCCCCTTTACCTGGCATAGGCTACACAGGTGCTTATTTGACCAAGAAAGGACCACGAGCGCCCAGATACAGATCTCTAAACATTTATACGTACTTTGGCGGCGAGCATTCACGGGATTTGGAGTCCTTTGGATCTCCGTCAGTCCACACGGGATCAGGCAATCGGCGTTACATCGAATTCGCACGCTATCAAAATCGACTGTACTCCGGAAAGTCCGCGCGTTCATCATCCAGCCCTCCGTACGGACGTCTGCCAGTCCACATCGGACCGAACTGTGCCTTAGTCCACACACACATACACACGGACACACACACGGACACAGGAGCAGGGTAAAGCCCGTTATGTATTAGCGCCGCCCCAGGCAGTCCTATCGCCGACTAGACACGGAACCAGTCTAGGTCGAGCGATAACGGAGAGACCGAACGACGATTTAGTGCCGCCAATAGGATCGTAATATCGGATATGGCCGCCGGTTAGTTTACTGATAGTGAGAGAATCTCTAAACATTAGATAAACAATCCGAGACAGACAGACAGACAAACACGGAGTGAGAGAGAGAGAGAGAGAGAGAGACGCGGGTTAGGATCCTTGTATCGTTTCAGCCCCGCGGCGACCCCCGACTCGGTGAGCGCCAAGACGAGATGGAATGACGTGTATACCGGATTAATTGTTCCATCTTATCATCGACTAGCAGAAGGGACTCCGGTTTTGTTGTTGTTGTTATTGTTATTGTTGTTGTTGAATTTTTGGCCTCGAAATTCTCCCGGTTTCGTCCGTCCGTCCGTCCGTCTTTCTGTTTACCTTATCTGGTAACATGGCTAGTTCTCCAAGTACATCAGCTCTGTACTACGTTGTCGTGATGCTGTACGTCGTCAATTTTTCGCCGATGGAAGCGAGGAGAACCTCACATTTTTCGCTGTCGTCGTCAGGATCATCGTCACCATCGTCTCCGTCGACGTTCAAGGCCTATCTGTCGTCGGGCGTCCTGAAGGAGCGAGCGAAGAGCGGCACCGACAAGTTTCCGTCGTACTTGCCGACGACGCTGCTCAAGGACCGCGGCAAGAGCGAATCCCGTCTTCCGGAGCCGTTGCTCCAGACGGCCATGACCTATTACCAGACGCTGCCGTCGGACGTCGATCCCGACGAGCTCATGCGCCAGTTGGGGACGAGGTTCGATTCGAAGTGGATGTCGGTCGACCGGCCCTACGAGGACGTGCAGCACGTCCAGGCGGCGCCTAGCACCGAGTTGGATCCCGAACTGCTGTCCGACCTGCGCCGACTGAACTTCACCTACGTCGACGACGACGGCGGTTTGGTCACAATGAAGCCCCACCTGCAGAAAATCGTCGAGAAGTGGCTGCTCCAGAAGTCCTCCTGCCCAGTCCTCTATCGATGGGAGGACGTCGGTCCGTTCTTTTGGCCCCGCTGGCTGAAGAAGGGCTCATGCAGCCAGAAGCGCGCATGCTCGTGGCCTCCCGGCATGCACTGCGTCCCGTCGTCGCGACCGATGACCGTCCGCATCCTGCGGTGGCATTGCCGCCCGCGCGTCGTCCGGAACCACTCCGAGAAGCGGAACGACCCGCCGCGCGACGCCCCCAACAACCGGAAACGGAAGCCGAAAGGCCGAGCCAAGCTTCGACGCCCCTTCCGATTGAAGTGCCGATGGCGGAAGGTTCGCTACCCAATAACTACCGAGTGCTTCTGCACGTGTTAGGGGTGAGCGATATTATGTCGAATTATGACATTATAATCCTTTGCTGTGGTTTTTTTGGAGGGGGGGAGGGTAAGTTCGTTTTATTTTTCAGTTCGTTGTTTTAAATTTTCGCTATAAACTAAACGTCTGTGATGGTCATGACGCCGTTCGATAGAACGGTTGTCCGCTTAATTGATGTAATATGTGCTTATTAATTATTATATTTTAAGTGTCCTAATTAATGAATATCATGTTTATAGTTGTCTATATGTAATTACGTATCCCAACACTGTACATAGATGGTAGGTTTTTTGTCGACTTTATCAGTATTGTGTGTAATTTATATAATACCATATGTATATATACACAGTGGGTCGATACAGAGTATGCATGATATATATATATATATATATATATATATGTGTGTGTGTGTGTGTGTGTGTGTGTATGTATGTGTGTGTGTGATGGTACATTTGTATTGTATGTATATATCTGAGCGTGTATATACTTATTATGGTCGTAAGTATGTGTGTGTGCGAGAGCGTGCGTGTGACGTACGTACATATGTATGTATATGTATTATATATATATATATATATATATATATCTGCCTGTATGTATTTAAACATACATGTTTGTATATATATATATATATATATATATATATGTAACCTTTTCTCTCTGACACATACACACACATCCCTCTAGCTTTACACCACAGCCAAGTTACCGGTGTCCTACTGTATAGTATTACATATTCACACACCCCAATTTCTCTCGGAGTAAGCCTTCCTAATTCATTGTACGCCCAATCTCCAGTTATACGAGTATCAAATGTCAAACTCCGATTGCCGCCTTGTACCGGATCTAATAATCGCCAACTCCTGATACGGGCTTCCTTCGAAGTTAAAACTCGGAGAAACGCCCAGATCTCGTCTGGAGCGAGGCTTCAAATATCAGCCGCTGGTCGTCTTAATATGGAAAGATAGCGGCGGAGAAACTTGACAGAAAACACCGTGAGCGGTTTGGTTTCTGCACAGTTTGCAGAAACGATCGAAACGTCTGCATCGGAAATTCGTATCATTTTGGCTTAATTCTGCCCGATGACACAATATACAGCGAGTTCGGCAGCAAAACTACCTCCGGATGGTACGGGCTACAACTATTACCCGTACAAGGTTATAATGCATCGTGTGCAAACTGAAACTTTCCTTTAGGGTGCCAATGAATCATCGTTCGTGTATTTGGAAATTCAGAGAACTTTCTCATTAGGTCATTCGTTTGTTACTCTATTAAAAGAATCTGTTAACTTCGTTAATAGAAGAAAAATTCTTATTAATTTTGGCTGTGATAAAGACAGAAGGCATCTTAAAAAAACACTACTAGTAGTGTTCCTCCTGTTGCTACTAAACCAACAACAACAAGAACAAATAATAATAATAACAATAACAATAATAATAATAATTATTATTATTATTATTATATGATAATACCAACGCTGTTATTGAGAATTATACTTAGTACCATATCGAAAATATATTACCTAGAACTATTACCTAGAACATGAAACGCTCCTAAAACAGTATTGACACGGTGACACTAAAAACTGAAAAGAAACTCACCTAACCATGACATAATTCACTTTCTTCTCTTCAGACTTCTCATTCTTATCTATTTCCATCGCGTCATTTAGCTGATAAGAGGAATCAGTCGCCTTCACTGACATGACAGCTGCCAAAAATATGCCACGTTGTCGTATATTTATCATCGTTCTTTTGTATACGTTCGCATCTAGGTTTGTATATAGGGCAGCTGCGTATATTTATTTGTACTCTGGAACGATTTGTCTGGACCTGATGTACAGAGTATACTGTAAATATGCTACACTGAATTATACGAGACAGTTGATTTGTTTAATGTTCACTTGTGTATATAAACACAAACGCGCACACACATGCACGCACGCACAGGCACACGCACGCACGCACACAAACACACAGCAATTTTTTTTAAATAAATACAGCAATGTGGTTATTAGTCGATAGCTGTTGATCGGGAAATAAGGGAATAATTTTGTAATATCTCGTGGGAATTTAACAAGTCTACTCTATCCGATATGGACTGGACTGGTCCAGGTTAACTAACGAGGACTGGGCTAGCCCATTCCGTCTGATGTGGAATAGGCTTCCTGGTGCGGAATAACAGCCAAAACTCAAGTGTTATTTTTTTCGCTATTTCAATTTGGTCTAAGTATATATTTTTTTTTAAATCACTTCAACCAATAATTATAAAGAACAGTAAACACGTTAAAGATGGCGGTATTTAGTAGTGTCATCTATGTCGGTGCTGTTAGGTGACAGTTTTTAATACTCTTTTGTTTGATGTAATTGTTAAAATATGAAATAAACAGAATGATAAATGTCACCATAAGTTGTTGTTAATATGACGCTTAAACAGGAAGCGTGATGATGGTGTGTATGTGTTTGTGGGGAGGGGGGAGGGGGGGTATGTGTGTGTGTGGGGGGGACGCGTGTTGACTAATTTCATTTCCGTATAGCAACCTTCAGCCTTCTTATCATCACTTCCTTCCATCATTTCGACCAACTCCACACCCATCGGAGTATGTATATGAGAGCATTATTTAAACATCCGTCATGGGTTGTGATTTTTGTGACTACGGCAATGGTAGTGATGCAGATGGTGGTGGTTGTGGTGGTGCTGGTAGTGGTGTTGGTGATGATAGTGGTTTTCATGGTTGTAGTGGTGTTGATGGTGGTAGTGGTGTTAATGATGGTAGTGGTGTTGATGGTGGTAGTGGTGTTGATGATGGTAGTGGTGTTGATGATGGTAGTGGTGTTGATGGTGGTAGTGGTGAAATGGTGTTGTTGGTGGTAGTGATGTTGTTGGCGGTAGTGGTGTTGGTGGTGATAGTGGTGTTGTTGGTGATAATGGTGTTGGTGTTGTTAGTGATATTGTTGGTGTATTTGGTGATAGTGTTATTGGTGTTGGTAGTGATGGTGATAATGACGGTGTTGGTAGTGGTAGTGATAGTGTGACTGTGTGTTACTAATGAAACTTATTATCTGAAGGCAAGTTGAATGATATGTGGTGTTAAGAGTAATGTTACTGATGATGGTGATGGTGGTGCTGGTGGAGGCTGAGTAGTGCTGGGGATGGTGTGAGTGGTGCTAGTCGTGATTCTGGTGGTGGTGATTGTTATTATAATCACTTAGTTACAGTAGTAAGAGCAGTTGTATGTAATACATTGAACAAATCGTGTTTTCGCCAGAAATCATCACCGTTGCGTTGCATCTGCGGCAAGTTGCCCACTTGTGACCTGTTTTGTTATAAATATATCTGAAGGAAAACGATGTTTCTACTTTTACCAGGTCTACACACTATATGATGTTTTTCAGACGTGGTATCTTGCCACTTAATTAATTATAAGAAATGTGTAGAAAACGTCAGTTAAACACCTGCGCTTCCCCCTCAATACACACTTTTTGTAAAAGTCTCATTAGGCGAACAGACAAATGGCACTTGGTCTATTGTGGATGCTGTAATTGGCCAATAGTTGAACTCCGGAGAAGCTGCTTGAATGAGTTGCTTAATTATTATTATTATTATTATTATCGCCACCATCACCAACACTACTAATGTCACCATCATCATCATTATCATTAATATTGCGTAATAACTAACAGAACTATACACATGCCGCTCGTGCTGTCAAAAAGAAATCCGACATTGTTTTGTTTTGTTTACCTCCCAGCCTCACTTTCATCATCTACATATCGCCTCAACCTGGATGGTTGCGGCTCCAGCGAGGAGAAGAAAATGGCGTCCAAATAATTCTGGAAGAATCTAATCTAATGGAGCAGAGATGGCAAAAAACGCCGAAACAAAAGGAAACACACAGCGTAATCTGATTACGGAGAAATTAGCTTATATCGAGCTGAGTTTTTTTGCCGAAGTAAAGATGATCATTGAGCGATAACACCAACAGCTGATATCTGTCATCTTTTAGCTCAAGTCACGTGGGAAAGACGCCATAATTAGTCGGCCCGCCATACCCAGTTTGTTTTGACCTACATGGAGTTAATTAATGCGCAGCTTTGCTTTCCTGAGCGTCCATCTTTTCTCCATTTCGCTGTATCCTTCTTCCACAGCTCGTGTAAGCTCTATACGATAGAATGGCGCGCTAGAAATCGAAGGGTTCTCATAGCCAATCCACACAAGCGGCTATTTCTCGCCGGTTTGACGAAACACGGACGGCGGTGGATCATTCCGGATTATTCGACCATGAATCGGTAGATAGAAACAGTTTAATGCCTGGGTAGTTGAAAATGGTGCCGGGTTGTTTAATTTCCTGTTGGTGGGGGGGGGGTGCGGTGGTTGATGACATGACATTATATTATTTTTTATTCACTTTGGTTACCCATTAGAGACTAAACCTAGTCCTAACCCTGCTGATGATCGTTGTCTGGGAAAGCGGTAACGAATAGGAAATTATTAAATGTCCAGGTTTTAAAAAGATACCTCCCGCTCCTCTACCCTAACTGTATCACCGACTGGTGTTCTACGAGAAGCACGTCCATACGGGGGGGGGGGGTCGAATCAGTTTGTATCTAAAACAAAGCTATACATTGCGTCAATCTGAAATTTGCGTATGATTTAACTGGGTACTTTTTCAACGAATATACTGGATTTAAAGTGCCGATTCTTTTGCCAGTTTTGGTGATCGAAAAATAGCAAATTATACTAAATATACTAATTGCCGAAATGAAAAGACGGCGTCTTGGAGACAAACTTCATGCAATGCCATTTTATCTGTAAGCTGCTCTGCTTTTTCTAATCCGGTACCTTTAGACCTGGAATGGTTTATTAGTTTACAGCCATGGATCTCCTGTTAGAGGCTCCAAGTTTATCCGATAATTAATGTTCCATATTACAAAGTTTGGATTTGGGGAGTTCATTAATGTCCCTTTGACATTTTACAACTCCCCAACTACCACAGGTGAATTCGGAACACAGCAAAATATGTACTTCATTCGCATACTCGTTTTGGGATGGGGGAGGGGGGGGGGCGGCTTTGGCCTGTGAAGCGAGTGAGTGGTTTATTTGGCTGAGGTTCTATTTACACCTAGGACACACGGCCGATGGACGGCTTCCTCGGATATACATCACACAAACATAGGTTTCGGTTTGATTCGAACTCCCAACCTGGAGGTATGTAGGACAACGCGCTGTAGAAGTGCCCGCACGATAGGTAAAATATGTCGAACGAATTCATAGCGGTTCCGAAATGGGAATATCCAAATACCTGTATGTACGCTCTACTAAGTGACTTCCATGCAGCATCTTCACTAATTCTACCAATAACAATCACTCCGATATACCGTCCTCCAGAAGCTGGCATCATCATCATCATCATCATCCATCTTTGGGCGTCTCTATGGCCTAACTGGTAGCGGTGTGGGTCACATACCTGGAGCACCAAAGTTCAAATCCCGGCTGGGCTATACTTTGACTATTCGGACTACCATGTGCGCAAGAATGGCTGCAAAACTATAAGATTTCATTTCCTATCAGAGCGCGTACCACTTTTGTGCACATGGTAGGTCAAATGGGCCGAGCGACTTCCAAGGGTAATGAAGCGAAGTCGAAGATGAAATATCCTTCAGATATGCCGGCGCCGAGATTCGAACTCGGGTGGTAGCGATCTGTGGTCCAACGCGCTACCAGTTAGACCACGGAGACGCCTTGATAGTTGCTATGAAAACTGACAACAGAGTGTTTGTTGTTCAACCCGTTGCGCAGTCAGAAAATTCTCCGCCAGTTTGTAACACAGAATAACTTAACTGGCCTTATCGGTAGTGTGAAAGAATAATAGACAACGAAATAAAACTGAGAAAGTTTTATTTAGTAGCGTATCAAAGTATCCATCTCCTTAAAGTCAACGGGTTCATTCGGCGGCAGCAGCAACGACCCTAAACAGTTCGTTCACTGTTTGTTATCCTCTCTCTCTCTCTCTCTCTCTCTGTGTGTGTGTGTGTGTGTGTGTGTTATAGCATATAGGAGATGGGAGACATTGAACTGTGCCATCTTTTATATTACAGATCCACCGCGTGTCTACGCGTTTTCACGATCCCGACGAGTTGCTCCAATTAGCCAGAATGACCGCCGAATACTGGCAAGTATCCTGCGGCAAGTTGAGAAGTCGGCAAAAATGTAACACTGCTAATCCTTCCACTAGGCCAGTGGGTCGCTGTTGTTATCTGTAGGGGGGGGGGTGTTGCTACAGATACACTCGGTAACCCTGCCGTCAATGTGGACGCAATGTGTGTACTGGGTTTATGAAGACCAAAGAGTCTCCCTCGTGTTTATTCGACCACTGAATATAAGTGTAACATATAGAATGGGATAGGGATATGTGTCACTGATGTAATGATCTCTCCTATTTCCTATTAATAATCCGATTATTTGAATTTATCAATAAACAATATCCACGATAACCCGGATATGTTATACATCCAGGAATTTTTTTTAATTAAAAATCACAATATAATAATATCAGTAATAAGTAATCAGGTACACCATAACCCAACTGGCTTTCCTATACTAATGATAACAACTCCTCCCGTGTATACCATTGATAACACACCATCTCGCCACCTTTAATACCAATAACAACCCAACCCCCACCAATTATATACGATTGTCCCTATCCACCAAACACCTCCCCCCCAACACCCACCCCCCAATTCATACAAGTGTCAATACCTATTCTAGTGCCTTATTCTTACTATTGTCAATTACCACTCTAATAAGACGCACCCAACCCCACCCCCAATAACCGTTCACTATCTACAGTAAAATCTGTTTCGACGACCACCTTCCTTTAACGCATCAATCACATCACGCCCCATCACTTCACAAATCACACATGGGTAAAGTCAACAGAACCCGTACTAATAGAACCACCTTTATTTAAACACCACCTGAGTTAGCCCGAAGAATGGCTTCTTATCGGCTACCCCTTACTGGAACTTTATTCTATCCTGTCTCGTTGTCGCCTGAAAAACGAACATATACCCTTATCTTCTCCCTGAAAATAATGTCTACACTACCCTTTTGAATTTATTTAAATATAAGTGTACACTCTGCTTAATAATAACCGCTATAGCTCATATAATAATATTGAAATCCGCTCTACTCTCGAACAACCCCCCCCCCCCTATCATCTGTCTGTTTACGAAGTTCTACTTTACAGATCGCTCCTCTGTTCCTACATAAATTTCGGACACTCGCCATATAGCACCGAATTACGGCGATATTCGGAAGAGACTCCCTGATTTACGGCTACCCGGATGAGGTGCCGCCATGTTGGACACTTATCAGCAGCCGAGCAAGAAATTAATTTCTTCGCCGAGACATTTTTTGGCGCCTAAAAACGCTCTGTCGAAAGTGTTTATGACCGACTGAGGTGCTAAACATCGGCCGAACATATTCAAATATCCGGATTTTTATGCTCGACAGGAAATGAATCGCCTTTATCGGCATCCGGATAGTCTCCGGGACGTTTCTGTGTGGTAATGGATCACGTGCCGCCGTATACGTCACACGGGAAGAATGGCTTGCCCCGTCATGACGTCACGATAATGGCGGTGGGGTTATGAAGCGGAAAGTCTCGGACAAATGAACATTTTGAAACCTTGTCTGACAGATAATCGTTTATAGATATGATGTGGGGGGGGGCTCTATGATATGGAACAGCTTACAAGTACAAGAGGGGGGGGGGACTTCTGTGGGTTATCGCGGAAGAGGTGATATTGGGAAGTACAGAGACAGGGGTAGGTTATTATTGGCAGATATGTATAGAGGGGGTGATATTTATAGATAGAGAGGTAGATAGATATATACACAGATATATAGATAGACAAACATATAGATAAACAGGCATACAAACACACACACGTGTGTGTGTTTGTGTGTGTGTGTGTGTGTGTGGAGAGAGGGGGGAGGCGGAATCCTTTTTTTTTAAATCTCTACTCTGCTCTAACCTGCCACAAATGGCCAAGGAGTTACTATTTGTTGACTTGAGATGAACAAGCCGAATTATTTTACTAAAACATCCCAGAAATGTTGTTAACACAAAGATATGATCCAGTAACCTAGATCCAAAGTGTCATATTCCAATAACTGCTTTAATGAAGTCCCCATAGCTAGCTTGCTAGCTAGCTAGATAGATAGATAGATAGATAAAGAATGAGGGATTGATTGATTGACAGATATATTGATAGATAGACAGACAGACAGACAGTCATATAGATAAATAAATATATAGATAGATAGATAGATAGATAGATAGATAGATAGATAGATAGATAGATAGATAGATAGATAGATAGATAGGCAGGCAATTAAGGGGAACCAATATAGCCAACAGACTAGATAGACAAATAGATAATCAGATAGTTAGGTAGTATGGTTACTTATTATAGTAATATTAAATAATGTTATTATGATGGAGATTGGGGTGAATGGGTGCATGACATTCCACGGTATTCTGCTATCATAACGCCATGAAATACATCTGAGCTCAGATGTTCTGCTTCGCTGGATACCAGTCATGCCAGTGAGTGAGTGAGTGAGTGAGTGGTGGTGGTGGTGGTGGTGGTGGTGGTGGTGGTGGTGGTGGTGGTGGTGGTGGTGGTGGTGGTGGTGGTGGTGGTGAGTGGTGGTGAGTGGTGGTGAGTATGAGTGAGTGGTGAGTGAGTGGTGGTGGTGGTGTGGTGGTGGTGGTGGTGGTGGTGGTGTAGGTGGTGGTGGTGGTGGTGGTGGTGGTGAGTGGTGAGTGTGAGTGAGTGGTGGTGGTGAGTGGTGGTGGTGGTGGTGGTGAGTGGTGGTGGTGGTGAGTGGTGGTGGTGAGTGGTGGTGGTGGTGGTGAGTGGTGGTGGTGGTGGTGGTGAGTGGTGAGTGGTGAGTGGTGGTTTGGTGATGGTGGTGGTGAGTGAGTGAGTGAGTGAGTGAGTGAGTGAGTGAGTGAGTGAGTGAGTGAGTGAGTGAGTGAGTGAGTGAGTCCTGTCAGACAAGCAATAAACTCACTCACTCACTCACTCAAACTGTGCGCATGCCAGTCCAGCCTTATTGCCATTACCTACGCTAACACCTTACCGACATAAACCAATAACTCTCAACTCGTTCGATGTCTTATTAAAACATAAACACCAGATGTCTGACAGACGCCGCTTAATACCAATAATCGACTTTAATCAAACAGCCAAGAGACTCTAGTCGCCGTAAACTTGACCCTCCCACCCTGCCATCTGCTAATATTCCAAGTCCGGAGTCGCCATAGATTTGGCCCTCCCACCCTGCCATCTGCTAATATTCCAAGTCCGGAGTCGCCATATAGACTTGGCCCTCCCACCCTGCCATCTGCTAATATTCCAAGTCCGGAGTCGCCATATAGACTTGGCCCTCCCACCCTGCCTTCTGATAATATTCCAACTTTGGAGTCGCCATAGACTTGAAACTCCGACCTTGCCATCTACTAATACACCAAGACCATAGTCGCCAGACTTGACCTTCCTGCCATGCCATCAGCTAATGTTCAAAGTTTGGAGTCACCATAAATTTGACCCTCCTACCTTCCTATCTGCTATGCTAATATTCAAAGTTTGGAATGGCCATAAAATTTACCCTCCCGTCCTGCCACCCGCTAATATTCTAAGCCTGGAGTCGCCATGCACTTGACACTCCCACCCTGCCACCTGCCAATATTCCAAGTCTGAAGACACCATGGACTTTAGCTTCCTACCCTACCATCTGAGATGTCTCCTACCTCCAGAAGACGTTCGCGTTTCGGATACAGAATCCTTTTGATAAGATACTATTGTATCCCACCAGAAAGACTTGGTAATTACTTTGACCTGTTTCAGCAAACAAAAACATCTAGAAATCATCGAATCATCATTTTAATAGTGACGGCGACGGATCTAAGACATAAAGAACTGAGTTTGTTTATTGTTTCTTGTATTGATATCCAGGCGGCAGCACGTATATCTTAAGCTGAATGTTGCATTCTAATGGGCGAATGGGTAATTTCGAAATGAAATTTGATGATTTGTTTAAATAGTTCTCGTGTGTGTGTGTGTGTGTATGTATGTGTGCGTGTGTGCGTGCGTGTGTGTACGTGTGCGTGTACGGGTGTGTGTATGTGTGAATCTCGCGTAATTTTATGTATATGTTTGGATGGATGTTTTATAATAATTTATTTGTTTATTTACGTTTGGATCGATGTATGTATTATTTTTGTTCCTTCGTTTGCTTTCTTACTTGTTTGTTGTTCGTTTCTTTGCTTATTTGTTTATCGAATTCCTTTCTCTGTGTGTGCGTGCGTGCGTGCGTGCGTGCGTGCGTGCGTGCGTGGTGTGTGTGTGTGTGTGTGTGTGTGTGTGTGTGTGTGTGTGTGTCCTCGGCCGTCTGTTCGCGCGTTCATCTGTCAATATCCGTTTGTCTGTCCATCCACCAGTTCATGAGTTCATCTGTCTGTCTGTCTGTCTGTCTGTCTGTCTGTCTGTCTGTCTGTCTGTCTGTCTGTCTGTCTGTCTGTCTGTCTGTCTGTCTGTCTGTCTGTCTGTCTGTCTGTCTAGTTGGCCGACTGTCTGGCAGGTGGTAAAAATTCATTATCTGTTGTCCAGTTTTCGGCACGTTAAGTTTCACATTTATTGTGCGACATAATATCAATACCTGTCTGAAAATTTTCCTTCTGCAAGTGGGATACTCTAAGTGAGATCCACAAAATAAAAAAGAGATCTTCCGTAAATAGGTAAACCCTAGAATACAATAATGAGCAGTATATCTCAAATAATTATTTTTAAGAAAAAAACAACAGCTATGAGGTAAATAATAAACATCTACTATAATAAATATCTACTATAATAAACATCTACTATAATAAACATCTACTATAATAAATATCTACTATAATAAACATCTACTATAATAAATATCTACTATAATAAACATCTACTATAATAAACATCTACTATAATAAACATCTACTATAATAAACATCTACTATAATAAACATCTACTATAATAAACATCTACTATAATAAACATCTACTATAATAAACATCTACTATAATAAATATCTACTATAATAAACATCTACTATAATAAACAACTATTTATTTCCACTTTCTATTATACTATTTCTCACTCTGTTATAGATAAAAGATGCGCAAAGGTTTATTATATTAAAAGCAAATATACATATAAATAATTTCTTCCGTTATAACCTCGACAAGAAATATCAAACTGAGCGAAGGTTTCCGACATTTTTTCGGCCAATCAGTCACAGTAATAACATGTTCAAACCGAAATAGCATAACAATTAGCATATAGCAAGAAAATACCAAAATCTCCGCTAATTGTCTCATTATAGTTGTTATCACATCCATTCCCAAGGTCAATAAATATTAATTGAGGTACAGATTTAATTAATTGTTCGTCAAAATTTATATTAAATACCTACCGTTGCCCGTCTTTCGGCGAACCTCGTCGCTAGAACCTGTACTAATGGTGTAGGCTGCCTGGGGCGTTGTGTTGTCATATTTGCGATATCATAAAGTTTATCTGCTTTATCTAATTGTACATCTTCTTATCTGTCGTTAGGGAAATTTTTGGGGACAATGATTAAGGAATCCGTGCGTGCGTCTGTGTATCGACATTCGAATGTTTTGAATGTTATCAAAAGTCTGTGTGTGTGTGTGTGTGTTTGTGTGCGCGCGCGCGTGTGAGTATTCATTCACTCACTGACGCACTGACTGACTGACTGACTGACTCACTCACTTACTCACTCACTCACTCACTGACCAGCGGACATCTTTCACAGTCATATTTTCTAACGTGTAATAACTATCTCTCCCGTGTGTATCTAAGCGCCAGCTGTCCTGGTGTCAGATATCGAACATATCCCTTATAGACATATATATGATGTCATTTTATTATTAATATCGGTGGACTTTGTAGAAAAATTGATTAATGTATTATGTAAATATCTCCCGTCGAATGTTTATGACAGCTTTCTGCTCCATTTACTTCTGGATGTCAACCAGCGGCAGCTGGACGATATTAAAGGTGACGACAGAAATATTGTGGAAATTATCAGAAAAAAAACACTGTCTGTAGTTAATTGAAGAAAGCCCTGGTGTTTGTCAAGGTCACGTAAAGGTCGAGTTCTGTGATATGCAGAAGACGGATTGAAAATCGATTGTATCCACTTATGAGTTTGTTGACCACGTAAGTGGGTGCGTGCATGCGTGTGTGCGTGAATATGCCACCGCGTGTATGTGTGTGTGTATGTGCGTGCGTGTGGATGTTCTTGTCTGTCTGTCTGTCTGTCTGTCTGTCTGTCTGTCTGTCTGTCTGTCTGTCTGTCTGTCTGTCTGTCTGTCTGTCTGTCTGTCTGTCTGTCTGTCAGACCCACGGAGAAGGGATTTATTATGCTGTTAAGGGAGAATTAAGGGTCCGACAGAACAAAAATACCGGAATAAGAAAAAACAAACAAAAATATTTCAAATGGATCTAAAATATTTATGTATTATCGTATGACTCGTAACGAAGGTCACATAAAGGGTCATAAATATAATTATCAGCTGAAATACCGAGATCAGTTCAAACAAGTGCACGGAAAACACATACACACATACACGCTCACATACATACACACACACGTGCGCGCACAAGCACACACATGTATAAACACACGCACCCCCCCACACACACACATACAGTTTTGTTGCATAGTGAGTTGTGAATTACGATTCGAGATTCTCTGTGCCAGTACCTTATTCCCCATTTATTTAGATTGATGTACGTATAGTTTTATTTAGATTTATCGAGGTAGAAGTCAAAAAGGATGTTTAGAGATGTTGATGTTCTGAGCCAGTGCTACTATATATGCATCCTAAAATACACAAACTATTGCAAGCACACACACACACACATGCACAAACAGACAAACACACACACACACTCGCACATATCTACAAACGCAATAAAACACGCCATCTTTCACTACATAAACACTACAAGAGCGAATAGAGCCACTCATCATTTCGCCAAAATAACAAAATCTCCTTCTCTCACAATAGATGGATCAGTGACACAATGTGTCAAGCGGAATGTGTCATTCTATTATCTTCCTCAATCACTTCCAACCACAGACAGGACAAAGCCACCTCCAGTCAGGTCCAGCCACTCTCCGGGGCTATCACAACAACAGTGTCTCCCACTTCGGCTGGAAAGACGACGAGATGCGGCCCAACTCGCTATTGTTCGACGGCAAATTGCTTAATTTACCTGCATGGCCAGTGGTCGAAACAAAACCACCTCCCCCTATCTAACTATCAATCTATTTATCTATGTATCTATTTATCTATTTATCCGTCTGTCTGTCTGTCTGTCTGTTTGTCCGTAGTCTCTGTATGTGTCATCGCTGCCAACATTGTTTGTGAAGTAAACCCGCTTAAAGCAGCCTGTCTGTGGTCTGAAAGAACTCTTCTCGTCACCATTGGCGTCTTGGAGTCTGCATAAGGCGTCAATTTGTCAGATGGTTCACACCGTTGACAATAGATAAGGCTAGCCTGTCTTATGAGATGCCGAACTGTAGCTCAAGGTGTGAGGCTTAGAATGGGCTATAGACCCGGATAGTAAGCCGACTCGTTATATATATATATATATATATATATATATATATATATATATAGTTAGTTAGTTAGTTAGTTAGTTAGTTAGTTAACTAGCTAGCTGGGTAGGTAGTCTTACTCACTCATTCTCTCTCTCTTTCTCTCTCTATCTATCTATCTATCTATCTCTCTCTCTCTCTCAATATATATATATATATATATATATATATATATATATATATACAAAGTCCTTATAATTAAATGCACAGAGTACTGAGGCTTATACATCACAATTAATCAAAACATATTTATTTCGTATGGTCGACTCATCAGGGAAAGACTCAGTTCAGTGCATGTGGGATATTTCTAAACTACAAACTGCGATGACTGGTAATTTCCTTACGACTTCTCAAATATAAATCAATATCCTTCACAAACCTAATATCGCTGATCTGAGTAATATTTTGAGCTCTAATATATCATGTGCTTGCCCGCACGTGTGTCTAAGTGAATGTGCGTGCACCTATGAGTGTGTCTAATCGTTGATATACTACTGTACTAAGATGGCAGGCACCTGTAAATTTTCGAAAAGTATTTACATGACAGCTGTAATAATGTATATTATGGTAGTAGCTGAGGTAGTTGTGGTACTTATGGTAGTGAGGAGTTAATGGTTATCATTGTGTGAAGGGAAGTAGCTGAAATAATTGCGATATTCAGGTGGTCGAGTGTTAATTGTTATCAGTGCGGTTGGGGATGTAGCTATCTCAGGTGTGGTTGCGGTATCTGTGGTCAAAAGGTAAATACTGGGGTTTTTTTGCGGCCACTTTGGTACATATGGCTGACTAAACGGGACAGACAATATCCGAATGTAATGAGGGGAAATGTAAGATGAAACATCTGGCGATCTTAAGCTGGAAATCGAACCCGCGTGCTAAAGGAAATGTGACCAGCAACATTACCAGTTCGGCCCTGGAATTGTCACTCGGTTTTAGCCGCCGTGTGGTCTTAATAGTTATTGTTGTATCATTGATGCGGTTTTCGTATTTAAATCCATGTATTATAATGTTGTTGTTGTTATTTTTGTTGTTGTTTTGTTGTGAGTACATTACGGTTGTTTTGATGATATATTTACTGACTGCTAAATCTATAAGCGCCCTAGTGATGACATCCTTATAGTTCTACAGTGCTACAAAACTCCCGGGCAGGATTCCACTGGAATCATTTAGCCTAGTTTTCGGAATGTTTCCATTCAGTCAAATGTCCCAAATGTAAAACCTAGATTAAAAGACCACCCCTTAAGGCGAATTTCAGTCTTCTGCCTTTTAACGAACAACTATGTGCCGTAAGTCTTGCCTTTGACCCCATTTGCCAACCTATTTACCTTTAACGCCAACCAACAACATACCGTAATACCATGCGTCCTTTGTATATACATGGCTTGTCTTTGACCCTAACCCACAATATATTGTAATGTTATGTGCCATTTTTGCGTATATATGGTTTATCTTTCACCCAAACTCATAGCAGAAGCTATGTGTCCTCGGTGCACGTATATTACCCACGCTTAACCAAAAAATAACTACATGCTGTGCGTATATATAGCTTGCTGTGGCCAAAGCTAACTCTCCCTATTTGTACGTGACATGACCTTAATCACATCCCCTATATATACTTCTATGTCCTGCCCTTAACTCACACTAATTACATTTTTAACGTGTCTGCTTTGCTAGACGCCGATCGGTTCAGCGCATCGTCACCAACCATCGACGGAGTATAGCTGGGAGATATACCCTTGTCGTCGTCTGTCTCTGTATATAGCGATACGTTTAAGCGCCATTTTCTGTAGACACAGAGTCCGGCCGTAATCAAAGGGCGACTTCAATTCGGCGACTGGCTGGCTGCCACCAGGGGCGCTGCTGTCGTCCTACACTGCCGACCTCTGTTGGCGAAGGCGGGGCCGGTTCTACTTTAATAACAACCTTTCTCCGTCTTCTGACAGCTGTGTCTGCGCTCGTAGACGGAAACAACCGGCGACATCCATATCATCGGCCTCTTATAGCCAATGGTGGTGTGACTTGTCTTTGTTTGTCTGTCTGTGTGTCTAGTGACCAGAGTAGCTGGTCTTGTTCTGTTTGGACTACTCGAGATTCGGCATAGGCGAGTATGAGACAAATAGGTGATCATGCAGGCGTGATTGTTGGGGTACGTGGATAGACAGAGAGATAAACACACACACACACACACACACACACACACATATATATATATATATATATATACACGCACACGCACACACACACAGAGAGAGAGAGAGAGAGAGAGACAAATATGCAAAACGCAAACATTTTAACACACACGTCTGCACGCACTTTTCTCATTAAGACTATGGTTCACAACACACACACACACACACACACACACACACAAAGTGACAACAACTCGCTCCCATCGTTTAGTACATATACGGCTTTACTGGCCCGTCTTGCAGGTTCCTTCACGTGTGTGTGTGTGTGTATAGATAAAACCGAACGAACAAACAAACAAAAATTGCCATAACAATATATACAGACTTATATGTACACGGGGTCGAAGCTACGCAGCGAAGTCCTGCCACGAAAGGCACACCTTTTTGCGGGGGCGCACCTATCGCGCCGCAGACCGGGACACACAGACATCCAACGGACACGATTAAAGTCAGTTACATCGTACGGCACCAACAAGAGCCTCCTCGACATAAAGACAGGGTAATGTTTACCTCCAGAAATATGTCTAATGGTCAGCCACCTAAACCCCTAAAAGTGACAAAGTGTCGTCATCAAGGCCGATGAACCACGTCACAACTTTCGACACTTAAATAATAACACAACCTTTAACGCTAAATATGTAAAATTATAGAGTGTTAGAACTACTTGAGATGATAACCAACGGATGAGTTGCGAGGGAGCCATATAAAGTCGATGATTTGATATCTCTGCTAACTATAAGGGGGGCGGTGTATCAGAAAATCTTCCCCAGCCCAGAAAATACGTCACTGGTATGTCTCTCTCTCTCTATATATAATATATATATATATATATATATATATGTATATATATATATATATATACCTGGGTAAATACGTTCTGTCTCGTGAAACACACACACACACACACACACACACACACACATATATATATATATATATATTAAAGATACAAATCCTAAAAAATATCCTGACGGATGACACTTTTTAGAGGGGTTAAGATTTTCTGTTACACCGGCGGTCCGCCATGAATAGTACACCCTATCAGTGTTGACATTTTCGTACAATTACAGCGACCTCTACATCTAGACAATTATGTCGTGATTATATCGGGGCATTCGTTATTAAATGTCGACTTCCGCGCCTTTGTACATAAAGCTCGGCTCTGTTACCGCGGCACAATGACGACACCGTTAGCGGGCTCCGTTATCGGCGTAACAATAGCTCAAAGATCACTTACAACGGAAGAATAAAAGGAGACCATTTAAATAGAAAATTAAATAAAAACTGCCACGAAGGACAAAGGCAGCTTTAGGACAATATCTTAACTCTCTGCCGACCTGTGTATTATGCTCTGTGTATATGCTTTTGAACATATATATATATATATATATATATATGATGATGATGATCATGATGAAACGGTGTTAGTCAGTAATATTAATACCACCGGTCAGAACAAACGTCTCCTTTTCTGGTTGCAGTTCTGCGAAACAACTATAACTATTGCCAGTTGAACTAACTCTCGCGATCTCAATCAAAAAGTGACACCTTCTCGGCGATTCACCGAAACTATTCTCGACATATTTCAGTAATGTTTCCATGGAAACGGTTATCCATTTCAGTTAGCGGGTTGGGCCAAATCGTTTGACACGTTTCAGGTTCGGTACACGAATTCCTGCGGTTTTGTCTTTCGTACGCGCACGGGACGCGATCGTTCGAAACGGTACAAAATTGAAACAGATCGACAAGATCATCAAAAAGCTTTGACGATTTAACAAAATAAACTAATAGAGAAGTTAAACTATTAAGTACGATGACTATCAGATTGTGTCGCTAGACGCAAATTTCAAAAAACTGCATTCAGTGAGAGAAATAGAAGTCCTTAATATTTGACCTTACTGTTAATAACTAATAATAACAGATGCGTAACGTCTACTACGATTTTTAATCTTAAATATACACAAAACCTGAAAAATTTACAAATTGTTCGACTTTCCCTATTACCCCCTTCATTAATCTAGGTCAGGTCAGTGGACAACGAAAATCACGGAACGGACTGACTCAAACATAAATCTCCCCGACGCGCAACGAGAATACGATGATATTGGCTGTCTCCCTGCCTCTCTCTCTCTCTCTCTCTCTCTCGTACTTCTCTAGCGTCTTATTCCCGGACTCATTCTCGCATTCGAATTGTCTGGATCGTCCGAATTGCTTTCATACGTCTTAGCAGCCCGGTGAAGATGCACGGCCTTGTCGTGAACCGCCCCCTCGCGATGTCCAGACCGAGCGGGTGTCACGTGGTCTAACTGGCGACGGCGGAGTGAACACGAAAACTGGTCTCTGAACGATAACAGGAGGTAGCTTAAAACACGACACGAACACACGCCTCTCAACCGAAACAGATCACCTGGTCCGAGTCGGATCCCGGTTTGCCTGTCTATACACCATCACGTGCGCGATCGATATAAGTTAGAAATAAATACGACACCCATTTCTATGTTACAACATACGTACACGGAAATAATGCTGAACCTGTCCCCCCCCCTCGCCGACATTGGGCGATAATCGGTGAAGTGAGTGGAGAGAACACAACACGGATACCGGGAAGGGGGTATGGACTCGATCCGGGTTAACAGGAGCAGGAGCACTTCACGATGATCGGATACTTGATCGGTATCCAGAAGCAGGATTTTCTCCGACAGTGCCACCAGAGTATCGTCTTCGTCGTCGAGCCCTGCGGCTTGCAGCGCATCCCGGCGGGCACTGAACACGTCCTGCCCGCGTCGCAGTCGCCCTCCCGGATCCACCTCGGCCAGAACCGGTCGCCCAAGTCCCGCCAGCGGTAGTTCACCGGGCAATAGGTGTAGGTCCAGAGGTAATTCCTGACGTACTTGCGCACCTTGCGACTCTTGATCCTGTACTTCTGCCGACTTCCGGGCAGAGCGAACGCCAGCGTCCTGAGCTCAGACGGCATCTCCGAGAGCGGATGCCCGTTCCGGAGCTGGTAGATGTAGGTGCCGTTCGGTTCGACGATGCTCTCCAGGGGACGCACCGACGACATGAAGACCGGATCGTACTCAGCGCCGAGCAGCCGCTGTAGCTTCCTCGGGTTGAGGTCGGCCTCGCTCGGCAGACGATCGCCCTTCGGGTACTGTAGGGGCAGCACCGGCAGGTTGTCCGAGGGCAGCGGATGGATGTCCGGCTGGTGCCGCCCCCTATCCAAGCGGGGTTCTACCGAGTTGGCGCTCGGATCGACGGCCTTCAGCGTCAGCTGCGACGGAAGTATGGGCGATGGCGCCACTTGGTTCGGGTAGAGGCACATCACGTGGCACAGAACCGTCCACGTCAGTTCCCACAGCTTCATCGTTCTCATTTCGGAAGAATCACTGAAAAGAGTAAGGCACGGCGTTGTAAGGGTTCGAGAGATGTACGCGCGCCCGAGCTAACACACACACATACACACGCGCGCGCAAAATAAACCACCTACATTAATATTCTATATAGAAATGCCACACGTTTCAAAACATTTGTTGTACATTTGCCACCAGAACAAAATTTTACGTCAGATCGGACAACCCACCCGAGCCGAGATGTTCTTAGATCTACTAGAATACTAAGACTATAATATAATTAGCCTCACGAAGCTCGTATTTTGTTACCATTCACGCTATATGCTAACTAAATGGAAGTGAACACTTTAGTACGAAACGCTAACAGGTTGTGGGATGATGTTCTTGCACGTCTTCCTCTTGGTCACCTAGCTGATGGCCTACCCGTGACTTGGCGTGGCGTCTTTGTGGCTTCGCAAGACCTTATTTTCTATGACCAAGAAACTCTTGGTATCTTGCGAGCCATTTTCACGATACAGGACAACGTCCCCAACGCAAAACCCCCGGATGTTACCACGGTGGGCCTTTTCCCACGATCGATATTACCGGGCCTTCCCGTGATGTCCATGCCGGCCTTCCCCGTCGCTATTTATGCCAGACTTCTCGTGCTGGTCCTTACCATGACGAGGCCGGGGCTTCCCGTTGGCGCGACGGGACTTCCCGCGGTCGCGCCTTGCCAAACATCAGGGACCCGTGTTATTTAAGCGTGGGTGTACCCGTACACCGACCATCGGTCAGCCACATGTCAGCCGGTCTGTAACAGCGATGTTACCGGGCTCCGAACACGTTGCTCCGTGCCAAGCCGGCACCACCGTACAACCCACTCGCTGACTGACTTGCTGGCTGGCTGGCTGGCCAAGTGTCGGCAGTCTCCGTTCACGTCTAGCCCACTCCCACTATCCGCTTCCTGTTTTCTTTAATTATATTTCCCGGTGCTGATCCGGAGCCTCTCGCCGACCAGGCGACCGACGTCCGGCCGCAATCGGCTACCAGCGACCAAACGGCATCCGGAAAGCATCCAACTTAGTGGCTTCGGACCCCCCCCCCTCTCTGAGCTCACACATGAAGAGTGATACTCGCCGGGAACAAAACAAACCTAAGTATTTAGCACATCCTGATGACCTTCTAATATACTATGATACGGATTCAGGATTGGTTTTGTCCATATTTATTCGACTTATTATAGGAATGTAAACGAGAAGAAAAAAGTACGATAGAACTTTTCAACTTTGATCATTATATCAAAGATATCTTGCGAATGTGATAATTAACACTCACGCACACACGCACGCACACACACGCACACACACACACACACACACACATAAAAAAACACACACACACATATATATATATATATATATATATATATATATATATATATAAGATGGAATCTAATATTTCTGGGCCGCGAAACTTGCTGTACTTGAGCGGAATAATTAAGACTGTAAATTCCTAAGGGCACTCGTTTTAATGACTTGCCAACTAGTCGAGATAGTTCGCTGTTCCACCTCTAGGGGTCGCATCGATCGGTAAGGGAATTGGTCTATTACGTTGCCGCGACCATCAGATCGACACGGATCTGTCCACGGACTGAGAAAAAACGTAATAAAATTAAAACGGATATTGGCAAATGTCGTGCGATTAAAGGCGTCAAACTCCAGGATCGGACGCGTTGAAACAACTAAACGCGGATCCCCCATCATCCGCCACGAAACTCGATCCGTGCGTCGTACATTCTGGATTCGAAATGAACACAGGGGGTTGTTGTTGTATTCGTGGATTACCCGACACGTTAGCCCCTAAAAATCTTTATCGGCCTGGTATACGAATCACATCTATATTAATAATGAAGATAGCGATATATCTGGCCGAGGACTTCCGGCGATGCGGTGCGTCTTCGAGAAACGATTTTATCTCGATGTGCGCAGCTTCGTCGGCCATTCTTTAATTGTTATCTCGCCCAATTTATTAGCGAACAACATCATCGGCTAGAGATAGGCGTCAGGTGTTCGAAAACAATCAGAAACATTGCCAACAAAGGAACTGGGTCATCCAGTTGGCTGTTAATTGTTTGTAGATTCGGTCGGGCATTGAAAGAAACTTGAAAAGAAACGACGAAGAATATGCGCCGGAAAAAAGGTTCAAGTGCTATATTAACAAAAATTAATTATCATATTAATGCATAGTTAATAAAGCGGCCCTACCATATAGCCGCAGCCGTTCAATGGCGCCGCGTTAATGGCATTATATGGACGGTTTGTTTGGTGCTGCCACCTACCTACCTACGTGAGTTAGGAACATTAATCCGCCATAACTGCAACTTGTTGTTAAGATGGTGCGTCGATTTGAAATAAAATTATCTCGGTAGCCTGTAAAGTCGTAAAGAGGGTGCTCCCTCTCACGGCCACGAATCAATCAAATCCGGATCCAGATGAGATATGTGAGATGACGGAACGAGGCGAAAGTGTCGGAACTTTCCATCCCTAAGGCGTGATCCCGATAAGCGGTTCGATCATCTGGATGTCGGTAACTTTGACGGAGAGAGATATATATCGATCCAAATCTGAAGATTGTTCTTCGGCACAAGACGATGTTACGACGACGTCTTTACGTGGCCGACCACGTGTAGGTAGACTGCGTGCGTCCGTGCGTACGTACGCGGCCTTGCGGTAGAAGGGTCCGTCCAGTTCACGGCGCCCAAGGTTGCTCCAACTAACTAACTGATCCAGACGTGATGAAGCCAGGCGCCACGGGGACGTCAACACGGCTCCGAACACGACAATCAGGATCGCTAAGTAGCCCGGATACTGTTCACAATCAGATAAGCTTAGCTATAATTGTCCCCATCTCGCCCTGTATGGCGCTCACTCTATCTCACCACCAACCAACCCCCCAACAAAGAGAGAGAGAGAGAGAGACTCACGAAATATTACCATTTCTAGCCCGGGGACTATTCGGTACACGGGACAATTAGCGCTTTGTTAAGCGATTCCCCATAAATACAGCCGCCTTCGTGCCCCGTTTTGTTCTCGGCAATGTTCCTAGATTTGAACGATACGCTGTAATTGTTACGTTCTTCTCGGAAAAATCACTCACGTCGCTCCGGCCATTGTTTCTGGCGGCCCCGAAAATAATATTACAGAGAAATCGATCGATCGATCGACGACTGTGTTGTCCGTTTCTGATCGGATGTCGTTAAATCTTGAACGAAAACAAAACGAATAACCGATAGTCGGAAAAATACAATCGCCGTCACGTGACGTAAAGCGACTGATAAGAAATCATTATGCGCGCGCGCGTGTGTGTCTGTGTGTGGGTTGTGTCTGTAATCGATTTTTGTCTTTTTATCTTTAACAGTTTCCTGAACAAAAGTCATCCGCTTACGGGATGATAACGTGTCGCGGGCAGGCGCGGTGGGTGGGGGGAGTGGCGGATTGTTGTGGTAATTATTTCCGTCCCCTGTTTGTTTACGTATCGGCTATCCGGGATAAAGTGCGTACATGGGACGGTCGCGCTTATCTGGCAAACTAATCCGGAATAAAACCGGAATAAAACCGGTCCGTGTCGAGCTTTTATCAATAATTTTATGACATCTATCGTCGCCAAATCACCGAAAACAAAACTCATTCAGGAAGTAGCTGCTAGTGAAAAGATTTTCAAAACATGTGTCTGTTTGTCTGTCGGCAAATATTTTTTTAAAAAAAAAATATATATATATATATATATATATATATATATATATATATAATATTAGTTAATTAGTTAGCAACTTAATAATAAGTGCTGGGTACGAATGTATGCAGTTACGAATATATATATATATATATATATTATGTGTGTGTGTGTGTGTGTGTGTGTGTGTGTGTGTGTGTGTGTGTGTGTGTGTGTGTGTGTGTGTGTGTGTGTGTGTGTGTGTGTCAATGTAAACTATGAAATATAAAATTTAATACTACATAGCTGTATAAGCTGTATAAGTTTGTCAAGAGAACTTTGCTGTTACCAGTAAGCTGTAGAAAGTTAAGTGGCTCCTTGACATCGGCGACGTGAATGCTTGGTCTTCCAATATCACACACACACACACACACAGAGCCAAATGTGATCATCATCTTCACTATATATACCAAATGGCCCGGAATATTAGCCCTTCATCCAACAAGATGTCAAGAGTTTTTGCCGGCTGTCAAATTCGAATTAAAACAATTCTCTCATCTCGTGCGGCAGCCGACTTTTGAACGACCATGGCGTCGTCAACAGTCTTTGGAGAGATTTAGGCGACTGACTTATGCTGTAAATGAACCGATAAATGACTGATAATGTTATCGGGCCACGTAAAAGACAGACATAATCAGCGCTGACCTTAAGATCTTAGGAAAGGTGCCCTTCATTAACGAACAAAACTCCAAGAAAGTAGTCCATCGGTCAAATGTTGTCGGGACGACTAGAAGATAGGGCTCCGGTTGAGACATCGTAAATAGCCCGTTATGAAAACTCGCATCCCTCAATAAGAAAAATATAAACCAGCGAGCGAGCTAGCGCGCACGCGCGTGTACTCGATTCCACTCTTAGGCCGTATCAAAAGCCGTTGGAAAGGTAATTAAATACGGATACAGGCGGTCTTAGCACATATAAACATCAGTTTGAAATAAGTATCATGCATATACTAACACGTATCTACACACACACACACACACACACACACAAGTTGTTATCGAAATTCTTCCAACTAAGAAAATTTTACGGATTTGTTATCGCGAGAGGGCAACGTCGGACCAAAAATCAACACGCCATCTTAGCGCGTTGATGATGGCTTGTCGTAATAAAGATTGGCTGTCATTTATTTACCTTCGACACCTCGCTACTGTCCTCTGACTAGATCTCCCCGGGTATTAGGGCTAGGTGCGGCTTCTTCTAATCATAGCATCAGTTAGCAGCTTCGGGGTCCATTTATAAAGCCGTACAGCAAACAGAACGCTTGCTCGCCGCCGATATTTGTGTCGCTTGCATTCGTCGAATATTTCCAGTTAACCGGGCGACAATCGGCGCCAATGGGACTCTCTTGCTCACCCGGTTTCGCCGCTGCACGCCGTTGCCCCGCCGTTGGCCCGCGGGTCGTTCTGCGATTCGGCGGACGTTTCTCGTACGCGGTGGTCGTTCCGGCGTCGCGGGTCACATTTCAGAACGCGTCGACGTTCCGGCGCGATGGCGTACGTCACAGCGACTCGGGACGACGTTGTACCGGCTTCCCACCGGCGGCCGGGCATCGCATCCTGTCCGCTTGCTCCATCACTTGGACGGCCGAAGAATGCCGCAATATCCGAGGTTTGGGGGGCGTCGACGTGAGATGATTTTAGACGAGGCCGCGGTACGACTATGGTCGAGGGTCAATTGGAAGCGTCGATGGCCAACTTACGGGAGGCCTCTTACGGCAGATCAAACGCCTACAGCACGCAGACACACACTTACAGAGACACGTCAAAGAGAGAAAGAGAGAGAGAGAGACACACACATACACACATATAGATACAAAGCTCGCCTCACAGAGCACTCCAGGTGTCATTGACGCCAGAGTTTGGTCTTATTATCCGGTCAAGTGGCTCCGTTTCCCCTCCTTCTCACCTACACGTCACACCGACGACACACAGACAAACAGACAGATAGACAGACAAATAGACACGGATAGATAGAGATGGTGAAGCGTCCGCAACAAATCTTCCGCGCTCTTTCTTTCAGCTCAGCTCGGCTCAGTTCAATCCAGTTAAGATGACATATCAGGTGCCCCGTAGTAGTAGGAGACCAACTTCGCCGGTGTTTCCCCTCTCTCGGTCCGAGAACCACTTCACCGTCCCGCGTCTACGGCCGTCTAACGGCGGCCAGCACTCGCGCGCGCGCGTCCAGCCGAGGCAGCCGCCGGTGCCTTCGCGGCGAACGTCCTATTAGAGGAGAGCCGCTCCAAGTTGGCATATTGTTTCCGAACAAACCGACCACTCGTCTACCAGAACGGATGACTATCGCCACCAGGAGGCGTCAATGAATGGGGAGGCATCGTCATCATCATCTTCTCCAGAATCATCGCCGTCGCTCCGCTAGACGGCGCCTCGCTCGTTCGGTCGGAGCCGGGCCAAACGTTCTCGGGGAGGCTGTGTCGGCCAAACACAGACAACAAACAAATAACAGCCAATAGGTACACAACTGATGGTGTTCCTTAGTCGTCGTCGTTCGTTGTTGTTGATGTTGTTGTTGTTGTTGTTGATATAGCCGATGTTGTTATTGATGTTGTTGTTACTAGATGACGCTGGTGTCGGACTGCTGGTGTTCGGGCTAGTGAGACCCACGGTTATTTGAAAGCGGACGAGATAGCCAGCTACCTCTTACCTATAGGCATCGACTGATTCGCAGAGCGAGAGACGAGACAGTGTGACAGCTAGCCTACTCGGGCCCCCTCAGAGCTGATGACAACACAAACAGCTAGCGACACCATCTCGACGACTTCCGGTAGACAGTCATTAAGTCTTGGCGTCCTCGTGATCGCCCAGATATAGTAGCTAGCGATCGTTTCGCACACACACATACACAGATATATATATATAGGATGGGCTTTCTACCCTTTCATTGAGTTGTCGCTAGGGCCGCTATTTAGCTTAATTATTCAGGCTTACGAGATATATATATATATATATATATATATATATATATATCATAGTTTTATACTTTCTATCATAATGGCATTATAACACGTTTTGGGAAGGAGTTCACGCCTCGTTTTCTGATAAAGGGATCTCGGTTTTGGGATCACTTGATCCTTTTTGTCGATGTTGAGGTAACTGATCTCGGCATCGGGTTGACAACTCTCCTCTTCTGACTAACACTGGCTTGGCCCAGTCCGGCGAGAAATGAAGACACCGATCGTCCCACGGACGATCGCAGCGCCATCTGTCCGCGAGCATTCGACGCCGGGCGCTAGATGTCGCCACCCATGACAGCGTTGACACGTACGTATCGCGTACCGGGCCCGGAAGATGAGGATATTTGTCACATCGGCGCCGCCGATACGCAATAACGCGATAAAGTCGCCGAAAGTAGACAAATTGAAAGCGGAGGCGATCCGAGCGATAAAAGGGGACGTTTGTGTGGCCGAATAATTGCCAAAATCTCGCAAGATAACGAAACGCGCGGAGGGGGGGGGGTTCGAAAAGTTCCCCCCCCTCCCCCACCGCTATGGTGCCTCGTGAACGACGACGATAAAGTCAAATTGGCCAACACACTCTATCTGATAACGATTAGGGTTTTATTTGGACGATTAAAGCAAAGGCGCGGCATCAGAAGAGATGAAAAAAGGGTGCGCCAAATGAAACGTAATAAAGGGGAGTACCGACTACTATCACTATATACCACAACTATAGTATTTGTACTGATATTACTACCAGGACGGGACCTAGAAGCCATCGTCGAGCGTCGTTGGGGCGACGGGTTTGGGGGGGGGGGGATGTATATGGGTATATGTTGGCCGATTGCCCCGAGGGTGAAACAAATTTCCTGAAAGGCGCATATTTTCCGGATGCGCACACTTCAATTCTATCTCGGGGATAACATTGATCGACGATGAGATAACAAGATGGTCGCCGATCTGTGGCTCTTGTCGGCGTAAGAAAAGACAAAACGAACTCGCCTACCGTAACCCCCCCCCCCAACTCTAATACCAACACGCATACACGCACTCACGCACGCACACACAAGGTGAGATAATATATATGTCTCGGTACGAAAAGTTTCGCCTCCGCGATTATTACCCTAATGAATTGTCCAAAGGTAATATTCACGATTCGTGATTGTCTGTGCCAGTGCCTTATATAGCAATGCTCACTCCCTCGCTTTCTCTCTCACACTCACCAAATTATATATATATATATATATATATATATATATATATATATACGTTCACGACATGTCCGCGCCAAGATGGCGCCACCATTGCTATTTATCGAGGCCTGCCCCCTTATTAGTCGTCTGACAAAATGGCGGAGATAAGTTTGATAAACGCGTGCTATGTAGTAATTACTATGGTCGAGCACGCTTTGAAGATCTCATCAGATTATTTAACGACAAGAGCAGCACGCATAAAATTAGCGAAGACACACCACCGTTGCCGCAAAAGATAACAACCTGCTAGCCAGGTAGGTATAGCCTCCCTCCCCCCTCCCTCTCTCTCTCTCTTGTTTCCGTCTCTAAAATTTCACTTAGTGGGTGGTACTACTCCCAGAAGGACTGGTGCGCGCCAACAAAGGAACAATGGCTCGGCGAAAATTTCTCCTCTGTGCGTGTGTGTGTGTGTTAAGTATATATATATATATATATATATATATATATATATACTTAACCCGTCTACCACTCGCTCGGGCCGTGTTTCGTTTGCGTTTATTGCCATATTATGAGGAGATATGCGAGCCAGTTGTCGTCGTCTAGATAACATATCTCCAACCCGATCGGGTTCCTCTCGCTCGCCAACCTCTACAATGGTCGTGTCACGGCGCGGCGAGCGTATAATGTATAATTTCGAAAAACTGAACTTCCTTTAATCGTTTGCGCCTAATTATACGCTAACTGCGGAGAAATAGATCTAATCGGGCCGCATATTAAAACACGTCGTCAGGGAAAAAATATTCTTGAAAAACATTTACGACAACCGGCCGCCGTGTTCTAATTTGCTAATCGCCGCTTTTTGGTATACTTAGGCGGAGAAAGATTCATCGCTCATTGTTGGCGTTCAGAATGCGGAGATGAATGAAAGTCAGGTTGTGGCCGCGGGTTTAGAGAGGGCGTGCGTGCGTGCGTGCGTGCGTGCGTGTGTGCGTGCGTGCGTGCTGCTAAAGAGAATCACGCATCATGAACTTCTGGAAGATTCATTAGAAAACTAGTAGAGATTGTTCATTCTTCTCTCTCTCTCTCTCGTGACTGTGACTGTGACTGCACGGTCTTGTTTGTACTAATGTCTCTCTACCAACGTCCGTCTGCTTGCCTGTGCATCGCTGAGCCTGCGTATCTGTGTCTGCATGTCTCAATCAAATCGCGATGGTAATTAGACGGGTGACGTCTCGTTCAGACGGTATTTAGACGAGACCTACTTGGCGCCGGTCATTGTGTCCACTGTGTCAGTAAGTGACCGGTCTGGAGACAGGATCACAGCGGACACCCGTAACCCGCTGATACTCGTCAACAATAGAGCAACTCATTTTGTATACACCCACATCGAGAATGGGGGTAAGTGGGTGGTATGAATGGACGGTGAATGGGGGGGAGGTCTTCATTTCGACCCCGATATCACACCCTTCGCGTTGCCTTCTTTTGCCGAATAAAAGCCAAACTTCATGCCACAAAAGCTCACAGGTACCCCATAAACAATACTATAGAGAGAATGTCTTTGATTCCGTTGAGGAAAGCAGTTTTTCGACATATCAAAGAACCTATAAATCTTTGTTCTCGTGTCGCGACAATAAATTAATTAAGATGTCCATAGCAAGTACCGGTTCTCTTACCCATCGTGAACGTCGTCATTATTCTATTAACTATTATAGAAAATAAAATATTTGTCAACAAACGTTTAGATATTAGTTAAAACACGAATGATGGCTTAACTGAGGAAGCTATTTAACTATGGATAAGTCTCTCTCTCTCTCTCTCTCTCTCTCTAGGAGGTGATAGTGCGTGCATGCGTGCGTGCATGTTTGCGTGTGAAAATGCACGCGTACATGCGTGAGTGTGTATGTGTGCGTGTTGTATCTATAGATCGAAAGAACACTGGCATAGTTTGTTTACCGTTGTGTTATTTAATCACATTGGGCGGAACGATTATTAGAAAATAAAACGTGTGTGTGTGTGTGTGTGTGTGTGTGCGCGCGCGTGTGTGTGCGTGTGTGTGTGTGTGTGTGGTGTGTGGTCTCGTGTGTGTGTGTGTGGTGTTGTGTGTGTGGTGTTGTGTTGTGTGTGTGTGTGTGTGTGTGTGTGTGTGTGTGTGTGTGTGTGTGTGTGTGTGTGTGTGTGTGTGTGTGTGACTGTCTTCATAGATATAACAACCTGATGCAATGTCTATCGCCATGATCCGCTACGAAGGCGGCAATGGACAACGGACAAAGTTATCTCTGTACTCAACGCAAATTACACATCATGAGGCAGATACTCTCGTCATCGGAAAAGAAGAAACAACCAGCCACCGACGCCGCAGCAGCAACAACAACAACAACAGCAGCGGCAACAGCCGCCGCCACACCAACAAACACAACAATATGCGTGCTCTCGTTCATGAAGAGCTAGATATATGTCCGAGATAGGGAGGGATGCGGTGTTTGTTATCGGAGAACGGTAAATATATGTTTGACGACGGAGGCGGAGACAGCCGAATCTCCATGACAACGCAACAACGGATTATTATCAGATCTCGAAATGAATTCCTGACAAATTACCTTTGTTACGGAGGGCGGCTGTTGGTCTGGCTAAGGTGGATGGGTGGTTTGGTTGTTGACGGTGGTATCTGCGTGCGTGCGTGCGCGTGCGTGTGTGTCGAGGCTAAAAAGCGTTCGATGTCGGCCAATCAGATCCATCAATTGTGTTAAATCTTAAATCTATAATTTGTGGTCGGCGATTTGCATCCGGTGATTAATTACTGGGTTCACCTTCTCCGTCGAAGCCCACGCAAGGCGTCCATAGAGCCCGCTGTGTGGCAGAACACCGACCGAGGTGAGCTGAAGATGACACAGGAGGCAGGTTCAATGATAGACTCGCAGCGTCAGTCAGTGTCAGAGACAACCCGACGAAGTTCATATTAGGTGTCCACATCCCATGATAATAAGCTAATAAAGTCGTGCTACATCCCCGAAGTCTATAATAGGCCCAGAAAGTCCACGTCTGGTGTTGATATCCATTGACGGGTTAACAAATTCGTGATTTTGTTGCCTAAAGTCTGTGACAAGCCCACAAAGTGATAGCCCACGACAGGTTAACAAACTCCTGGTACACCGCCGAAGCCAATGTCAAGCACACAAAGTCCATGTCAGATGTTCAAATCCAGTGATATAGGTTAACAAACTCGTGTAAACCCATGTCAGATGTTCATATTCATTGGTAGGCTAACAAAATGGTTTCAGACTCACGAAGTCTATGACAAGTCTGAAAAATGTGTTATCAGTGTCCATAACCGGAAACTGTGATCATAGGTCCTCTGATAAAAATAGAGGGTCGGTCAGCATTGTGTACACTGATGTAATGGTTAAGTTATATGGTATAGAGTCAGGAAGTCCACATACCAGACTAACATACTGACACTGAGATGTCCTTTAGATACTGCGAACCAGGACCACCTCCACTGGACTCGCGTTTGTTGTTCCCCGCAAAGTCTAACTTTGTTAATCTAATAATTCATGTGAGGCATATTGTGTGTGTGTGTGTGTGTGTGTGTGTGTGTGTGTGTGTGTGTGTGTGTGTGTGTGTGTGTGTGTGAGAGAGAGAGAGAGAGAGAATCAGTCACCCTCCTATCATCTCTATCTGTTCCTGTCACCGAAATCAGACACCGAAATTTATTGTAGGTAAAGTGATATCTGATATATTAGTCGACTTGATAGCTCTCTCTCTCTCTCTCTATATATATATATATATATATATATATATATATGTGTGTGTGTGTGTGTGTGTGTGTGTGTGAAGGCTCTATTAAATAAAGCATGATCGCACCATCTGGATGATTCATCAGGGAGTTACACTAGTCACAATATACGACGAGCAGCAGGATGTTGTTATTGTTATCAGAACGAGCCGACCGCGAGACCTCGACCGAGATCTCGTCACGTGGCCCGGCGAGAGCCGACACAGAAGGCGGCCTGTTTCTGTTTAGACATCTGGTTATCACGTGTGAGAGAGAGAGAGAGTCGATACCTCATCAAGTGGTAACAAATGGCCGGCCACTTGGTACACGATGAACAGCTACATAACAGATATCGTCAGATTGGCCGCGATGTTAGCTGTATCTCGCCATGTCTCGCGTACTCGTCATGTGACGTTACCACACACACACACACACACACACACACACACACACACTGGATGACATCAGCAGTGACATCACTGACGATAATAATAATAATAATAATAATAGCCTGAAGGGCAGTGAATAACCTGACTTCGGTCCGAAACTTCTATGAAGAAGACCCAATTGGCACAGAATAATTCAATCCTCCAGTCTCCCCTATCACTCCCCACCCCCGCGCCCCCCAGATGGCATATTACGGAAGAGAAAAATAATTTTTCTGCTGAGTATCTGGACAACAAAATGACCTGACCTTAATAACATGGCTGATGAATAAAACCAAGACAACCAGCCAGGAGTCCTATACTCTAGTTAACAGGACCGTGATAAGAGTATCAACGTCATGACTGACTGACTGACTCACTCACTCACTCACTCACTCGCCCGCTCACTCACTCACACTCTATTATCGTATTGACCTCGTCTAGCCAGTTATCACTACCATCAGCTTACTATTTGGGGATGACTCGATGATGACGATGACTCAGTCATATCGGTTAACGAACGATCATCTTGTCATCACGTCATCGCTGGGTCATAGTGTCCCAGCCGACACTAACGAGCTTGGTCACGTCATCAAGTCCCAGTCGCCAGCAATCGGTACCGGATCTCATCAAACAGGCCGGCGACCGGAAGTCCTCAAATCGGTACTTAACGGCGGTACCCATTCCGGAATAAAACTTGTTCGGGACTTAGCGAGAACTGCCGGATTAGTTCACGCTTATGGTGCCATTTATGGCTTTGTTCGATGGATCTAATCACGTGACTTCCGGTAAATGTCTGGTTAACGGTGAACGGGGCAGAACCGACTAAAATTCGATCTCATTAACACGTGGCCACCTCTTATCGTCACTGTCCCTCCCCTCCACCCCCCCCACCCCCCTACTCGGACCGATATCAGTCACGTGTCTTATCGGGATGAGATTATCATCTTCCCGTGGGATGAGGAGTAGAGCGGACGAGAATAACAAATGAGGAAAGTTCGTGTTAGTTCGACAACCGAGCGCCCCCCCCCCGCCCCGTTAACCCGGATCATTAAAGTTCTCGCATCTGGACACCGTGACTAAGCGGGAGATTGGACTCGTTGTTGTCACTTAAGTGACAAGACGTGTCGTATGGCAGTGACATCAGTAACGGCGTGACTGTAGCGTCACTTTTTATATTTATATCATACTGTAGGCGACCGCAAAATGTTTACCGTCACCTTCGACATTAATAACGACAACCTCGTGATATGGTGACGTCACAGAGTGGCCCTGGGCCTTTTGCTAGTAGAGAAAGATAGATGGGGGGGGGGCTGGTCTCCTCATCCGCATCAGTTGAGATTAAATAAGATTATTTCTCGATTAAATCACTGTCAGACTATTGATGTCAATATAGGCGACGTATCTGGGTTTCTTCTTTCAGTCGCCGATGAAGAAAATGAAGATTTTTCGAGTCGAAAGATTAGAAATGACAAGTTTATTGTTGGCAAAACAAAGTGTGATCTTCGTAAATTACTTTGTAAAATTATTACGAATTACTTTTGGGCTAGATCAAGTGAACGTGAACGAGAGGGATGCTGGGTGAGAGGGTTTGTCAGTCAGTCAGTCAGTCAGTCGATCAATGAATCAGTCATTACCGGATCAGTCAGTGAATCGACCAATCATTGAATCAGTCAGTCGATCAGCTAGTCGGTCAGTCAGAGTCAGTCGGTGGGTAAAATGAAATATTGGGTTCTTACAGCCACTTTCGTTCGCAATATAGTCGGAGATATAACCATACCGGTTAGGCCATAAATGACTCACTGACTCACTCACTCGCTCACTGACTCAGTCTGTAATTGAGGGAAAGAGGGGGAGGCTTGACTTTTTGACTTTACAAATTTATCAAATACGTAGACATTTAGTTGACTGCCAAATTCCACTATTTACACTGTAGGAGAAAATAAAACAAACGAGTCATCCCCCCCCCCCCACACACACACACACACAATATCGACCACACAGATCGTTTGATACTTGGATACTCTAAGGTCTTTGTGCGCGGTTCATCGGCGCACAACGCAAACAACCGGCAGCGAATCCGGACGGTTCAGCGCGACTCGGTTCCGGTTCTAAACGGAACGGGAAATCGACAACGCCGAGTAGTATTTTGATATTTTATATCAGTAGTTGCTGTTCAGGATCGTTCTCGGCTTCGTATTACGGCGATCCGGAGATAGAGACACGTGTTCACGCGACTGGACGTCGTATGTGCGCCACAGCGATCCGTGTTTGTTTTACCTCGGCGAGTCCTCCAGTTGTCTTATACGCCCTCTAGTTTACACACGTGGACGCCCGGAGTGGAGGATCCGGGAGATAGGCGTTCCGGAGAACCGAATCATTGACTGCCACCTCCGAGAAACCGGGCGCGTTTCGCGGAACGCCAACAGCCGGGCATCTCTTTGGCGAGTACGGGGAGAGATCCAGAAATTTAGCTATCCTTCATACTAATTAACGAGCGTCGTTCGTAATTAATCCGATAATTAGCCCGAGTCGGCTCCGATTAGGGCCAGTGCTGCCACCTTTCGGAGATCCGTGAGAACCGGAGGCTATATGAACGTTCGCTGTGACGGGTCGTTTACCGGTGGTTTAGTTGTAGATCTTGAGTACAGGTCCTCTCCCCCCCCCCCAATTTGTTTGTTTGTTTCTTTTAGGTATTGTTTACGCGGCTGTTTACAAGTGGCACTTTCTACTCTTGGCCAATTAACACCGGTGCCAACAACCCGAGACCTGGGAGTGTTTACACACTGTCAGCCTTAGGGGCCCAGCCTCAACTGTCTATACTGGGGCCATGGGAAAATGGCTACGACGAGTGATTTCACACACACACACACACACACACACACACACACACACACACACACACACACATCACACACACACACGGGCGCGCGCGCACACACACACGCGCGCGCGCGCATGCACCCACCCATACGGAGGAGGACTGTTTGGATGTCAGGATGCTGTTACTAGTGATAGAGCGATAAACATCACACCTCTGGATCACTCCGTGTCAAGTTCAGTTTAACTTGACATCACGATAACACGGGGGGGGTATCTTTATGTGATCGACCTATCATATTGACTAACTTGTTAACACGTATTTATTTATTTATATACAGGCCTATCGTTTGGGTACCACAAGCCTAGCCAACCTCTAGTGATTTGGGTAATCAAATATTTAAACAAAAGCATATATATATATATATATATATATATATATATGGGTGCGTATCCATGTAAACGTTTACGGCTCAAATTTAGGCTCGGGTATAGTTATAGTGCCCGAATCCTCGAATAATTCCACCCCCACAGACTTGACCGGGCATTATTTAGTGGAATTTGGGGCTAGAAATTGCGAGATGTCGCTGAAATGTAAACTTAACAGGTGTCATGGCTAATTTTACCGAATACAACCACTATCAAACTGACCTCCCCTCCCCAATTGTTTATATCAGGCCCCCATATTTTTAAAGGCGCACGCCCTGTTTGTCTGCCACTAATTTTAAGACGAATTCTAACACTGTGTACGTAGGTGGAAGTATACAACACTGTAAATATGTTTGGCCCAAAATATCTACATGGCGTGTTTGTTGTGCGTGATTCACCCGACGATGTGAGAAATTCTCGGAATATTTCTCCCCACAAAATGTAATACTATTAAGTGTGGCACAGGTTCGATCCCCTTATATTGGGAAAGAGACCCCGGAACGGACTCAATAAAGGAAAGAAACACACACAATTTATATTAAAAATTGACCTCATTTGGCGTGATAAACGGCTGATAGGTTTGTTAAACAGCGCTACGGCTTTTATCGACATAAACCAATATAAGGTTGAAAGGAGAATGTCAGAAGGACAGTGCTTGTATATAAATGGCATTCTCCTCTCTACATCTGCTCAACGTTGTTGTTCTTATGGTGTGCGGCATTCGTTATAACATTATACTGTCATGAATTTAATTTATAATATGTAATAATGATCCATATAATTGATCCGGATCACATAGAATATAATTGATCCGGATCACATCTTCAGCCGATCTTTAAAACAAATACGATCGGGATTGATATTATCGTATTGAATATACCACGTGACTTGTACGAATCGGAGCATAGATCGATTTTCTATTTTCTGATTCGTCTCTAGGTTGATACCGATCCCGAACCATTTCAGCCTCAGCTGGGCCTCACACATACACATCAGCTATAAGATTATATATAAACGAGAAACCGAACGTGGACGATCAAGTTGGCGTTTGTAAAGAACTTATCTGTCTATTATATAACATGATTTATAGTAATACATTTCTATTATATTTGTTATAATAATAATAATAATAATTATTATTATTATTATTATTAGGAATGAAGATACTCTAAGCACTTTCACTATTTGTATCTATCTATCTATCTATCTATCTATCTATCTATCTATCTATTGTGTGCCTTTATAATGACGTTATATTTTATTCAAGTCTAAGGACTTGAATTCTTTAAGACCACAGAAGATAAACAAGACCATCGTTGATTCCTTACAACTGATTAGACAATAGTATGTGATTATTTTGATCAGTCTCATCCTGATGCTATAACGTTAACTTGTATCGATCGACATGAGACAGAACTCTATCCCCCCAGGCTACTGTGACCACGTGACAGAAGTTTTACAATTGTCGTAAAATAAGTAAATTTGTAGGAAATCATCATCATCATCCTCATCATTAGCAGCAGTAGTTGTAGTCGTGGTAATAGTTGTAGTAGTATAGTAGTTGTATTATAGTAGTTGTAATAGTTGTTGTTGTAGCAGTAGTAATAACCAGAAATTAGACCATGTAGATCCACGGTAGTTATTCTACTGACCTACGAATAATTTCGTTATATAAACGTTCTCATTTCGTCACCATTTCAGCATTTTTGACTCGTTTACCTTACCTGAAGCACCATTCGTTATTTTTCCGCCAGAACAATATCATAACGTGTTAACTTTAGCCGCAGTTGTTAAGAAATAGCCTTCAAGTTTGAGAATAATTGACAAATATTCTTACCTTTCATCGCCAAGCCACGGTTACATTATGCTTCCTCTGAACCCTTTAGCGTAAACAACGACCACGCGCCAGAGCGTTCATGCGAGGAAGCGAAATGCTTTGCGTGTAAATTGATTCCGTGTCGAATAAGCAGCCGGTACACGTATGATTTAATCTTATTTTCATCATCAGCAACCCATGTAATAGAATAAATGCATTCATTTTTAATAGAATGAAAGACGCATGACACGACACTGCAACATTCCATCTGTATTCGTTATAATACGTAATTGTCCCCACCGATTAGAACAATACAAAACAAAATCCCCCCCAAAAAAAATTTCCCTCCTCACGCAAACAATGATCGTATTCGTTCGAGCAACTGAGCGATAATATAGATTAGCCGTTATCTCACTAAATAAATAATTAATCTTCTCTATTATTTAAAAATATAAATAAATCGGAAATATCGTTATTGTTCACTCCTCTCCACCAACCAACCCCCTCCCCCAGAGGGAACGTTCAACTCAGGATCTGGAGATCCAGAGATTCAACATCTGGATGAAGGCGAACGATCATTACACTAAATTAAGAAATATTCGGATATAATTCAGACGTTCTGTAAAGAATTATATAACGCTGATGTACAAAGAGTCGATATCCGCCCATTGCTGCTGTATATAATATCACCATTGTGTACAGCTGTACACCGTGGTAGACCACTGATGTCTACAGATTCGCTCTTTTTGTACAGCGAACTGGACACACACACACACACATATATATATATATATATATATATAGAAGAGAGAGAGAGAGAGAGATTAAACCTGTACACTAGATAGGAATGTTTCTGTTTACGGGACTAGGTTATAATAATAATAATAATAATTTACCAAAGCGCCCCTAATTAAAACCATAATCCTACATTGTCCCCCAAGAAGAGGACAAAACTCTGACCAAATTAGTTTACAAACAATTAATGACTGATTATTGCCTGTATTCAGTATCTCTGATTTGTCCTCGATGACCGATTGAAGCATCATTTTTCGGTGGAACTCTCGCCTTCGGGGCACTATATCTGACTGACTTAGCTCCCGAGAAAAAACAACATCGCCCCGAAACTTCGGACAACGTCGGCCCAGCAAGGTCACAGGTACCCGGGTCAACCGGTAACATCCCTTCCGTATTGCGTACCGGATAGCACCGGGATGTATCCGGGCACACGTCTCCCAGCGAACGAATTCGCACCGAATCTTCATCCATCGGACAAACGTACCTGTCTGATCCTGATGTGACTGTGTGTGTGTGTGTGTGTGTGGTGTGTGTGTGTGTGTGTTGTGTGTGTGTGTGTGTGTGTGTGTGTTGTGTGTGTGTGTGTGTGTGTGTGTGTGTGTAGACTCACACGACCATTTGTGCTGGTCACTAAACCAAACATCGATCCATTCTCGCTGTCTCATTTTCGTAAACTATTTTATAAAGGCCAGCTGTCGACATGTCCTCTCCCTCGGATCGGGGTGGGTGGGGGATGGAACAATTTCTTTTTCCATTTCCAGACTGTTCCGAGATATTTTCCGCTGATTTACGGCCCGGTTATTACCGAGAAGATGAGAGAATGACTCCAGGTGGCCCCCGAACGTTCCTTTCCTATTTGACGTATCGGTCACGTGACTCGAATGGCGTACGATTCTGCGCACTATTTACCAGAGCCGAGCGTTGTATATAAACCTCCGAGGTGCCAAACGACCACCGTTTGTTATAAAGTGTGAACGAACAGCATCCAGAATGATGTATCTGAGAATGATGACGCCATTTCAATGGTCCCAGATACGATTTTCTTCAAGGCATCGAAATTCAAAACGTTCCCAAACAAGTAAAAAATGGCCAGACTAAAACAAAAATTATAATTCCATAAAAACTATATACGATACACGCCTAAAACTAGGATAGAATTATACGAATTTCACATTTGCGTGTCTTTCCGTTATCATATGCGACGCGAATCCAAGAATATTCCCCATACATTTAATACAGGAAAATATTCAGCATGCATACTTTTATTCGCAGCTACTTGCTTCGCCTAATGGCAGTTTCGTTCAGGTAGCTCGGCCGAAGCGCGGAATGGGACAACAGTTTGGAAGGAGGGCCGGCGTTAATACATCGCCACATAAATACCTTTGATTCGTATATCACATGTTCGTGTTTCTTATCTAAATTAAGCCACTTTGCCAATTGCTGATAAGTGAGACAAGAAACACATGTTTTCTTAAAATATCTACTCCTCACTGAGAAATATAGATTTTACGGTTGCGGTTTCGGCAAAGTCAAATAGAATAATAGGAGAAGTCGGTCGAAAGACGCAGCTTGAATTTTTGTAGGTAAACTTCGAAACCACAAATACGTTTTTCGGCAAAATATTAGTTGTATTTCTGGAATACACTCGTATTCTGTTTGTCTTTGATGAAAATATATAATTAAAATATCTGGAACGTTCCTAGAAATTGCCTTTCTTATAATTTTTTGTAAGCATAATTTCATCATCTAATCTACATTCGCACACAAATTTTATTACTTGATACTAAGCAAAAGAAAACAAGACGAGAGAGAGAGAGAGAGAGAGAGAGAGGAGAGAGAGAGAGGGAGAGAGAGAGAGAGCTGTTAACATGTTATTATGCGGAATTACTTAACAAAGCATAATGTTACATTTTATGATTTATACAATGTCTAGTGGCTTCGGTAATCTTTATGACTGATAGTTTATGTAAACTAAATAAAATTACTTTAGCCTATTAATCAAGTACGAACAGAATTAATAAAAAAAAACGTTTTTCATGAATATGATAACGATATTGGTAGTATGTTGTTCTCTCAGTCTCATTCGTTCTCACGAATACGAACTACGAAGGCATTCGTGCGCGCGCGCATACACACACATACACACACACACGCATATATATATATATATATATATGCACACCAAGAAAAGTTTAATATATTAGTTTTTCATAGTGGTATGGAGTATTAAGAAATCTACATACCTTTTTTTATGTGTTTTGGCAGAAATCAGTGGATCAGCGTCCTGTAACCCTTTGATGTGAGGTGAGGAGATGTCTCCAAATTGTAATGGCACGGCGAGCGGTCGCTTGGAATTTATATATATACCGACGGATGACAGAAGGAAATCGAATAAAACTTCTGGGAACAATTGGTTCCGATGCACTTTGATTGGCGGCGGGCGGTATTTGTTGCTCCGTCGGCTGCTGACATCTGGCGCCAGAACGCGGAACTGTCACGATGTTGTTTAGGAAGCCCGCTAGACTGGAGAGCGAGAGATTCGGGCACGAATTAGCAGCCCGAGGAGTCCCCTAAACACACACACACACACGCAAACACACGCAAACACACACACACTCTCGCAGAGGAGAGCGCTTTGATCCGCCTTCCGGTATGCGCCTGTCGTCTCAGTTGTGGCGTTCGTTACTTTTGATCCGGGACGATTAGATGAACGAGCGCGCCGCCTGCCGGACGGCCAGCGATGCCGATTTGTGTATCGGTTGGAGCGGGCAATAAAATAAACAAATTCCCCGAGGGATTCGCCTGGAATCCGGTTGATGTCAGCGCGAACCGGTCATTCATCCCCCCTCCCCGTCGGTGGTTCGTTTATGCCGGCGTCAATGGCCCGGCCATAGATTTAGCGGCGAGGCCAGTCTCGTTTATGTCTCTCGTCTGATTACAAACAGCGATGCTACGAAATGGCTCTCGTAAACGAGAACAGTCTCCCGCCGAGATCCCCTATCCGTCTCGAATACCTGTTTTCCCTTTTCTATTGTCCTTCTTCCCTATCCCATTGTCCTTCCAAACCGAATTCTTCCCCATCCCATTGTCCTCCCAAACTGAATTTCATTCTCTTGTTCTGCCTTCGAAGCTGACGTCTTCTCTCTTTTTTTAATTCTTCCGATCCCAATATTCCTTCCCTTTTGTATCTATCTCCCTTCCAAGTTCAACTCCCTCGTGTTATGCTGTCCTCGTTTTCGCTCTTGTCCCGTCTCCCGAATTCCGATCCGACCGGAAAGCGTTCCCTCCGACCTTCAAGCTCGTCCTTCACCCTAGGACGTTCTTCTGGTCGGCGTATCGATATCCAGCCGATCCATGGATGGCTCTTTTCTGTCTCCGGAAGCCCTTTATGTGGTGCCAGGATACCGAGTTACCTAAAGATCGGACAGGTATGACGGCTTGTTACAGCCAACTGAATGACGTTAGACACGCCTATAACGTTTTATGGCGACAGGTGATGCTAGATTGGGGAATAGTTAATTGCATTCGATGGGTTTTGTTAGAGGTGTTGATCACTGGGACGATGGGAGACAATGACGCGGTGTCTCCTTGTGTGTGTTTGTGTCAGGTTAGCTTCGCTTAAACCAAAACGAAATGCCAACACACACACACACACACTCTCTCTCTCTTCCTTCGATCGGGCTCATATCGGCCCTCCATCTGGTGGTCGTTCGTCAAAGTCGTCGTCGACGCAATGACGTGTACTCGTCGGTAGAATGAACGGCGGCGTTCATTATCTGTGAATTACTAGTAGACTATAAATATCAGTTTAAAATAAGTCTCATACGCCAACACGTATCTACACACTGACACACACACACACACACACACACACACACACACACACACACACACACACACACACACACGCACACACACACACTGACACACACACACACTGACACACACACACACACACCACACACACACACACACCACACACACACACACATTAAAAACACACACACACTCACTCACTCAATCAATCAATCAATCAATCAATCAATCAACCATACTCAGTCTATCTGTATGAATGCCTCTATATTTGACGGGACCCCCCTCCAAACACCCCCCCCCCTTTACCGCCCCGCCCCATCTCTCCCAATCTACATTAATCTATCCATCGGTACCCGTTATCTTGAATTTACCGAAGACGGAGATACACCTTTTGTTGAGAAGAAGGTAATCAAAACAGACTGATGTCCTTTGATCATGGTAACCACCGATCAATTAACGACACCTTAGATTTCTGTCGTCTATTGATACTAACTGATTGCGTTATAGGCGACGTAATGACGTCACCAGATCTGAGGACTGTGAGTGAATGCCAACAGAAACTGACAACAAGACCGGCCCCTACAGACGGCCTGACTCACCGTATTGTTAGCACTAACTTGAATGGCAGCGGCTACAGCCCCGGAAGACGACAATCTTGACACCAACTGTGTCAGAGAAGGGGTGTCAAATTGTCACGTCCTTGACCGTTAAATAAACGACCATGTTGTAAAAATAATAATAATACAAACCTATGCAAAATGTAGAAGACATGCATATACTGGGTGTAACTTTTAATAATACTGTTAAATACAACGACTATGTTAGTACTCGAATTCAAAAAGCTAAACGAAGTATGTTTGCAATAAGCAATATTAGTATGTCATATCCAGGTTTAAATAGAAAAAGTAAAGTTCACTAATATAAAACCATATGTTTGCCTACTTTATTATATGGTGTTGATTGTCTATCCGTGAGTGTCAATAATGTCGCTAAGATTCAGTCAGCACAAGGCAACAATCATGAAATACGTTTGTGGTCTCAACAAAAGATCTCATCATAGTAATAACTGGTGCGAATATTGTTTTAAATGAATATAACAAGTCTTTATTTACCAGAATATTTCAAAATTATTCACCAACCAGTAAAACCTTTGTGTATATATTTTATTGATTTATTTGTCATTCAAAATATCTTAATACCTGGCATATTAATAAATCGAATTGTTGATGTGGGTATATCACCCGCTAGTCTTATTTTCCCAGGTTGTAAGAATTCTAGTCAATCTTCATCCACTGTTGATGGTCTCGTCGACTCACTACGATTTATGTTATACAACGATAATTATATAAAGCCATGGTCTAACGAGTATCTCTTAGTTAAACTTTTAACAAAATCTTCTTGCTGTAATTATTGCTGTAGTAAGCTTGTATTGTTCTTGTTTATAGTATGTTGTATGTATTTTTATCCTGTATTTTCTCCATTCTATGGTGGTTGAATAAAATAAAATATTATAAAAAATTATAATAACAATTATTATTATTATTATTATTATTATTATTATTATTGTTGTTGTCAAGATTGTTGTCTTCCGAGACTCTAGCCGCTGCCATTCAAGTTAGCGTTAATAATGCGGTGAGTTATTATTATTATTAGTAGTAGTATTACTACTACTACTACTACTACTATTACTACTATTACCACCATCACCCCAATCATCACCACTACTATTAATACTGCTGATAGTAGTAGTAGTAGTAGCTGTTGTTATTCGTGTTGTCTTTGTCATCACCGTCTATATCGCCGTCAATATCCTAATTATTATAATAATAACTTCGTCTTACATCATGCCGTATTATAGTAATAATTAAGAGAGATGCTATTGAAAAATATTACTATAAATAAACACCATGCGCCAAACAAACAACAGCCACTAATATAACACTCGGGTTAACTGGTATCTGTGATATACGGATAAATCATTTAAAGAGACGGATAAATAGTCTATGTGAATATTTGTATTGGTTTTATCCAACGGAATCGCCACTAAGCCATCGAAATAAATTACCATTTCCTTCTTGTTTATAAATACCGACATGCTAACTTTCGTTTCCGGCTTGTCGCCTTTTGTTTATGGTTCGATCACAACTTAGGATCACGGGAGAATGATTCACACGTGATGTTTCATCGTGAATAGGAAACATTCTTTATATTTCACTGAGAATAGCTAAAAAGTATTCATTATAAAATGCTGAGTAAAAAGGACTATCCATGAGAGACATCGAACACGTTAATGGAAACGAACCCGGTTAGTGACGTCATCTTCTGATGAATATGCAAGTGCATATGGTGTCCTGGTGTTTATCAAAACGTAGCCATTAATCGATAGGAAATTTCCATACGTTTGGATGATTTAGTGGCAAGTTTGATGCGTAAACGCGTGGTCTCCTGTAAATATAGTCCTATACGGTGTATAGTGTATGTAAAATACATTTTGACATCCGTGAACTGTAAGATGCTGTATGTGTCATTTCAAGGTGGAAAATAGCCTTTTCGGTTAACATTTCCCACAGTATAATGATTTGACCAACCGTAAGCTTGACGGAAATTAACATATGATAATGAACCGTAGCCAATATTCACGAGGGAGAAGTGTGTAGTGCGCTGAGAGACCGAAATTCAGCGCATGTGCAGTTAAAATATCCACGCAATAGTAATATGAGTAGGGTTAAATAATATTACGGTTGTGACTAGTTAAATATATTTAATTTCTGACACAGTATGCTCCAAATCACTAAAAGACTATTGACTTTCTACTTGTCCATTAGCTAATTCAGACATATACACGAGTACTTAATTATGCGGTGATGTTATATATATATATATATATATATATATATATATGTGAATTGTGTGCCTATATATGGCTGCTGCAAAGGGACATGCTATCCATTGGAGATAATGATGGTGCCTTATTGTATATAGGAGCTGGTGCCTTATTGTATATAGGAGATGGCGCCTTTTTGCAAATCGAAGAGGGTGCTTTATTGTATGGGAGATAGTGCCTTATTGTATAGGATATGATGCCTTATTGTATAGAAGATGGTGACTTATTGTATACGAGATGCGTGACTTATTGTATAGGATATGATGACTTATTATATAGGAAATGGTGATTTACTGTATAGGAGATGGTGAGTTATTGTATAGGAGATGGTGCCTTATTGTATAGAAGATGGTGACTTATTGTATAGTAGATGGTGACTTATTGTATAGGAGATGGTGCCTTATTGTAATAGAGATTGTGTCTTATCATATAGTAGATGGTATCTTAATGTAGAGAAAGTGGTGCTTTATTGTATAACAGATGGTGTTTTATTGAATAGGAGATGATACCTTATTATATAGGAAATAATACCTTATTGTATAGAAGATGGTGACTTATTGTATAGAATATGGTGACTTATTGTATAGGAGATGGTGACTTATTGTATAGAAGATGGTGACTTATTGTATAGAAGATGGTGACTTATTGTATAGAATATGGTGACTTATTGTATAGAATATGGTGACTTATTGTATAGAAGATGGTGATTTATTGTATAGAAGATGGTGATTTATTGAATAGGAGGTGATGCCTTGTTGCATGGTAAATAGTAACTTAGTGTATGGAGGATGTTAGAGGACTGTGCAGATTTCGTACGAGGGAATTGAGGCGAAGTGAGAGGAATGGAGCTGTCAATCTTATGACGGATATGTACAGCGCCCTTCAACGGACTTAAGATAAGAAGACCCACCTGATAGATATGTTAATAAATATTAAATATAAACTAGCGCTCGCTTTACGAGACCACCCATCGTTAAAGACCATATGACGAGCAATCGAGGCAGGTTTTATGTATCTACAATAAAACTAAAATCGATAACAGTACGATGTACACATCCTGTCGTCCATTTTACTAATTACTACGAGTACAGTAGAACCTAGCATAGCCGACCACCTAGGGCGCCTCCGTGGTCTAGCGGTAGCGTGTTGGACTAGAGATCACTACCACCCGTGTTCGAATCTCGGCGTGGGCACATCTGCAGATTGTTTCGTCTTTGACATCGCCTCATTATCGTTGGAGGTCGCTCGGCCCATTTAGCCTACCTTGTGCACAAAAGTGGCCGTAAAACATCAATCATCATCATCATCCTAGCCGACCACCATTCTAACCATATCGTCTAGTTGTTAAATATAGCTATATGTCAAAAAACAGCTCTTACCCACAACGGAAGTTAATCAATGACGGTCCATTGGAACTAATCCGCCATGTGGCGCTTCGATTCGAGTAGGTTATTATTCCTATCGAACTTACTTGTTGATTTCCTGGTAACAATTTCGTCATTTTCCGCCAATATTAATTTCTCCAAAGAAAAGAAAACACGAAAATACGATCAAGAAGTAACTAGTGTATCGGAGGAAAACATCCAAAGACAAATAGGAAAAGGCGCTTTCATCTGGCCCTATAATAAAGGTATTAACTTCACCACTTTGGTAAGGTCCAAGAAAAAACACTGCGCACTCTTTATCTTGCTGTCATATAATGATATCCTTCTCTCCACAATGACAATTAGAAGTATGTAAGAATTTATAAATTTCGAATTCGAGATTTAAAAAATCCAAAACGATCGAAAATACATGCCCGATTGATATTTAGCCTTTCTTAACTACAGATTTTTTAAGCACACTGCTTATTATTAAAATATTTCCACCTGTACCTATTACTTGATTAATTGTACTAATATTATATTCTTTTTGGGCTAAATGTATATAATATATAGGTAACCCATCGGTCCGGTATTCGTTATAACTTGGAAGTAATCCAAATTAACAAAAAAAAACTTACCTCCAGCTTGAAAATAGCTAATTAACACATTGTTGCGTATGAGCGCCATCTAGCGTATGCTTTTCGACCAAGTTACCGCCATTTTAGTGACGTTCTAGTCGGGGCTTCTCTGAAGTTAGTCGGTCGTGGGCAGTGGTTTCGCTGGGTTTTTTCCCCGGTATTTATGGTGCGCAATTCCCGAAGGTGATTTAAATAGAATATCAAGCCAATTATGAGGCGGAGAATTATCAAGAAGAGATATAAAGTTAACGATATCACGGATAATCAAATGATTAGTATGAAGCCGCTTACTGCCAAACATGGTTGAGCGATTTCTTGATAATAACATCGGAACAAGTTAACTCTCAAACGTACCATTTGTTGATGGGAAAACTACTGATAGCAGCCACGCGTTCATAAAACTAGTCGATGTTTTCCTAAACGACACACTTTACACTGTCGGGAATCTAAAGAGGCTGCGTGGTCCAAATGATAGCGAACGGTGATACAGGTTCGAATGCCAGTTTTACCCGTATATCTGAGATGTTTCATCAATTAGTAAAAAATACCTCGACCTGATAATCCCATTTTGCTAGGGAGGAGTCCTTTGGTCATTCGTCCAATGGTTTGACTTACTGACGTCAAATAAATCTGCATTTTATGTTCTCACGCGCGCGCACGCGCACACACACGGACACACACACACACACCAGGTGAGATGTAGGACAGATGGAAGCTTTGTCCGTGTGTGTTCTATAGGTAGAATTGTTAATGTTTCTTTTTGTACCAAAACAAATTGTTGTTGGCTGCAAAGTGTAATATAACATCGTGTATTTTGTACGAGTATCAGCTTATTTTTGACACACAGAAACTTGGTGTTCACTCCAACTTGCGGTGTCAAATGAGGCCTATTGTATACGTTTCTGCTTTTTGGCATCACTTCTCGGTAAAGTGAATGATCTGGCCCCCACAGACTGACGAGTCATCTAAGCTTATTATAAATATATAGATTTATGTATGGAAATATTTTGTAGATGTTTGGGTCTTCATACTCTGATTCACACACACAAACACACACACACACACACGCACCACACACACACACACACACACACACACACACACACACACACACACACACACACACACACACATATATATATATATATATATATATACATGAATCATACACACATTTTCCAATACCTGTTCCAATGTGTATTTAAGCTATTAAGCATTTCTTGTTTTTTACAAATGTCTTTAGATCATGATCTGGCGGATCAAAGAATGTAATGTTTCTATATAAGCGTACATAAAGTTATATCAATGGGTGACCCTGATTAAATTATATGCGATTATTTCATATCTCCAGTATTGCAAAATGTGGATTCAAATTTGTGTATTATGATTTCAACTATTTCTTTAACAGTTTATCCAGCTCACTGCATTCATGAAAATGATCCAGAATTGGTACCAGGACTCAGACTACATAATCGATTTCCAAGGTACACGGAACAATCAATCATATTTCATTTAGTTATCGATTACCTATTGATCTGTACTCTAAGACAGCCATAACTCTAGCCGATAACATTATGTCAAGTTATTGTCTACTTAACAAGGTGAACGTAATAAACGGAAACAATATATTGTACTAGTATGTACCTAACCGAACCCAGACAATATTGAAGATATCACTCTCTCCCTCTGTCTCTCTCTCTCTCTCTCTCTCTCTCTCTCTCTCTCTCTCTCTCTCTCTCTCTCTCTCTCTCTCTCTCTGTGTGTGTGTGTGTGTGTGCTGTGTGTGCGTGTGCGTGCATGGTATGCACCGATGCACGATACAGATTAATTCATATATTTTGATCAACGTCTAACGGAAAACAAAGAAAGTCGTGCATTGGACGTTATGATAATTGCTATATTCCCAAAATTTACAGTTGGTTATATTAAACAGACTGGTTTAACATATCTAATATAAGATTCCACATACTCTCTCTCTCTCTCTCTTTTTCTCTCTCTATATATATATATATATATATATATATATATATATATATATATATATATATATATATAACTAATAGACCGATCCAGGCGAAATATGTTGCATCGGTTACCATCTCCAGTCTTGCTTTAGAAACAGCTATGGCGCCCACTGTTAACAAGGGATGGCAACTTTTCACTAATGATAAATATTGGAAATCTTTCAGCAAATTATTTCATATTATACGGAGACTGAAAATAGTATTTCAACTAAACGATTATGTCTTTCCAAAGGATTTAACACAATATTTATCAAGATATAACCCTATCATTGAGCTGACCGATCTTTTAGATGAATGACAGAGCTAAGTCTTAGTTATTCATGCTGACTTGTAGGAGATTTTTTGCATGGGTTTCAATGGATTAAATAAATGATTTTAAAATTAAACTTTTAGCTGAATGTAAATTGATTTTAATGAAGATTGTTTAAATATTTAATGTAGTTTTGGAAATATTATTTTTATTTGTACCTGGGAACCAATCATATACGTATCACCTGTATATTATTAAATAAAAAATGTTATTACATTAGAGTATTACCACCCTTGACATTTACATGTAGTAAACATTGCAAGAACGGCCGATTCAGAAGATGAAAAAAATAGTTCACTTTCAATACACGATATCTTGCATAAATACCAATGTTACAGTAATATGGATCACCCATTAAATTATAATCTATGTGATCATCGATTAAATCCATTCGCATTGTCATGTCAGATGGCAAAGGTTATACCAAAAATAAGTTTGAACTAGACAGGCTGGACCATTCAAATCGTGCTGAACTCTATTGAATGAAGTTTATGTCATTCCTATTAAATGCAAAATGATGTACGATCTGGAGATCACATACCCTTAATGGACTATAAATAGAGGTGATAAATAGCCTGTATAGAGCTTTCCAGTAAGACAATTATCAGCCACTACACGCGTAAAACGCCACACAACACAGTTATTCTTAAACTTCTAACCCGAGACCGTAGTGTGAAATGCAATCGCGTGGTGGCAGCAGGATCTAAGAAAACATTAAATGATAGCAAAAATGGTGAACGACTAAAGTTCTCATTTTTCCAATCGCAAAAATGGCCGCTTATCTATATAAACATACATATGAAAGAATGAATGAATAATGCCAAATAAATAACAGATTCCAGAAAAGTGATAATGTTATTGCTTAAGGTCGCCAACATGAATGACAACGTTTTTTCCCAGATTCCACTCATCAGTATATACAGTGAGAAGTCTGTCTCTTTAAAATTTATTTTAAATCTTTCAGTCAAATTGGTTACCTATTCTGTTTTGTTTATCTTCGGGGGGGGGGTTAATGAGTCGTGTCTATTATGTTCCTTTACCATCTCTCTACCAGATTTATTTTTGTTCTGCTTCGAATCTGTTTACCATTTAGTCAACACTGACATCATGTCGAAGTCAAATCCAGATTTCAAACTACAACATGGCGTATGTGTACTTATGGCTGAAGATGTGCGGCTTCCTGCGTCATGTGATCACAGGGAAATGTTTTTTTTTAAATTATGTTTTCTAAATGGCCAAAATTGGCCAACTATATATGTGTCGTTAATAAATCCAAAATGACGCCAAATTTAACCCAAATTAAAACTAATATTAGTACAAGAGGTCAAATTCAAGCCAATTTCTTTCGCGCAATCTAGTTCTCTTTTACGCAAAAATAATCTTCATGTTATTACACGAAAAGGATTTTATTAAAATATTAGCTATATAATGTCAAGGCTAAATTATTACGAAGAAGTGCTCATTATTAAAATAAGATCTAGTATTTTTTAGAGAATGTCTTTCTTCAAATTTCGTTCTAGTAACGAATGACTTCAAATCCGAAGCTTACCAAGATGAAAACTTTTATCCATTTTGACGAAGAGAAGTGAATAGTTTTGAGTCCGCCATTACCACTCGTATGGTTGTCGTCAAAAAGACAAAGATTATTTTCTGGCCAGGATATGCCAACCTCCTCAATAAACTGACCACATTTCTCCTCTATAAACCGGCATAAAGCCGATCTGGTCGATCCTGGGTGTTGCACGGTATCCTGGAATGGGTCCGGAATGAAACCTGGCTGATCCCGACCGCATGGTGGAAATAGGACGCGGCATATGATTGGCTGAAGTTCGGGGCCACACTTCAGGGCCAGGAGCTTCCGGAAGCGCCTCAGTTCCGTCGCTGCTTCCTTCTGGCTGGTGTGACCCAAACTGTTAGGCATCATCGTGTAGTTATATTGGCCTAGCTGACATATAGGGCTTCTTACAGGATGACAAGATATCGACGTCTTCTTGTCAACACCTACAATTATAATGATAACAATAACATAATTAAATAATAATAAATATGTTGGGTATCGACGAATAAATAGTCAGTTTTGTTTACACAGTTGGATAAATAGAATAAACGATTTCCGAAAGGTAACGAGGCGAAGTGAAATTGTTCAGAAATAGTTAGGTCAGGATTGGAACCCAGGTATTAGAGATGGCCGACCAACTGCGTTGCCATGGAAACTTCTCGACTGACTGAGTGAATACATGAATGAATGAATGAATGAATGAATGAATGTATGAATCAATTAATGAATCAATTAGTGAATCAATTAGTGAATCAATTATTGAATCAAGTAAACAGTCACAATTTATAATTCTCTTAAAGTGGATAGATGGATGGGCGGATGGATGGAAGAATAAAACGAATGAAATTACGAAAGGCCAAATAAATTAATAAACTACCAGTTTCCAAAACTTTTTCCTCGTCCGTTTTTAGCGAGGACGAGGTCGTTTTGTAGTTATCACAGACAGGAAAAACGTCACAGGATAATTCCTTTGGCCAAGGGAATCTAACGGTCTTCAACACGTCAGTGCAGTTAGTTCTCGCTTCCTCGCAGAGCCTTCGACATAGTACGTCGTCAGCCGTTGAGGATAGTTCGCCGCTAGAGGTGTGGTCTTCTAATTCCGGACACGGCGGTAGATACACGTGACACAGGATTAACTCCAGATATTGGCTACAGCTTGAGGTCACGATAGGTTGCCATTCGTGTAGGGCGAGTAGAGCCGTGAATTGGTCACTGTGATTGAATACATTGGGCGTCGCGCTCATTTCGTAGCTGACTATATCTTTACACAGCGGAGTCTCTATTGGCTGACAACTAATAGGAGTATCAGGCAGAGGTGAAGAAATGCCATATTTATCTGTAAAAAGAGTAAGGTTGAGCGTTCAACTTCTTCTTCTTTGTTTGCGTGCAAAGTGCCAAAAATATTTGTTTGCATGCCAAAAATAAATATATTTAGTTTAAACACTATTTATTAATCCCAAAATGAATATATTTACCACGAAACAATTTATAAGTGACAAATGAAGAACCCACAGCCCTAATAATTATAAGAATAATTTATATTTCTCTATATACAACCATTCCGCTGTTCCATGGTCTAATCTTTTTAAATTCTGGAAAAGTTCGCTCTATTGTCTCATTTAAAGATGATAGATACCAGTTTATCTAAAGAATTTTTTTTAACATGTATATTCAGTATAATCATGAACTAATATTGAATATTTTTGCTCTGATCTGGCTAGCCACAGGGTGCACATTTCTGCACAATTTTACTTACCGGTGGAACTATCTTGGATATGGGTGTCGGTGGTCCATTCGGGCAATGCTGTACTCCAGATTTCTGAAAACCCTGGTTGTTCTTTGATGCATAAATCGGTCGTCGGGAATATGTCACAGTTCATTTTATCCGGCCAACGAAATCCGAAGTTGTTCATGATCGGCTCACAGCCTCGTCTGGATATCTGGCAGAGATTCCTGCATGGCGGGATTGCCTGATCCAGAATCGTACAGACCGGCGCGTACAGACTACACAAAAACCATGCCAAGTGAGGACTACAGTTAATCTGGAAAGTTGCGAAAATAGATAATTGGTATGAAATGTTTCGATTTTAGCCACATGTTGGCCACATTCTATGACCACAGATCACTACCACCTGAGGTCGAATCTAGGCGTGGGCCTATCTGAAGGGTGTTTCATCTTTGATTTCGCTTCATTACCTATGGAGGTTGCTCGGCCCATTTAGCCTACCTTATGCACAAAAGTGGCCGTAAAACATCAATCATCATCATCTCAATGTGTTCTAGCACGCCATTAGTAGAGAGATCTGTGGTCCCTAAGTTTGTAGATATTTTACTAGATGGGGTCGTCCCGCGGTCATTCATCAATCCAAGATGGAACCTGTGCCGAAACTAAACGAATTTTACTCACTCGTTCACTTCCGTTATAAATATTACCTCATGAGCGCACCTCTGGATGTAGGTCAACGAGACCAGTTAAGAGGCGCCGTTTTCCGCATACTCTCTCATTAAGCTAAAGTAACAGTAAGCTATACAGTAGGAGTTTTATGTTTAATGAAATATATTATGTTTGGTTTTTAGTGGAACTGTTGTTTTGTTAATATTTTTGTCGCAACTCTTGCTGCTGCTGCTGCTGCGGTAGTTATTCCTCCTGCTTCTCATCCTACGTCTGGAATTCCGACACCTCCATCACTACCAATCACCACCACCACCAAAAACGACAACATCAAAAACAACTGCTACTACTATTACAACCACTATTATTTTGAACATTACAACTACTACATATGTTGTTGTCATTGTGAAAGCTATATTTTATTTAATGTTACATTCTATCGGATAATCTTTCTATGTTATAACACACAAGTCTCTTTTAACTATCCATGATTGGCTATCCAGGCCGCCATCTTTGTTAAACAGTCGACTACCGTACACACATCGTGAATTTTTCGCCATTGTTGTCTGGGCATATTTGCTACACAAAATCGTAAATACTGTATTATGCTGAGCTTCAACAAGTGGTTTATGTGTGCCTACGTATGTGTGTGTGTGTGTGTGTGTGTGCGTGTGTATTTTTGCAGCGTGGAATAAGTGTGTTACTACGTGCGTGCGTATCTATATTTGCAAATGCACGTCCACCTGGAAATACATTCATTCAGATCGTCTTGTTTTCGTCATTGCGCTACCTATCAGTAATATTAGCATAGTATATGTACTAACAATACCTTGACCAAAGGAAAGAACTGTTGAACTTCCAGGTTAGCATCGTCCTGATTGTCATTGCCCATCAGATTGGGGTATATCGTCATGTTATAAGGGACATCCAGACACAATCGTATTGTGATAGGTTCACAGCGTGAGCTTAGCTCTAATAAATCATCGGGATCTGCGCCATCATAGAAACCACTCCCTTGGGCTCTAACAGTCTGGATCACGTATAGGCTCGTGATAATCATCAACGATCTGGCGGCGTCAAGAAGTAGGCAACGATCCATCTGAAATAGACACCAGACGAGCAAGTTGTTATCATAACGTTACAATGTTTGTGTACGTTATGAGAGAGTGATAACTGGATTTTTATTATAATGTTACTGTGCAGGTTGTCTTTATCATGTTCACATTTCCGGCTACCGGACACACCTGTAAACTTTACACTAATTTCGCCTGAGATTATTTCAATTACAGTAGTAATAGTTGTAATAGTAGCAACAATTTTAGCAGTAGTAATAGTGGTCGCACTAACAACACTGATAGCAATAATAACAGTGATAGCAATAATAACAGTGGTAGCAGGAATAACACTGATAGCAATAATAACAGTGGTAGCAGGAATAACACTGATAGCAATAATAACAGTGGTAGCAGGAATAACACTGATAGCAATAATAACAGTGGTAGCAGGAATAACACTGATAGAAATAATAACAGTGGTAGCAGGAATAACAGTGGTAACGGTAATAAGCGCCATATCACTAATAATAGTGGTAACAGTAATTAAAAAATAATATTTTACAAATTATTACATCAATGCATTTACAAATGAAACTTATATTTTAAACTTCCTAGACCAGTATTCAAACCTGCAATTTCACAAACACGCCCATCAGAAACCAACACTCTAACCGCTACACAACCCAGGGCCGTCTTAACGCATGGGCATGCTGGGCACTCGCCTAGGGGCCCCACGAGCATAGGGGCCCCATGTTAATCTATGTATGTTGTTACTTGCTGTCAATAAATAACTACTACGTTATACTAAGCTATAGCTTGTTGTTACTATATTACAAGTGGACATCGACATTCGCATCTGATGTAATATCACGGTCACCTCTGCAACCTCAGGTGCATGTATGTGTTAGGATCTCGACCGTTTACATATTTATTCCTGTGGGTGGTTGTGTAGGTAGAGCCCCCAGTGCACTGATTCGCCCGGGGGGGGGGACTATCATGCTGTTAAGATGGCCCTGGCACAACCGACCCAACAGATATACACAGTGAGAACAAACACCCATAAACTTAGACTCTAGCCGTCGGGAGAGTTGTGTAATCGAATCTGCCCCTGGCATTTAGCTTGGATATTACAAATATATCTGGAACATATTGAATACAAATATCCCGTCAAAGGTAGCCAACCATTTCAAATAACATAAAACATAGAACGCAAAACATATAATATGTGGCCACGAATATGCATATAAAGCCACACGATTTCCAAGCAGCCACCACACGTAGCCATTAGTTGTAGACTAAACTGTGAATCAATGAAGGGGATATAAAAACCCAAAGGACCCCACATGAAATAATATTCTACATACTAGTCTAGAGGTATGTTGATGACTAAAGGTTACGTTTTTCTACTGTTTCTGGTTCAATAAATGAACACGAGTCTAACGCAACAGACAACACATAATGTATATTATTTAGTTGGACACACACACACACACACACACACACACATATATATATATATATATATATATATATATACACAGAGGGAGAGAGAGTATCAAGTACAAACTCCGATGTAATATATTGCATATAAAACAATGCAACTTGAGCCATGATAAAACAATCCGACGTTTACGTGGGTCTGGTTGTTCTTACATTTCAGATATTTTTACAGTGAATATAATTTTTTTTTGGGGGGGGGCAGAAAAAACATCTATTTGACTTTGCAACAATATTTTTAAAAGATAAAAATTTACCGAGGAATACAAACAATGTTTATGGTATTTAGTACAAAATGTCTTTATCTTCTCCATTATATTAGTACAGCTGGCCAGATGAATACTTGTCATTTGGGCCATTGTTATTGTTATTATTATTGTGAGCGTTATTGTTGGGGTGTATGGCTTGGATGATCGTTAAGACAAGACAATGCTTCACACAGATTTATTTACAACTGTACATATATGATGCTGTTCTGTTAAAGTCGTAAAGTTGTGAAGATTGACTCTAACAAAATTAACATTAAATACTTTTACAATCATATTTGATTACTATAGCCAACAATAGTTATTAAGGCCCTCAGGTTCTAACAATTATAAATCACTAAATTTGGAATACATATTACGATACAAAATGAAATACCATTAGTCATGAATGGTCTTGATCCTGAGATTATGGGAATATGAAGTAAGATCTACAGCACCGAGTTATCTTGACAACCAGCCTACAGCGCTTACACGGAAAGTGATAAATGGGGGGCTATAATAATAATAATCTATATTTAATAAGGCTATCCAATTACCACGCAGCTTGCACTGACCACATTGTCATTGGACAGCGACTAGAAACCTATTCCAGTTTCCACATCGATATCTCATAGAAATTTATAAGCTAGGGACACATGAGTATAGGGTTAGGAAGTTTGAAAGGTAAACATTGAAACTATAATAATAGATGCATTACATACCATAGTTTATGGCCCGTAGATAGCAAATAAGAATTCCAATAAACTATGACGTTCAACGCGAGATCCGGTATATTGTCACACGATTATAGCCCTCTGAAAAGTACCGAGATCCGGGACTCGTCCGTCCCGGATATCGGCCTTAACTAATCAGTCTTATTCAGCATACAAACTCCAAGGAAATATATATACTTAGCTGAACCATAACACTAAACAAAACTCTCACACAGTGAAACCACAGCCGCACAGACATGAATACAATACAAACAAACAACAAACCAAATAACTGATACCGATAAATCATCTACTTCCACTACAACCACCCACAAGACAAACCCCAACTAAACCCCGCAGTCACCACATCTACTACACCCGTGTCACTCTCAACAACTGACCGGCCACAAACCGCCAAAGTGTCACGAACGGGTGACTACTAACTGCTTCCAACATCAAATACCCGGAGAACCGTGACTCTACGAATCCAGGTAAAAAAGTCACGTGAAAAAAAGTAACGGAAAAATAAGTCACAAGAAAAAAGAATCAGGACAATGTTAGTATTGTTTCTGTGTGTTTCTTTAATAAAAAGATTATAACTTAACTGTCGATTTATCACTTTTTAAGATTAATATGTTAGCACTGTTTCTGCGTCTTTCTGTTTTGTTGGATAACCTTACTGTGTTTAAAATATGTTTTTTTTTCTTCACATACATGTAATGCCATCATGTATAAATGGTCACAGGTAAAAAGTCACAGGATAAAAAGTCATAGGAAAAAAGTCACAGGATAAAAAGTCATAGGAAAAAAGTCACAGTATAAAAAGAAACAGGACAATGTTAGTATTGTTTACGCGTATTTTACACTAAAATCACCTAAGATCAACAGAGTCGACAAATTCTGAACATTCCTTGAACAAATCTGCAGTCTTCAGACCATTTCTCTTGGTTGAATGTAATAGGTAGATAGTAGCTACACGGAAAACAACCCCCCCCCTAAAAACAAATAAATACGTCGACAATTTCAAAAGTCTGAATGTCCGAGCTGCATGATGACATGAATAGATAGATATCTAGCTGGGGTCATATCACCGGCAACATCGAGATCCACATCCTTAACGGCGTCGAATTGATTTCAGATCGACTGACAATTTATAAGACCAAGATAGTCTTATTGGCACAATAATCGAATCACTTTCATAACACCATAACTGCTCTGGGTGTTTTTCATTACATTGACGTGTCGATAAACAGCCAGGAAAACTGATCTCTACTAATATTTATTTCACACACACACACACACACACACACACACACACACACACACACACACACACACACACACACACACACACACACACACACACACACACACACATATATATGGTAAAGTTTATTTTATATATACAGCAGGCCCCTGTTATAACCATTATTTACATACCTAACTACAAGGTTCTTATAGTGTAAACATCAGAGTAGCGATAACATTGGACATCAAATAATAGATTAAAATTTAATCTACCAAATTAGAAAATGATCTAATAAGGTAATCTATTAAATGCATATAGAAATTATGTACAGAGTATATAATACATAATATAGACCAGTTTCACTGGTTTAACCTATCGGAATGCTGAACTTATCCGAGAAGTATTTAGGCGCCATAACATTGAGAGCCGGTCATCCTTCTTAGCATTCTCCCCGACCTCTAACTCAACAAGAGACCACAAAAAAGTGATTCACTATCCCTTTTGGCTATAAATATTTATATAACAAGATATACATATTAAAGAATGGTTTGAGAGTATACTGAACGTGGTCTCTTAGTACAGATTTCACCCTAACACTGACTCGAAAGATCATTAAAGTGGGTCCCTCCAAGTTTATTACAAGCACCCACTATAAACGTGAGAACCTGTCTTAAGATACAATCTATTATAAAGACCACATGATATATTTTAAAGGCTGTTGGTATTACTACACTATTTGCTGTTCTTAATGTCAATCACATTTTATGTTATAAAGATTATATATATATATATATATATATATATATATATATATATATATATCATTGATCTGCAGTGAACTCAACATTTTAACGCATACCACTAAGACATGGGGTGGGGTGTATAATCAAAGAATTGTGTGCTGCCGTGCATTCATATTTTTGCGACATTAAATCTATCAAACGATTAGATATAACATAACTTAATATTGCATCTTTCATGGCATTCTTCCACGACAAAATAGGAGTAAAATAACAAAAAAAGATATTGATTTTACCTACCATTCGGCGGCAGTAGAGAGTCCCGCAATCCTGATCGTTTAGCTCCGGAAGTTGACGATTTGGCAAAAGGTCGAACGCATAAACAAACTCGGCGCGAAACAAGTTCTTTGAAAAAAACACAACAACAGGTAGACTCGTAATCGGCTCGATGTGTTTCCCGGATTCAGGATCAAGTTCGGCCACGGAATATCTTTGCGCCGGATGCAATAATGACTAGTCCCGAAGGTAACTCCGAATCCGAGTTTGTTCACAGATTGAAGTCGGTATTTTCGGCGTTTTATCGACGGCGGACAAGGTCTCAGGTGTGTTGGTGAATGAAAAACATTCACCTGACGTCTGTAGGTGTGATTACTCTTCGTGAGTTGAGTCATATATTTTCCGCACACTGACAGATAATACATGATACAGCCTAGTCATAAACATTTTCCTTTAAAAAAACCAAAAAAATTAGTACTTAATAAATATATATATATTTATATTTATATATATATATAAATAATATATTCAAATTTTTTTTAATTGTTTTTCTCTGAGTAAAGCTGTCTACTACTCTCTTTGATTCAGGGTGTTTCATCTTTCACTTCGCCTCTTTTTTGGGGGTCATTTTGTCTAAAACCTAAAATAAAAATAAATTACATTTTATATTTGATACAAAAGAATTATAGAAAACAATCAAACTTACATTTAATTCTGTAAAACGCTTGACGTAAAGGAGCATTCTTTTGTTATAATTAAAGATCGGCTGAACGTTTGATGCCGAGATATTAATATTTATGCTTAGTATTGGTAAGCTCGTTTTTTATTCATGTGTGTGCATATGTTTACGTATGTATAGATCACACACACACACGCACACACACACACGCACACGCACACACGCACGCACGCACGCACGCACAGGGAGAGAGGGAACGAATTCACTGTTGTAAATTTGCTGGGCTGGATTAATGAAACCTAAACAAAAACTGGGTTTCCAGTGTCTGCCACATGTATCCAGAAAACATGCTACGTTTCCCACGAGTATTAAGCCCTGCGCTGATTAATAGGTCAGCGTATTGGCAATCACAACTTGAGCGGGAACTGGAAAGCTGTTGGCGTCGTCGCGAAATCTTGTGATCGGGATCTCACTCCCCGGATCCGAGAAACACGTGTTATCGATGGCCATCAGAATCTGGCCGGACTCTGTGCTAAACGAGGATGCACAGGTTGAACATCTGCTTTAGCGATAACATTGATGCCAATGGCGGCGAAGCGGCGTAAAACTGAAAGCCACTGACGCTGATTAGGAAACAGACAGGCGAATTTTAATCTGGTATAAATGAATAAATATGGCCTACTGAATTACATGTCCATGCATTATTGGGGAATATTTGCATAGATTTTCTAAAGATCCAGCTAGGAAGAGCATGTGGGTAAATAAAAAGAGGATACAACTGGAACTAAATGACCGAACCAGATGAGATCTGAGTTCGGATCATTTTCTAAATAAAAGCATATGTCAAAATATAGATTAAGATATAAACTTTTGTGTGGAAATAAGCCACTTTATTTTATTTAATTTTGCCAATGATTTTAATAGAATCTGGTCATTCCTATATATATATATATATATATATATATATATATATATATATATATATAAGAATCTAGGTCATTCCTATATATATATATATATATATATTATATATATAATATATATATATATATATATATATATATATAGTCTGGCTCCGTTAAAACACGGTCCAATATATCGCGGAAGCGGATATAAACCGGGGGGTTGGGTTATTTGGATTGGTGCTATTCAATTTTTTATGATTTCCGCCGTAACTCCGCTGAAAATAGTTCAGTGTGTCAAGTAGTTAATCTAATCTAGAGAAGTGAATATTCAATAGAAGATTAGTGGCATATAAAAACAAACACACTTTCGTGTCGACGATTTCATTTGTTCACGTAGCACATTGATAACCCAACCACAACCGTTCATCGAACGTGACGCCGCCCGTAAAATAATTCTGAATATTTATATCTCTTCTTCTTCTTGTTCTTCTTGTATGTTCTTCTTCTGGTAGGAGGATTGCGGTATTTGCCACATATGCTAACAGCCACATATGTTAATAGATCCTGTGGTTTTAAGAAATCGGTGAAAATCCGTCGGACCTACCACGACATTGATCAACTCTCGACTGATGAGGTTTAGTTGGTATAAGTATGCTGGTGATGGGAGAGCTGCTCATCATCTGGAGTAAAGATGTCCGCTCAGCGTCTAGGCCATAACATATCTCAATCCACAGCTTATACTTGTGTGTTTGATTTATTATATGTAGAGAAAACATTTCAACATACAACCGTTATGTTTCCACACTAAACGCACAACAACATTAACATCAACAACAGTAAAACAGGCGAATCGCGACCAAGAGAAATCCCGCCTTCCCCGAAGAAAAGACTGGGAACAGATATTTCATATATGCCAATTCTTATGATAACAGTATCACATAATCTAACATAGGAATTAAGAAAATAACTGTTTCCGGTTCATCTACAAGAAAATACAACAAAGTATGGATTGACTCTTCTGCGATCTTGTGGTTATTCTTACGTTCTCACATCGAGAATATAAGCCGGGAAAATTCCGTACAATGACCCCCCCCCCCCCATCCATCACAAATACATACTGAACGTTGTCATCCGCGGTCCACTTAAAACGCGATGCATGACCATCGACCACAGACACTTCGTTATAACGAAACTAGATTTTATAAACAACGAAAGGGAGAAAGCGTCGGACTTCTCGCGCAACTGTGAACGGGAACATTTTAGTTTAACAAGAGATAAGTGTAATATTTAGTAAGTGTGCTTCTTTCCCCCATCTGCATACAATACCAGATAAAACAACACCTATCCGTTTATTTCCGCGATCGAACATACATTTAAACCAAACAAGAAATACCCAAATAATTCTATGGACGGCACTGAAAATGTTATGATTAGTTACTAGATTGTAGAAATCTGCATTATTGGATTAGGAATTGTGCTTGACAACTGGATAGGTAGTCACTTACTGGGAATCCCATGGACCGTAATCCTTGATTCTGTGAATCCCATTGCTAATACAGTCCATCTAATTTATTGTTACCTTTTTTATTGATAAGTGTTGTACAAACTAGATTATTATATGTCAGTAATATAGTAATAGGAACGTAAGTCTTTATTTTACCTCAACCTGTGCTTGCGTGAGTGAGTGGGAGGGTCTAACCATACCCGGTCTCACACCTGTGCGTTTTCTGATTCCTATTACTATTGTTATTGTGAGATATGATACGAAATATATGATATGATATGATATGATATACGATATGTGATAATCATGTTTTATAAACATCAGGCGACCCGTTCTCGTATCCTAGGTTTGTGTTGTTTCTATATGCCATTATAAATAACGATAATATTTAACAAATGAAGCTCTCTTATTTATACAAAAAGATGTATCTCGACTCACAATGATAATTGATGTTTTACGGCCACTTTTGTGCAGAAGGTAGGCTAAATGGGCCTAGCGACTTCCAAATGTAATGAGTCGAAGTGAAAGACGAAACAACCTTCAGATATGCCCACGCCGGGATTCGAACACGGATGGTAGTGATCTGTGGTCCAGCACGCTACCGCTACACCACAGAGGCGCCCGCGTCGATGATCGAGTTCTCCCACCGAGTTATGTTGGTATCATTTCGTAAACATACTGGTTTTGGGTGCTACTTTTAAGCCGATAACATCTGCTTGCTTATAACAATGCCCATATGGTTCCTATAGGCCTCGCCGTGGGCAAGCGTGATTTGATGATTGATGATTTACAGATGATTTACGGCCACTTTTGTGCATATGGTAGGCTAAATGGGCCCAGCGACCTACAATGGTAATGAAGCGAAGTCAAAGATGAAACACCCTTCAGATATGCACACGCCGAGATTCGAACTCAGGTGGTAGTGATATGTGGTCAAACGCGATACCATCTAGACCACGGAGGCACCCGCGACCGTGATTTGGGATAGTTACAGAAATTAATATAATTACCCATACTTGTTTTGGTTTTGAGACCTAACTCTCATAGCTACAAATAAGTTTGAACTAGAAAACAATGATCTTGCTTATATTTGATTTTTGGGGGGATCGGCTGATACCTGTTTGAAAGAACTCCGTTCGGCTCCGTTATAAATAAATACTGATTCAAAGCTAAACATTAAATTTGGTAGACATCACCAAGCTAGTAAAAACTTTGTTGAAGTTTGGCAATTTTGCTATTCAGGATCTGACGACAGAGAGTTAGTTTCAGCATTCGACGCCCACAATTTCACGCGAGCGCCCCAAGCGAATGAAGAGTAACCTATTCGAAATTCCCCGAATGGCTAGAATTTTCCTGAAATATACAAAATAGCATGATCCTACTTGGGCAACAGCTTAAAGGAATATTCATTGATTTCAAATTTTCAGAACTAATACAACAATTTTCACAAATATAATAATAATAATAATAGTAACAATAATAATTGCAAACCTTCTATTGTGCCAATATCTTCCAAAAGAATGGAGCTCAGTGGCGCGCCTAGTACAGGGGTTGGGTAAACTCATAGTCCAGGTACAATGCTAAGTTCATCAACAAATGATCAGATGGAGTTGAAACTTAGGAAGGATAAGCAAGTCTGAAAAGGTAAATTTTCAAATGATGACGGGAAAAAACTATGCTATTTGATAACATAACATGTTCAGGGAGTGAATTTTAAAGAGTAAGAACAGCACCTGAAAATGCATGAGTCCCAGCATGAGTCTTAACCCTAGGAACAGACAACTAGTGAAAACCAGATTAAGGGAGCTATCTGGGATCGGGTGCTTGAACAAGGAGGCAGTGAAGAGATTTCAGAAGTGGAGCAGAATGGAAAAACCGAGGAGATCGTGTACAATCCTAGCAAAGCAGTTCTGAACACACTGAAATTTTAGAATATCCTTAGATGCAATGTTATAAAGAAGAGAGTTGCCATTTTGAAGTTAGATAAAGACCGGAAGCTCCTGAATACTGACGTCACGTGAAACAAGCAGTTTGACCGGAAGCCTGTATAACCCATTTAAAAGTAAGTAAACAAGAGTTAGCCAAGAATAATTCCAGATAAAAACGTAGTAATCTCGCTAATTTTTACACCAAGACTGAAAATTCATCCATATCGGTTTGAGCCAGAAGGAACATTTCAAGATGAAGATGATTCCGATTGTTTTGACGAAAACGGATTCATGAAAGAAAACGCGAGGAGAACCGGGAACACTAACTGGTGTCTGTGTGAACTCTTTGTACCAATGGACGCCAGGGTCAGGTGACGTCAGAGCACTTGACATTTCTTCTTCTCGACTTCGAATCTGGCATCCGGTGCAGCCGTAATGGCGGCCCTCTATTCATTTGCATTATTTCCTTATATCTATTTCCTTATATGATTTTTATTGTGGAATTTATGTTTAATGTTATCGGCATTAGATATTTATGTAATATTATCTTAATTCTATTTATCACAAACAATATTGGGGATAATAGGGCGTGGTGTATATTCACATGAGTGTGTGCTGTGTGTGTGTGTGTGTGTGTGTGTGTGTGTGTGTGTGAAGATTATCGTTTTGTAAATCACACGGACAATAATTAGGCTTTAGACAAAAACTACGTATAACTTACATTTTGGTGAGTAAGTATTATTACTTCTAACTCGGTTTACTTTGATTAATGAATGAATCGACAGCTTCAGATTAATAGAAGTCAATGTTTTATTAAAGGCTAATTAGCAAACAGCAAAGTCGCAAGTATTCCGGTTTTCAACTAAACATCAAAAGGTTGATAATGGCTTGGCCAGTTTTCTGAATGCAAATTTTATTGGAAAAACCCTACTGTTGGCCGGAAAAGTCAGCCGGCACACAGCTTAGAAAAATTTAATTTTCTCAAACCGATGCCCACAGTTAAGTAATGGAACAATTTGTTGTTGCAGCAGCTTCACACGCTTCAGTATGGACAAGTTCAACTGTGTAAACATTTATAAATCACCTACACACACACACACACACACACACAGAGAGAGAGAGAGAGAGAGAGAGAGATACAGTTTTAAATTAGTGTATTGATATAAAATTATTTTCGCATCAGAGATGTATAATTCATTGTTATCACTTAACTTACTTATAGCACATAAACTATTTATCATATTAAATTTATTTTTATACGTCGATGCTGACCATTTTAATTATTCCATGGTTTCACATTCTTGACAACATTTACCATTGATCTGGCTTTACACAAAATTTCAGTTTAACATTGCCATCATTAGCCTGGAAACTAACATTCTGAACGTGTGGTTTTTAACTGTTCCTGTAATTTAAAAGACAAAATTTAATTTTCTATTGGATAATTAATATTTTAAAATTAACAATGTCATTTTTACAACTATAAATGGTCACAAATAGCTGGGTGTTCAGGAGTTAGAGGAGTGTTTACCGGCTGGATTTCATCTGACATGCGCATGCGCCATGAGTCTCCTGCTAGACGATGGCGAACGTTCTACACGGAAAATGACCACAAATAAAACAAATCGTTGAAGATATCGTTGAATTGTCCTGGTAAAATGATAATATTATAACTGCCATGTCCATTTTCGATATTATTATAAATGACCAAAGATGTATATTGAAGAAACACTATGGGAAAGCCACTGCCTATATGTAAACTTTCGCTACGAATACGGCAATCCGCTTGTACACGGGAAATATGTTCGGCGAACTACCACGTAGAACTTCCAATTTAATCTATGTTGTTTACTAAATCAGTCTTTTTTTGAATATAAATATACTAAATATTACCTTATCTTTCCATTACTAACTGTTGTAATCATGGAGTATTATCCCCGGCAATAATCGTTAAAATATGCAAGCAAATCTCGCTGATACAGACGCTGCGATTAACGGGTCGTGTTTGACACCCGATAATAGTAGTTCTAAATCCTGCCGCCAGATGTCACTAGCTTAATTGCAAGATCTATTCTATGTCGAAGTTTGACAAGTATTAGATCCCGTAAATCTAGTACAACCAGTTCAACAACAGGCAGATACTCATTCCCCAACAACATTCCGCTGACAGCCATACCACAAACTTCATTAAATATGTGACACAAATTAACAACTGCCATTACAAAACAAACGTTGTTTTCAGCCATTGAGAAATCATCTGTCATTCCGCACTCACAAATGATAATGACACAGATAATCATAGCGTTTGGACCTTACACACCGGGCCTCAAATGGAGACATTATATAATAACGATATTACTAAAAATCAACATAGTGACGCAGGTACAAACGCGATCGCCTTAAATTATCCCGTCTCGCAAAAGAAGACGTGAATTAACATCAGATATATATATATATATATATATATATATATATATATATATATATATATATATATATATATTCTATCTATCAATTAGTTTGAGAATCAGACTCCAGAATGGAACATAACTAATGTACAGGACGACAAAGTTCGTTTGATTTCGTCTTAACTCAAACAACCTTGACCAAACTTTTTTCGAGGGGCTTTGTCGACCAATAGAACTACGTCACCGATCGCCACATTCTTCTTTGACATAAAGATCGTTGACGCACCTGCAGTGATGCCAAATATTCTTTGGTCCATCTTGTCCAAATGATTTCAGGCAGATACTGTATCTGCTTTCAGCGACGCCTCGGGTAGTTCTCATCTTTGATGAATACTCCACAGGGCAGCTGCGGTGCTGATTTCATGAGCAACAAGCAATTTGGAGTCAGAGGCTGCACGTCATGAATATCGCAACTAATATGTATGCTAGGGCGTTTATTGAATATTGGCACTACTTCGCAAAATATAGTTGCTAGGGCTTCATCGTCTGAACGAGTTATCTGTTAATGCATCAATGCATCAGGGAAACCCAATTAATGTTAATAAATATCCTTAGATTTAAATAAAATACGATGTAAAGTGTGCGAAACACGATGATATATAAAAATGTTAATAAAACACAAACAAATTGCGCAGCTGTGATAGCGAAAATGGTCAATTGTCCTCAAATGTGCTATAGAGAAAATGACATCAGAGTAATTAATGACGTCACAAAAGATTTGGCTCCAAAATATATATTCTGTCCATGTAACCACTTGCGTCTAATACCCATATACGCACATGTGTTGCATTTTACTGCTAAAATGACGCAGTTTGTTGATATAGTAAGTTTACCATGTTTACACATATCAAATATTTATAAAAAATCCGTAGAATCAACCAAAATATATATATTTGCCCATAGATTGGAAAAAGTGTAAAAAATCCGTATAACACGGATTTGTTTCCGTAGATTGGGCATCCCTGATGCATACAACACCTTCCTGGTTTAACGTATCATACGCTTCCATACTCCTCCAAAGTGAAATACAGTAGGTGGATTAAAACGCCATTTTTATCAAGCTTTGTCTCATTCTAGTTGGCTATTTCTTGACGCAAATCTCGGATCCAACAATATTTGTACTGTTATCAGACCGGATTATGCGAATTAATCTTCTAAGTGCTATGAACCGACGAATTGCGTTTATGCATGAGTTAGTATCCATGGTGAATACCAACTCAAGATGTATTGCTCCACTGGCAAGACAGATAAACACAACACCGTACGTACAGCTTAACCAAACTGCAACCACGTCGAACATCGAAAGGACCGAAAAAGTCCATTCCTAACCTGGTTAAAGGTGGTTCCCCACTAATTGTGCGATCCGTTGGTAGTTCTGCCATTTTCTGCTCATGGCACCGGGCTTGATAATGGTGGCAAATAGCATACTTGTGCAGCAACATCTTTGTTACATTTTTGATTCGAACAATCCAAACCGTTCCATCCACTGCCATCTGAGTTAAGTTCAAGATGTCCAACAACTTCGTGGACGTCTCGTATTATTAGCCTTGAAACAGTGGAGTCGGCAAACAAAATGATTGGATGTTTTGCGTCATACAGATTATAGGCTTTCTGTAGACGTCCACGCATCTTTAAAAAAAAAATGAATCTCTTCTGCAAATGACGTCTTCTGTTCCAAACTACATATTATTTGCTCTGCCCCTTCTAACTGAGACAATGACAATGTAATATCTGATAACTTTTGGTGACTATTTTTCATTGCCGATATTTTCATCCTTCTGGAACAATCGCCTTTGAGATAACAGTATTTCAAACATATATTAGCCACCATTAGCTATGCTAACTTGCAACCACGTGGAAAAATATGATAAAAGTCTATCTATTGCAGATTGTCCAACTTCTATGGCCATGTTGATTGTTGATATGCTTCTTTACCTCTGGATCAGCTTCAGGAATAGCTTGTGTGTCTGGTAGATTAGGCCACTCAGATTATTCTTGCCATAGAAATTTGAGATGACATTTCCACCTATCTGAACCCAATTGTTGGCTACAAATGATGAAATCTGGTTCCATAAATATGTTAATACGGTTGTGTTGTCTGTCCACATGTAGACTTTTTGAATATGGCACAAGTCTAATTGTGTCATAAGTTTCTGGTGCAACCGAACTGCAACTGTAGTTAATTTCAGACTCGGAATGGTTATCCTTTTTAATGGGCTAACCCATGCTCTGCTATTCAGCAGTGCACAGTGAATGTACTCGGAATTGTTGATGAAACGCACATATACGTCACAACACCATAACCAACATCACTTGCGTCTGAAAAGTGATGTATCTGGCATGACACCACTTGCCCAAACTTCATTGGCTTAAGACATCTTGAGATATTGTACTCAACTATTGTACTCTCTGCTGGAAGCTCTGCTCCATCCAAATTCAAACCAACTGAGCTGCTTAGCTCTCACTTGTAGATATGGTTTTGGGAACTGACCTGCTATTACTGCAGCACTTGGTGAGCCGAAATCCATCCATGCGCCTTATCTCTGTGACATCTCGAACGAGCGATATTGCTTCTTCTTCTTCGTTAGACATTGACATCAATAGGTCATCGATGTAGAAACGGCGACAAACTGTATTAAGCACAGAACCAGAGAAAAGATTGTGGTTATATTTAGATGGACGCTGCAAAGCTGGGGACGACACTGGTCCAAACAAATGTACTACCATGCGGTAAACCAATGGTTCTTCACTCAGTACACCTTCGGGCCACCACAAAAACCGTACACAATCAGCAGCATCTTGCGAGGCACGAACTCGATTCTATGTCTACCATCAAGGCAATAAGCTCCAGATAGCAGTTCAAAATTATCCATAACAAACTATTTGTGAGAAAAGAACCTTGCAACAATACTTGATTGAGCGACACATCATAATACGAAGCAGTGCATTAAAAAACTACTCTAATTTAAGAAGGATTTTGAGGATGGTATATTCTATGGTGAGGGATATATACCAAACCTTTTCATCACACCTCTGCTCTGGAACAACTTCTGCATATCCGTTGTTCACAATCACCTCCATAAAGTTGACATAATCTTCATGAAATCAAGAATCACTAATTTGTTTTCTTTTGAGGCTGTGTAAACGACTAATAGTTCGTGTCATATTGTTCGGAAGCTGGACATATTCATTCCTAAACGGTAAGCCAATCTCATAGCGACCATCCGTCAGCTGAATTGAATCATCAGTCTTGGTCATAAACAGCTTACACTGTATGAATGCTTACTTTCTATCTTCAGACGTTTTCTCTCGAAAATCCATATTCATGCTCTTTTCCACTAAATACTCGATCTTCTGATCTTCTATTTTGTTATGTATGGCAACTCTCTCTGCTCTGTTTAGCGATAGATCATGTGGGTTCTGATGCCGCACCAGCACCCCATAACATTCATCTCAAGAGAGATCTGCAAGCATGAGGGCTACCACGTGGACCTGTTCGCACTTCAAAAGAGGCATATGCGTCTGGGTCGTTATTTCTAATTAATATATCAACGGTAGCATCGATTTCGGGAAGATATATTCCGTCTAAATGTGGCCAATTTATGATATCCTCACTCTTCGGAATGTGTCTTGGTATAGCTGGAATTCTCCCTTTGGTTACACCTCTGGAATCTTTACAGTATTTTAGTTTTGAAGATCACATATACTTCCAAGCCACGGATCAAGTGTATGTTGATGTCTTGCGGAACACCCGTGGTGTCGACAGTGATTCGCATTTTCTGATGCCCGACTTGTTTGCCACTTATCTCATGAATCAGTCGTTCAGGCCAAAATGTAGCATTACTACCCGGATGATAAAAGAACAAACATCCATTCAACTTCTTTGGTGCGATTTGGCAAGCGAACTCTAACTGGAACTATAGCAAATTTATAGTCGTTCGTAACATTTCCCATATGGCTTTGCAACTTCGGCACTGTGAGAGTCGACGACGTAGATGTAGACCCATCTTCACAAGGAAGTACTCCACTGCGAGACATCGGAGTGTAATTGTCAATGTACAGAATAGTAAGACGTCTAAGCTTAAACTTCCCGTATGCTGCCTTATTTCGACAGGTGATTCGTTGATTCCGATACTTTAGACATCCAAAACAGAGGCCCTCATCTTTTAGAAATTGAATTCTGTCGCTAAATTTAGCTGACTTAATCTTCTCACACTCAAACAAACTGTGTGACTTGTCTTCGCAATATAAACACGGTGTATGAAAGGCATTCATGTTACCGCTTGAAGACTTGTCTGTGCCAGAAAGACTAAGCTTGACTGCTTTCTTGCGTCCGCTGCGTGACCTTGGGAACGCTAGCATAACTTCCCTTCGACTTTTGTGTCATCTTCTTAGATGTGCTGTTATATTCAAACTGATCTCTCATCATTGCTTCTTGACCGTATATTGGATTATTGGCTTTCATAGCCTCCTGCTTCCGGAAGCTGGTCAGCATATGGAAGTCAACATTATCTGAATTGTCCTTGGCTCGCTGAAATAGGTTGTGCCGTTTGTTGTGAAGATGAAAGGACACTTTACATACTAATTTACGCATATTATCTGGGTATTCTAGTACCTTCATGGCATCAATGCTCCTAACGGCATTTTCACATTCACATAGAAATACAGTATATTGAGTACAATAGCTACGGGCTTTAATAGTCGGCCTGTTCAAAGCTTTCTTAATGAAAGCAGTAGCAATAATTTCACTTTCCCCATCCCATATCTCTCCTCTAACTCTTGTACTACTGCACTCTATGCAATGTTAGCATCCATATGGCCAAAACTATGTACAATCTTATTAATCTCATCGATGGTTAATTGTTCTAAATATGTTAACCTCTTGTCATCATCATCTGTATTACTAACAATACGATTTAACAAATTGACGAATAAACTTCCTATACATAAGAGGATCACCGTCAAACTTAGCTACTTCAACCTGAATCTTCCTTGTTGCTATCAGCATTATTTATCTTGCTCTCTTTAGTGCGATGACATCCTCTAATATCCGTAAGCACAAAAGTATGAACAGGTGGATCCAGATCAAACTTCGTAGATTTTCCTACACATCCGGTTGTTCCACGATGATGATGATTGATGTTTAAGGACCACTTTTGTGCAAATAGTCGGCTAAATGGGCCGAGGGACCTCCAAAAAGTAATGAAGCGAAGTCAAAGATGAAACATCCTTCAGATATGCCCACGCCAAGATTCGAACTCAGGTGGTAGTGATCTGTTATCCAACGTGCTACCAGTTAGACTACGGAGTCGCCCCCTGTTGGTCCACGAATTGATCCAACACCTTTGTTCGTGCATCGGCGATGGCTAACTGTTCATCTAGTTGAACCTGTTCCTCTTCCACCTAAAGCCTCCTCTTCTCTTTAGCCATTTCCGATTTCCTCCTTAATCTCCTCCTCTTTGAGCCTAGCTGATGCCACTGTATTAACTAACCATACAACACTTGACCGCCTTGAATTGTACTGAGGCTCTACTGTCCACTAGAGAACTAGCCTTGGTACCAACTGGCTTGTGATCTCCTAAACCAATCCTCCGTTGGAACTCTGAACCTGTGACATTGCTCAGAAATTTACATAAACCCATTAACAGAGTCTGCTTCTTCTGCACTTAGAAGATCCATGTATTCATTGTATGTCTCCACGAACGATTCATACAACGGCAGCATATGGTTGTACAACAACTGCAGTTCCTGTGATGTTACCTCTTCTATCTATAGACTCCAGATAGCACTGGACATTTTCTCAGTTAACACAAAGTCCCTATTACGTTTCTTGACTTTCATCTCGCACTGATATGCCACCCCTTTCTCTGTACGTTCTCTTTCACACTGACGACCGAAGCTCACCTCGTCAACAGCAGTCAGCTGATGTATGGAAAACAACATCCCCCTCAACACTTATATATTCACTGTAATGATGTACTTGTCAATAATGTAAAAATCAACGTAAAGATATTGTCAATTCCTCAATTTTTTATTATTAATGCTCAATTCTATGTCGAAGTTTGACAAATATTACATTCCATAAATTTAGTACATCCAGATCAACAACAACCAGATACTGATTCCCCAACAACATTCACCTGATAGTTATACCACAAACTTCATTAAGTAAGTGACACAAATTAACAACTGCCATTACTAAACAAACAAACAAACGTTGTTTTCAGCCATTGGGAAATCATGTCATTCTGCACTCACAAATGATAATTTGGACCTTACAAATCTGAAGAATTCAGCAAGCTCTTAATTATCTGACAGACTGAAAGAGCAAATAAATCCTGAAATAATTAAACAAAACTATTGTCGTATCAACATACAGACTGGACGACTGATATTCTTGCGGTTTGGTGTTTACCACTTGATTGGTTTACCGTATTTTGTTACATGTAGCTACTAAAGGGGAGGCCAGCAATAAATAACCTTTTGGTGCCGATGTGTCGGTGAACTGTATCCGCCTGCTTGTTCCAAGCATGATATATTACACATTGATCAGTTCAACTTCTTCATATGATCCAGTTCTCATGACTGACTGACAACCCCTGAAAAGCTTCTTGACCATCATAGATTTTGGTTAAAGTATTGGGGGTGTTTCTGCAGAAGTATTTCCTTGAATGAATGCATGATATAGTTTGATGACAATTTAAATCCACACTAAAAGTGGGAAAAGAAAGCATTTATATGATATAATTAAGTAGAATTTTTAAGATTCAAATTCTTTATATATACTTATATAAAAAGGAATTCAGGTTTTAAAATATACATATATGTATGTGTACAAATATTTGACAAAGAACGACATAACAATAACATAAATACATAACAAAATCGACTTTTCCTATATATATTTTTATTGATATTTAAATGTCAACATTGCAGTACAACATTTATTCAAGAATGTCAGAGTGAATGGGCTAAATTTTCTATGCCCCTTTGGGAGTTGAGGTAGGTGCTGGATTGAAGATCTGAGTCAGGATTAATAATATATGTAAAGCACCCCCCGAACAACACAGTTGAATGTAGTGGTATATAAATCATACATTATTATTACTAACATATAATAATACAATTAATTCCAATATCGACAAGTGTCAATTAACAAGCTCTGTATTTTGATATTAGCTTAATTAAGTGTAGTCTTAGAATATTTAGTCATTCTAATCTCTTGATATATAAAAAAAAACATCAAATATGAAAATGTATATAAAGTATATATATCACAGACACATTTCCTGGTTATTCTTTCCAGATTAAAATTCAGGCTAATTAGTCACAGACTGTAACAGAATTCTGTATCTATATGCCAGTATATGAAGAAATGAAAGACAATCTAAAAAAACTTGAAAAAATGAATACTACCAATAATGTTTTAAAACATTTATCACATTAACTGGCCAATAAAAAATAATAACAAATGCTTATTGTGATATTTTATTAAGAACATTTGTTTTCAATAATCAACAGAAATAACTAATCTATTGAAATAAATTACAATGAAAATTCACACAAAGGATACAATAATTATAATTTGTTACAAAAGTCCAAATAAATTAATCTGCTTCCAGTAGGAAAACAGTTTATTTACTTATTTAGCTTAAGCACTGCCTTCTTTCCCGTGGAAAGGAAATGAGAAAGGTAAATATATTACATATTTAATGACAATATGAATTAAACACAATGAATTACCAATACAGCTACTATTTGTTTTTCCTATTTGACCAGCATTAACCTGCCAGTGAAAAAACCATGACATCCTTATGGCAGATATCAAAAACCATAATCAACATGTTTTATAGAATGATTTGAGATCAATTTACTTAGCCGATCACCTCACAAGCTTTTCTTTGATGATTGCGTATTTTTAAGATATGTATGATAATAGAAATTACTAAATAATGCTGTCATCATAATACCATACAACAAACCATAAATACAGAACCCATGATGAAGATATCCAATTCCAGCAAAAATGAAGTCAACAAAGAACTGCAAAATCTGGAATTCTGTCAGTCTTTGTTTCCACCCGGGTGTACTGCTCGGGTATAGAACCGTCACAAAATAGTATGAATATAGAAAAACATGAACAAGAGAGTTGATGGCAAGGAATACTGCAATGGCTGGCCAGGGTGTCACATGATTTGCATAATCACTGAGGAGTAACATAGTGGCATGATGATAGACATGAAGAAAACTAATCTGCCTCCGTCGATGTCGCAATACCATGAACACTGTATCGAGCAACTCAATATTCTTTGTCAGCCAGTACATGAAGAAGTATGGTTTCAGGATACTGACTGGCTCCTTCTGGAATATGTGCTCGCATTGAAATAATCCTTTTGCGTAACCAAGCATTGTGTATAAACTGAGTATGCTACACAGGAGGTTGTAGAGAATGAGTATCTGTTTAGGAAAATAAAACAAATGATACACACACACATCTATATATCACCACAAAGAAGTATTTATACATGAATGCACAGAAGAATCAATTATTATAAAGATATTACAATTACCATAAAATATTTTCTGATGGATATGATCAGGTGGTCAAGAGTGTATGATATTCAAACTTAAAATTTATAAAGAGATGTAGCATTTAGTCATAAGAGATAGACTATATACTTATGCTATCATAAATTCTTCACTTCTATGAGAGTAAGAGAGCACACTATTTTGAATACATACCGGCCTTAGGGATAGAGGTTTAGTAACCTTTTGCCAAAGCCCAGCTGTCATCACCATTATAATATATATAATCAAAACTGGGAAGGATGGCAACTGCATAACAGCTGTCCCAAACTGCTGAATTCCATTAACAGTTATAGACATGGTGTGAACTGTAAAATAATACATTAAGAATTAGCTTCATATGATACCAACTTTGGATGACTGATAGATCCTTTTGTGGAGAACTTCACTTACAGATTTATGAGCTCACCATTTCCATTACGCGAGTACACAATACCAATTTTGACCAATGTGACTGACAATTCTACATTACCAATGTCCTAATTATTTAATTATTTGTTTTTGGACTTTCTATCAAAATAAATATGTTATCCAGTGCACCTGAATGTCTGTGGCACATTTCTGAGAGCATAAAATAGATCTGTGCATAATTAAAGTGAGACCAATTGAAAATAATGGCATGTAATAAACTAGAGATCAGATCAATTATTATGTAATAATTATCCCTATAGTTATTTACAAAAAAAGGAAAATTCAATAACTGCTATAAAACCCAAATAAATTATATAAATGACATGTTTTATTTTTGCATGGAGACACTATGTCTAATGATTTGAGGACAGAGCATTACTGAGGTGAAGTTGTAATTCCCAGTAAATAGGACTTCATCTAAAAATAAATAAACAAGACATGACTATTATACAAAACTGTACAACAATCATAGCTATTAAAATTATTTAATCAACTGACTATATGCAATAAACCTTAAAACGTGCATTTAAAAATACGAAATACCTTGCTTAGAATTTAAACAAACATATAACAATTGATATTTGGAGAACATGCATAGATATGTAAGACACTTAAAACATAAAAGAGCCACCCATTAAAGGCTGTACACTGGAAATAAGTGATCATACTTTACTGTATTATTCTTGTTTCCTAATCACATATCAATCTAACTGGTATAAGGTCAGCCCACTTAGACTGTCGAGTGCCACTCCACCTAGGATGATATGCCTTCAATGAACCCAATAGTACACAGATGTAATTATTATCACATGAACATATTTGTTTGTGTAAGTAAATTTAAACAACTTTTATTTATCTGCCAACAACAAAAGTGTGGAGAGGAATTATAATGAATTAATGGTTATACTCTCATAGGCATGAGGAAGCAGGTTATTTTTTATTAATTTCATAGAATAATGTAGAGAACTGGACTATTCTCCCTCGTTTTTATTTGCCTGTTAGTTAGTTTCTCCCCATTTTATATTTGTCTTAGGAAACCATCGCCCTCGATTTACTTAATTACTCTTAATTTAATACAAAATAGTTCAAATATGTTTTATTACCAAATCAAAAACAACCATAGATAGACAAGACCAGCAAAATATACACCAGTATACAGCAGCAGTTTAAATATCCATGTCCATGGTTTGTAGATCTTACTGATCTCACAGAGAGTAGCTCCTTAGGGTCTTTTCCATCCAATTTGTTCACAACATAATCATCCCACTATGCAAAGATCTTTGTCTGCTAAATTTTTAATTTTACGTGTTACACCCACTCCAATTTTTCATCAGCATTCAAATGTGCTTGCACATCCACTAAGCTGGCCTCTTGGTGGAGCAAGTTAACTAGCTGGTGTATATACATATAATTTTATTGTATAACACAAGGGCATATAGGCCCTTTTAGTAGGGGTGAATAACAAAAAAAAGGCAAATAGTCTTTTTATATCAAGGGTGAATGCAACCGAGGGTGAATAGTCCATAACCCATAATGTACATACAGATATTAATATAAAATATTTATTTCCATTTTAGTCCTGTTAATAAAAATCTTGTTCCGTTATACAGCATAACAAAGTCAAAATAGCACAGGTATATAGATTTTACATTACCCAGAAAAGATAATTTTAAAAAAGCACTGAAAATAACATAATTATCCTATTTGTTTTGTAACACAAATTCACATCTCATGGCTGGTAGTTCATTTTTATTAATGCTATCATCTGCTATGGGCTATAGACTACACTATCCTAGTAATTAGAATACAGACCTCTATAGAGAGTATAGTATACTGTATAGATGATCTAGTCTGGTTCCGGTCAAAAGCCCCCCCGAAGAAAAACACCCTAGGTTAAAATCCATCTAGGTCAAAAGCCCTCACATTTTTAGTAGGTCAAAAGCCCTCATGTATATTTGGATAATATGTTATTTTTTTAGAAAAATTTGAGTAATATTTTTAATAATGGCATATAAAAACTCAGGTCATCCAGCCAGATACTATTGCAGGTGCCAGTGTCTCGGCTCAAGTCATATGGTGATTGTGCGTTTAGTGTTGCAGCCCCCACTTTGTGGAATAAGTTGCCGGCAAATATTAGAAATGCGTCGTCTCTTGGAAATTTTAAGTCTCTTCTAAAAACACACCTATTTAAGGTCGCTTTTACAGATAAATAATTAGTCTTTTAAATCAATACAGGGTTTTTGCAGACATTATTTGGGGTATTATTATATTACATATTATTTGTACAGTGCCTTTGAATGGCTCCTGCTAGTAAGGGCGCTTTATTAAATATACATTATTATTATTATATAAAAAGTACACAGATATATGGCAATATTTTTAATGATGGCATATAAAAAGTACACATTGATATATGGGACATTCATACAATAACTCAATATTTTTGTATTGCCAATTTATTCACTGCAATAGAAATAAGCACAGCTTTAAATCATGACAGTATTTTTCAAAAGAAAATATAATGCTATAAATAGATAAAATATATCAACTTAAAATTTTCCATAACATGATTTACCAAATAAACCTTTTTCCTGATAACAAAATATTTCATATTAAACTGAATGTATGGGCTATTTTCCTATTTCAAAATAAGGGGTGAGGTCTTTTGTCCTAGGCTAGGGGCTTTTAGTCTAGAGGGCTTTTGTCCTACATCTGATCTAGTCTGTAGTTACAAGACAACAAGTATATAAGTCTAGATCCAAGTCCAACTGTGCTTCTAGACTAGACTGTAGATATATATAGATCTATTTAATTATGTTCAGGACCACAAGACAAGTGACAATCAGAATGCCAATGTGTTTTCACTTTCTTGTGCAATCCTCGACCTCATATTTTTAACGTTATTACTATTAGAGTCTATATGTATTTAGATTAGTGTACCAAATAAATCAAAATTTAAACAAAGTAGATGGCATCTAGTATGATATACTGATCTAGACGCTAAGTAATAAAGTAGATCTAGACTATTCTCAGAATAATTCTGTAATCATTAAATGATTAACAAAAACTGAAGCCTCAAATCCCGAAAAGGGCAAAATAATATCAAATAATCATATCAATGGCGACTATCAATGTGGTATTTGTAACGGAGTAATGGTTAATTTATTCCAAATATGGTCAGCTTGAATCCAACAAACATATTTACTTTACGAAACATGTGGTATGTTCTAATTTTAGCAATGTACACTTTTACACATCGAGCAGACGCTTGTAATAAAAAAAGGGCTTCATGTATCAACATCCGCCGGAAGTCGAGTTCATGCCACGTCGCGTACGCATGCGCAAGTCTTCGGACGTTGTGTTGTATTTTGACAAGCAGATGAAATATGCAGTATATTAGGAGTTACCTTACTACACCCCAGACTGGCCAGCCCACGTCTGGGGCAGAAACGGTATGCCATTATAAACTGTCGTTCATTGTTGTCTGAAATGAATAAATATGTTGAAATGTACATAAAGTACCTAGATGGTATCAGACTGGAGTTTATGGCTATGCCCAGCCTGGGCATTGAACAGACCCTGTGACTTGTGAGCCTGTCACAGGGTCACAGACTGTCAACACATGACATGATTCTGATATATCTAATTGATATACTCTCTTAGATAATGATTGTATACATACACTGATAGTGTAATACTGTTCAGGTTTAGATTTTATAACCAGAACTCCCCATTTGTGCATTTTCCCAATGCACTTGTAAAAATCAGCTGTTAAATTTTAGGAACTGGTGTCAAAATCGATTATCATTATGTAGCCTATCAATCAATCATGTATCATTCAATCATTGTATACACTAAATCTACTAGTAATACAGTAAGAGTGCTGATAAAAATTTCATCTACTTAGGTTGTTGTTGACCATTGATTGAATCACTGGGGCAAACAGAAACTGTTCGAATGCATTTAGGGTCTTAGCCAGGCTTCGGGTAAAGACTAAAGTACCCAGATGATAAAATTGCATTGTGCCAACATTAAACACTTCATTGACACCACATTGGAGAACTATGTTTGCCCAACATAATTTTTTTCTGCAGGTCAAAATTGGCTCAACATATCAAATACAAGTATTTACGAACAGCTTGTCAACAAGATTTGGTTTGTTATACTAACCAAAATTAATAATATAACACCTGTTTTGTATTAATATCTTTTCACATTGCACACTATAATGAATTGCATGGTTCCAAATAAAATAGTAGTGTGCAATGTTTTCACATTGCACACTACTATTGTGAATTGGAATCATCTAAATTATCATTCTGACGCATTTATAAAAAGGTGTACAATCATTAAAAATGACAACAATATACTGAATTAAGAAATAATGATGAATAAAATCAGCTAAATTGTAAGTAAAATAACTGTTCCCATGTATAAACTAGTGAAGTTATCAGGGTTTGTGACATCACCAAAAACCCTGATTTAAACAGTTAAAATACATTGGTAGTTTTGGAAATCATGTTTATAGATCAGGTGCCTAACCTTTGTTATTAGAATACATTTACTTATGTATTGTCAGGAGTTTGACTTTTAACAATTTTATTGTAAATCAAACAAAGCAACAGTTTATAGATGTAATTTTATTCACGATAATCCATTTGAGCCAGATTCAATGCCTGTATAAACTGTGCACTTGAACATTTCCTTAGCAGTCTTAATGGAATATTGGCATAGATGCTTGCAATTATCAACAGGTTTAGTCATGGAACTGGTGTCATTACTATCTAGAATGTCTTTCTATCTACCAATTAGACACCGGCAATCCTGTACAAGAGTAGCAGTCTTGCCATCCAGTGATTTCTTCATATCTACTGTTAGTTGATCATACCTGTGTACTATCCAGTATATCACACTGCTGTTTGGTGGCGTATATCCTGGATGACATATGCCAAATATTTTGGATTAGTGGGGATGTTCTGGGGCATTAACTGGGATATTACATGCATAATACCAATTAGCAATTTCTAGATTAATAGATGTCTTGTTAATGTGCTTGTCTGTGTCCATTTGGATGATATATTTGAAGACTGCTTGGCGTTTATGAGGTGGAGACTGAAATTTGTGTCTTTTCTGAGATGGTGTACTGGTATCTTCATTGACTGATAACTCTGGTGATATAACCATTACTGTAGCAGTAGAGCTTTGCATTTGCTGCACTACATCTTACATGATGTTCTTTCAGGCATGTAGCTCTGTTAGCCTATTGCTTACCACAAATTTTGTGTTTTCCATCCTACTTGTAAGTAATGTTCCCACACAACATCTTGAGGCTAATATGTACTCTGAATATCTCAATATGACTAGCAGCATTTACTAACTGAGTGTGACAATTCATCAGTGCACTGTGCTTATATAGTGTCGACCACTCTTCTTAAGCTCAGTAGAGCAAACAACAATCTCAGACACACATTATTACTAATTTGTTGAAGTTTTAGAGACCCCTGGCTGTCACCTATTGGGCACAGCCACCTGGTGTTGACTTCTGTTATTATGACAATGGGTGAACTGGAAGTTGTTTAACATGATGGCACCCCAGTTTACTATAAAAGTCACGTTCGGAGGAGAAAAAACCTTACCAGTTGCCTGGTTGGACTAAAAACTCCTCCTACTATAATGTCATGGCCAGGATCCAAACCTCCGGCCTCCCGAACAGCATGGACTATGGGTACAGAAGTCCCACGCTCTTATCCACTAGTCCATAGGGGTGGGCTGATCTGTCCTTGGTATGTGTAGGGATCTTTCTGGAGAAATGGGATTATGATGTCTGGTAGGAATTTTGGTTTCCTTATGAGCAATGCTGCTAGTTGGCGGTCTGGAAGTTTGTAGTCTTCCGGGCGGAGATAACCTTTAAGTATTCTTCAGTGCTTCGGGTAGGCTGGGCAGTTGAGCAGATAATGTACCGGGTTGTACACTTGTTAGCAGTGCCAGCGTTAGGGATGACGAGCCGGTGAAGTTTCTTATTTAAGTCCAGAAACATAGTCTTCTGAGATGGGTGTCGGCCAATCTGTTGTTGAGGATATTATGTCCAACTACATTGGTCTTCTGGTACCAGTCCTTTGATGCTGATATATAGTCTGTGTATATCGATTCCAGTCGATTAGAGATGAATCTGTCAACAAGATAGTTGAATATGCCTGGGGTATGTTCAGCATTATTACTAAATAAAGATCTTTTTGATTTATACTTTTATTTCTCCTACCTTCTTCTCAGTCTGGTCTTTGTTTATTCACCTGTACTTAACTACACATGTTAATTGCAATTTTCCAACTTGCTTTCACTACTTTGAAAACAGAAACTTGTTAAAACACTATATTTAGATCAGGGTTAAGTCAACAAATTGCAATTAACAGGTTTATGTGCCTGGTATTTAAGTATGAGGGACATTTGTGACTGGAGGAACTTGCTTTTAACAATCAGTAACTGGATTTACCAGTACAGAAGTTGTCCTTTCCAGGCAACGGCCCATCTCCCTTTAGGCTCTCGTAGCTCTTTGTGACTGTTGTGCCAAAGTAGTCATTACAGGTATCTGCCAGATACTTGTAATGATTAAGTTTTCCTGGTATACTTCAGTCCTGTCTAGTGCCTTTACATGAAGCATGTCTCAAATATACAGTGGCTTGGTTGTACAGCATTTTATATTCATGAACTGGAATATTATTTCAGGCTTGGTATTCCATTGCTAGCCAATCCATTTCCTTTAACAAAAGCATGATATGAATATATCAAGATATTCTGGTAATAACATAAGCAACTAAAATGTGTAGATTATTTAGTTTAATATGTTATCCAATAGTCCATAGAGGAATGGGTTCCAATAGTCCATTATCTTAGTACTGTGCAGTCATAAATAAATAAAATATAAGACTAATTACATATCATTACAAAGGCATATGAAGAATGTATTAATTATTCCACAACTTAAAACATGATAAATATAAATGGACACTAACCAGGGATGGGTTTTGTATTGCAAAAAAACAGCTGTTAATAATCATAAATTACTGTTAGAAATATGAAAAACATCAGTCATTATAAGCCAATTGTCCTAGGGCATGTCATTGAACAGATTTATGTGATAGTGTCTTTAGTCAAAAGTTTCAAACTTTGTGCACTTTAGTGTGAATATTTTCAAAATTGTAAAATATTTGCTCAATTGATGCTGGTGAAGCTGGGCATGATAGTAACTTGACAGCTAATTCTAGAAAGTTAGTTCACACTCCATAAGATCTGAGGGCCTTCCAGCTATTAGATGTTGTTATCATTGTACTATTATATAGCTGCATTTTGTTTAAATTGAGATTTTTACAAGTCTGTAAAAGTGTAAAAAAACTGTTTTACATAACATTAATTAACAGTGTTAATAACGTCTGTGTAAAAAACCTGCAAACCCTGACACTACTAAATGTTTGTATTAAAACATTACCATTAATAATAATAATGTAGATTGAACAGAGGTCATATAGTAGTATATCATTCAGGGTTTCAGCCAACAAGACACAAGTATGGACTGATAAAAGAACCAAATACTCTAGGTGCTAATTAATATATGATACACAATAATAGTAAATATGAGTATTAAATTAATGAAAATTTGATGAGATCCCTACATATCTTTTCTGATGTTGCCTCTTTACACAGCCACAGTTCTGCTTAAGAACAATTTCCGTATATACTCATGTGTAGGCCGCACTCGTGTATAAGCTGCACCTGGTTTTAGGACCAATAAACCCCCCTACAGTCGAACCTGTGTATAAGCCGCACTAAAATCAACAAATTTATTCAAAACCCAAAAATTCATCAGCATCACTTTCTTCATTGAACATCTGTGTTATCTATTAATGTGTCATCATACATCTCGCCTTCTTCGTCAGGGTCGATTTAATCCCAGGCCGTTTTTCACCCACTGTGTGACAATAGGTAACAACAGCCGCTTCAGGTTGTCTGCTGCTGTGCATTCGTTTCCGTAATGCTGTTTGAAGTAGTTGATTAGTAGTTCCCATGTGCCAACTTTGGAAGTAATTAGCACATTGTTTATTGTAATCAGTTTCCTTTTATGTGACTTCTATGGCCATTCTTTGCATGGCCTCATTTGCCATTCCATTCAATTAAACATGTTCACACATTTTGATAGTAATGATACGTCTTAGATAGACCAAAAATTAAATCTGCCTCTAATAGTTTATGGAGGGTGTCGTATTGGTCATAGTGCGGCTGTTTTCATATCACAGTCGATTTGAACCTACACCTTTTGTAGGATCGGATTGTCGTACTTTACTGGATTCCTGTGATTTCTGGATCCCTGTGCATCAAACAAATTAATTGCGATCCGGATCATTTGACACCTAGATAATAAATCATGTGCTGGCCGTTCCCAGATGGCCTTGGTAGCAGTGACAGTCTGACCCTGACTACATTACCCATAAATTATTAACAGGGGATAACAGGCTGACACCACGCTACTCACTGGTGGTTATCATGATTAAGTTTGGCTTCGAAAGACAACAGTGAAAACACATCTAATTAATTTCTTTGTTGTTCAGATATTCATTATTAATGTTGTAAAACAATATTATTGTATTTCCCCGCTTTTTGGCGGCAATTTTGTGGTATGAAAAGTGCGGCCTATATACAGTACATTATAATGCATAATTTTATTTAATTCTTAACACTTAGCTTCATAAGTATGTATTTATTGAGATATGAGATAATATTATTTGAACTTTTAATCATAATTGTGAATCACCAATAACATGTGAGATATTTATGCCTGTTTCATCTCCAAGAATTAAAAGACTCCAATGATTTCATTTCGTTGTAACTGAGACTATCTTAATCAAACAGAATTATTCTTAGATCCCTATAACTGAATACATAAAAACAAGTAGGGCTGCTTTGTGTATATGGTAGTCTAAAGGGGCCTTATGCATTATAAAGGTAATAAGGTGAAATATAAGATAAAACACCTGACAACTATAGGCCATCTGGGGCTAGGACTGAGAAACACTGTAATCTGTATCTAATTAATGAAACTTAATTGGTGTTTATAGATAAATGTAGGCATTCATATTTACAAAGTAATCAGCTCGCTTTGTATGACAAGTATAAATTTCCTTCATATCATAAAGCCACAGCTTAACTAGTAGGAACCATTCAACAGTGATATATAGTGAAATTACCGTATATGTTAGCAGTCATTGTACATCTAGACATTTAAAGAATTTATAGAATACAGTTACAAATCATATAAATTTATGTACATATAGTTTCTCAGTTAAATTAACCTAGAAAAGATAATAAACATCTTCATATTTTGATACAGAAGTTACTTGAAAATATGCATATCTATATATTGTATTCATTTTTCAATGTTTTTGGTATTTTTATCAATTTTATTTCACGGTTGAGATTCTTCTGGATAAAATCTATTTCAACCAATACGGTGGAAGAAACTAGGTTATTCTGGAAGAAACTGCAGGGTGTAATGTAACTCACTGTTGTCTGACCTTGTGCTATTTATATTAATTAGGTCAGCTTTTAAAATTGTACATATATCATGTCTGCATTCACCCTGCTGTTAATACTTATTAATTTGAATCATTTCAGGTTGAACGACTCTGTGACAGAGTCCAATCTTCAACTCTTTTGGAAGACCGTAGAGATGCTGTCAGAGCACTGAAATCTCTATCAAAGGTATCTCTTTTTACCCTACAGAATACAGATAAATATTTATGAATATAAGGGACATGAGCATAAGTACAAACACGGATAATCTTATTACAGGCTTATCCATTAATTCCAAATAATACCACTGACACCTGATAGAGGACAATTTTCATGGGAAATTTTCAACTATAATACTAATGTGTAGCATTATAATTAATTCAGTCCTCTTGTTTTATCACAGAAATATTGCTTGGAAGTTGGGAGTCAAGCTATGGAGATTCTTATCAGCGTATTACAAACAGACAGGTAAACTCTATTTTATTATTCTAGTATTATCCAGATAGTATCTACTTGTGCTACAGACAAATGTCACGTACATAAACTGTTTGTTAAACGTATTAAGTAGATTATTGTATTGGTTAACACACCGTTAGAATTATGGAGTCAATAATTTCAGAAATGACACAGAAATAGTTGGCTATGCTGTGGAGACATTAACTAACGTTATGTGCAATGAACCATATGAAGAAGGTGAGTAGCTATAGTTAATGCCTAATAATTCTGCTTTTGGAATTGTTGGTATGGGTTCTACCAAATGAACCTAAATTACTGTATCCACTGCATTCATATTACATTCTTATGTGAGCTGGCTATGATAAGAATATGAAAATATTCTCTCTGTACGTGCCTGTGCTGTGTCTTGTCATGACTCATTTATGCATTTCATCAGAGGATGAGCCACCAAGAGCATTACCTGAAGATCTTGGAATTCAGTTCACGGAGATGTTTATCAAGGATCCAGAAAACATTTCACTGCTTCTTTCTCTGCTTGAGGTATATGGTTGTATATTGGTTTAAATCTGGTCATTGGGTTTTAAATGATTGTCATTTTTAATAATTAGAATCCTTTTTGTTAACATAATGGTTTAATAGTGGATTTCTTGTAGGAATACGATTTTCATGTCCGATGGCCAACAGTGAAGCTGATCACAACTCTGCTAATAAACAAAGGCAAAGCCATACAAGAGATTATCCTAACCAGTCCAATGGGTGTGTCTAAAATGATGGATCTCTTGTCTGACAGCAGAGAAATCATACGTAATGATGTACGTTAATAATTATTTAAGTACAGTCTGGCTTCATTATAACAGTGTCTGGGATCCATGGAGGTGAACTGTATTATGAGTGGACCGTCCACAGCAATGTACATTAGTGGAGGGACATGGTATGACATTTTGTCGGATGATTTCCCAATTTAGCTTCTCCATTTGAGAACATGAAAATAACCACAACATGAAATATCATAGTAAAATCAATCAATACCTTGTTCAACAAAGTTTGTTGTATTTTAATGTAGAAGTCAATACAGTCATTGTAATCCAGTTAGAATTATTACTTGTACTTGTAGCAACAGCACTAAAGCTGATGCCACTATGTGGGATCTTTTCATTCATTTATTCATACCCTATTAGAGGCAGCAACTATATTGGTCAGTAAATGGATATTTATTCCTGTGTTACATAGGTAGAGTGTGAGACTATTTACCAATGGCTATGGTCATTCTGTTTGGGAGATTGTAGGTTCTCGGCCGTGGCACTATAGTAGGGGAAGTTTTTCATCCAACCAGGCAACTGGCAAGGCTTTCTCCACCGAACATGCCATTTATTTTAAATTTATTTAGAATTAGTCTCCATGGGGAAGCTGTAAATTACAGACCATTTGCTATTTCGGCGATTATTATTATTTCTGTGATCCTGTTATGATAAAAAGTACATGTAATTAATAGAACCTAAATAATGACTGTGAGTTGAGATATAAAGTAATCTTAATTATTTTATGATTGCCAAATGAACAGATGAAATGGTCCACATGAACATGTGTTTGTTCTAATATGTAATTAAACTCAAATTAATTATTCACTTCTCTAGCTTAGGTCACGTACTTATTTCACTGAGTAATTATTGTCATTGGTAATGCAGTATAGTGGACTGTGTTATAATGGAGCCAGTCTGTAGAAGACAATTTTTAGAATGTCTTGGCATCTGTAAAACATATTTACATATTTACAGTTCAAGTCAACAATCTCTTCGAACATAAACCAGATGTAAATCATATGCTATTGAGCATATTAGCATAAATAAAATATGATTAACTGTTTAAATGCTTGCATCATTTTTGACAGGGATTGCTGTTATTGATTCAATTAACTCGTAGTAACACCAATATACAGAAGATTGTTGCATTTGAGAATGCTTTTGAGAGACTTTTGGATATCATAGCTGAAGAAGGAAACAGTAATGGAGGTTAGTTAACTGGTTGTCAGACCGATAGAAAAGTTTTTTAAGCACTAATTGCGTATGTTATTTATTAAGAAAGTGTTATAAATTTCTCATATCTGTATGTTTCTAGCATCAGCTCTCTTGTAACATTCATATCAAAATGACTGTTGTCTATACTGTTCAATTTCTGAATGATCTAGTCTGAATAACGTATAATGCTGTAATGTTACTATCTATAATTTTCTCATCCTTCCCACGTGGAAACATTTTTTCTACCAGGAATTGTTGTTGAAGACTGTCTACTATTGTTGCTGAACCTTCTGAAAAATAACTCGTCAAACCAAAATTTCTTCAAAGAGGGCAGTTTTATAAATCGTCTGCCTGCCTATTTTGAGCTGGAGCCAGCTGACCAGTCACCTCAGGGAGGATGGTCAGCTCAGAAAGTTACCAACATCCATCTGATGCTGCAAGTGAGTGCCATTATAATAGGTGATGGGTGATGTTAACAGAAACAACTTCTTTGATCCAAGTATTAGTTTTCATATTAGTCAGTTTTATGTCATAGGCATATTATTGGGTGGCTTTTGTATTATCAGATTTGTGAAGTTAGTATTAACTTTAGTCTTCTCCCCTTTTCTGACCAGTTAATTTTGATCATGCATGTACTTTGAGTTCTCTAACATTAAATTAAGATATCCTTCTTCTATCTTATATTATTTAGATTGTTAGGGCTTTTGTTTTTGTCATCTCAAGAACCTTTTCCATTCATTTTTTGTTTATTTTTTCTTACCCATCCTGGTGCTATTTGTATTAGTTAGTTATTTTCTAGTCCTTGGTGATTCTTTATGTAAGATTTCTCACATTGTCATATCCCATTTAGGTAAGCCCATATGTTACATTTAACAATGGGTTCATAGATTACATTAAATGAATAAAAACTTTTAACAATTGAAAATAACACCTGAGATCTACCTCATCATGTTGGGAAACATCTTGTAAATTCTGGCTGAATAGACACTAAATTCTAACATAACTTGGAGTCATTATATAATTTTGAGCCTCTATGACTTCAAATTCTGTCATTGTGTGATATTATGAGATTTATATTCACATTAAAAAGTAACTGGTAAAAGTTGGGAGACTTCTTATAAAGACAAATCTCAAATAACAAAATAGCAAAAAGCAGAAAGCAGTTGTGTCAGTAGCACATTTTTTATTCATTTCCTTGTTAAAACATACTTCGGTTTTACTGAATTATGAATAAATTACATTTTCAATGTAATACTTGGGAATTGTCTTTGAGCTTTGGCTAACTAGACTTCAGCTGGCTGAATTTTGATCGCTGAATTTGGTTGTTGTCAATTTATTTTGTTCCAGGTAATATTCAGTTTCATTTAATTTTACATTCATCTGTGTTCATTATTATTTATGGTTAATATAAGTTAATGTGTTGCAATTTAGATTGTGTTACTCTATCAAACCTCGTTTTAGCAATGCACCATCACCCATGCTACCTCGTTCATTGCTGCACATTGCCATTGCTGCTTCAGAGCTTGTTGGTAATCTCTGTGCTGTACCTGCCTTCGTTGTCTGACATCATCAACATCTCCATCATTAAAAGTAGACATTTAGCCATCAGTCGAGGACACCCTGAGATTATTTTGGTTGGAGTAATGCCATCAGTTATAGACTATTCATGTTGAAATTATAATTATTGAAATTGTTCTCTGCTAAAACAAAATATAGTCATGTTAATGATTCTGCTGACTTTGGCAGTGCTAGTTCATCCACTCTCTGTAAGTATGCCATTTATCCTTTAATACTGAGATTAACAATGTGTGTCTTGCTTCTTCATCACAAGCCAGTGTGTTTTATATATTTACGCCAGATTTACCTTTTAGGCATCATCTACATTATACATCGTATCTTTGGGAATGTTTTGTCTATACTAAATACATACCAATGTTTGCTGCAGTAGTTATCATTAGCTATAATATTCGGATTAGTTTTGCTTCGATTTGTGCTTGCCACTACTCACTAACCAAGTAGCTATGTTTCAGATAATGGATGATTATTTCATTATACATTATACCATATTTGTCTTGGTTCAATTATTCTATGAGTATTATCCACTGCGTGTGTGTGTTGAGCATTAATAATTACCTTGTATTTTAAAGTTGGTTCGGACACTTGTATCACCAAATGGACCACAACAACAGACAATGGCCTGTCAGAAAGCTGTCTTTCAGTGTGGTAGGTAATCTGTTTGAACTTCCTTCATTTGGCCAGCAGATACACGTTTTTAGTGTGTGTGTGTGTGTGTGTGTGTGTGTGTGTGTGTGAAACTACCATATGAATTGTTCAGTCCAATTAGAAATGTAGTGCATTCTGATGGTGCAACGGTTAGAGCACTGGACTGGAAAGCTCCAGGTTGTAGGTTCAGACCTGGATCATACCCGTGTCTGTGGGGTATGTTTCCTCAGGGAATTGCTCCTCATATATGTGTCACAGGTGTGACTAGTGCCAAGGTTAAACAACTCAAATAAAAACCAATTAGAACTGCACATTTATTCCAGTGCAGTTCATAATCCATATCCACTTTTCTTTTAGGTTTGTTGGAGAAGTTGTGTAATATCCTGATGGCTAGTGGTGTCCCGGCTGATGTGTTGACGGAGACGATAAATACTGTCTCTGAAGTCATCAGAGGCAACCAAGGAAACCAGGAATACTTTGCCTCTGTGTTAGCCCCATCAAACCCTCCAAGGTCTGTAAAGCTGATTTGTTAACTTTGTATTAATTATGTGCCAAGGGTGCTCAGTATTGCAATGGCTAGATAACTACACTACAAACCTTCAGGTCTGGTTGGAATGAAACCAAGGTACCTGCGTTTGTGTAAAGCTTCATTAAGCTATAAACAGTACACCCCCTCACTCACTATGTACTATTTCTGATTGCTGTCTAGTTAGTTTAAAGGTAACCAATGAATTGTGAAATAATGCATGAATGCTAATTCTTCAATTGTTTGTATGTCTGTGTGTTTGCATGTGTTGATAAAGAATTAAATATGCTTGTATATTTTTTAGACCAGCCATTGTAGTTTTGCTGATGTCAATGGTGAATGAGAAGCAGCCCTTTGTCTTGAGATGTGCGGTGCTTTATTGTTTTGAATCATTTCTTTACAAAAATGAACTTGGCCAGTCACAGATTATTTCCACCTTGTTGCCAACAACAGCTGAAGGTATAATTTAACATGCTATGCAAATTTATTTCAAAATGTATGGATATATTTTTGCAAAATTGCTTTATATTCAAGAGTAACAAATTAATTTATTAACATATTTGCCAGTGCTGTAGTAATTAGGTTCTTCAGAGTGAGTATTCAGTTGAATTTGCTTTCTCATTCAGTGTTTTTCTCCTATTTCAGTAAATACTATAACAGCTGGGCAGCTGCTTTGTGGAGGCCTCTTCAGCAGTGATCCTCTCTCCACCTGGTTTGCAGCTGTGGCTTTAATGCATGCAGTCTTTGATAATGCAAAACAGAAGGAGCAACTGCTGAGGGTGCAGCTGGCAACCAGTTTGGGTAATCCACCAGTGTCACTGCTGCAGCAGTGTTCTAACATTCTTGCTCAGGTGATGCACAGTTTTATAATGTAGAGACTCACGTATATGATTATTGTATTTATATGATACTTGTATTATTAATTCCTTTCCATATCGGGGATGAGAGTTTTCAGGGTTTTTTATCCCCACTCTATTAGTCTCAGATTGTCCTAAAAATGCACAAAACCCCAATTTTTGGCATATTATCTTTCATACGGAGGTTATAATACTGGTATATTATTATTTCAGGGTGCTAAGCTACAGACAAGAGTAGGCCTGTTGATGTTGTTGTCTGAGTGGCTGTCCAATTGTCCTGCTGCTGTGAACCATTTCCTTAGCAATAATGCCAACATACCTTTTGTATCTTTTTAGTCTGATACAGAGGATATTTCTCTGAATTTATATATTATTCACCTGCAGTGATTTCTAAACTATCTGAAAACTTCCTAATATTTGCCATGATGATGATGATGATGATGATGAATGACAGGAATATACATTAAAAAATGGTAATGAGGGAAAACTATATGTTATTTTAATATTTTCATTATATTGTGAGTAGAGGTTTCTGCATTGATAAGTACTGTAATCGTGGATGTGAAATTTCCAGTTTTTTTTAAATTTCTATTACATTAAATCTATTATTTTGTTATTGGATTTTCCATTGTTATACATCAGAGGTAGATATTTTGTATCAGCATAGCGCTCTAATATGTGTATTTTAAAAATTATCAAGTATATTTACTGATTTATAATACTAGCAAGTAAAGTTACTTTGTCATTCAATATTTGATTTTATATATATATATATATATATATAGTAGACATCATAGAGAAGTATACAAATGCTTCCAATGCTGCATAGAAAAAACATGACATGAGGTTTGAAATAAGCTTTCTGTTAGAGAAAAGGGTTTATGTTGACAAATGCAGGGTGAGAATTCACTGAGAATCAATGGGGGGAGTGTCTTCGAAAATTTCACCACAAATGATGAAACAATGTTTTATTTTGACACATCTGCCAGTTTGACAACTGAGATATGTAAACAAAACACTAATCCAGGCAGTATTTGTCCCTTGCCTTTGCTGACTTATTATTTTCCAGTTTTTTTCTTTCTCCTCTGTTCTCACCACTGCAGATGGGACACTGAATGACCTAAATTGTGCCGATGTGTCATTAAACAACATTGGTCCATTCATCCATCTCAGCCCTGCAAATGATAAATGGTACCAAGTTATTTGTTACTAGATATCTACATGAGTCAGTGATGATGAGTTTCTTAAATATGGATAAGAATCTAATCATGCCTGACTGTTTATCTATGATGATTTGAGGGGGGGAGGCGGTGTTATAAAGAAATTATGATTATCCATATATTTGGACATTCCTGTATCATTTACTCTGTTATTCTTTATAAGCAATGCTGTTTTAAGTTTCTTAATGCTAATACCAGTTGATATCACAAGTGTCGGCTTCTGAAGGAGATGAGATGGAGCTTATAGTACAGAGTCTGTGTGCCTTCCTACTTGGCATCTGTATCTTGTATAATAGTGAACAGGTTGAGGGATTTGCCAAGTAAGTATATAAGAAAGGACCTTCTGAACAGTGATTTGAAGTTATTCATAAAATGATTTTATGATTATATTTTCTTTTTTAAATTTTTCATTATTTGTATGTTTTTAGGCATGACTTACGCAATATCATTGAGAAGCGTATTGGTTTAGAGCAGTTCACAGACAAGTTATTACAGGTTTCCAAACACGAGGCATACAGTAGAGCTGCAAAAAAGCCCCAGTTGAACATACAGCAGACTTCAGATATCTTATTCGACCATCAGTTCACAAAACTCTTCAAACAACTGGAAAGTTAGTGATCTTCTTTAAACAATTGTCTAGGCAATAGCTGGCTGATGGGTTGCATAATCACAATTATTTCAGTGTTAATATTGGATTATACAGATCCACATACTATGGGGAGAATGAAGAATAATAGGGGTGCTTTCATGGTGCAATTGGTACCACACTCAGCTGCAAACTGTGTTTGCTGTGTGGTGTTTCAGCTTATCTCATCTGTGAAATAGGGCACCTCCTTGGTCTAGTTAATAGCACGTTGGACCACATATCACTACCACCTGAGTTCGAATCTCGGCATGGGCATATCTGAAGGGTGTTTCATCTTTGGCTTCACTTCATTACCATTTGAGGTCGCTCAGCCCATTTAACCTACCATGTGCACAAAAGTGGTCATAAAACATCGATCATTAATCAGTCATCATCTGTGAAATAACCCTTCAGTCATACATCTGAGATATCTGACTGAAGAAAAACTCACTCTGCCCCAAATATTATTAAGAAAGTAATTTTGATAAGTAAAAAACATTATTGTTCAGAATAAAGGCCTTTGAAGATCTGCAAAATATCATGTATTGTTCTGTTTGAATACTGATTTTGGATGTGATCTTGTAGAAAATTGGGAGACTGCTTTATTTTTATAATGATGAATTTGCTATTTGTATAATTATGCCCTCCTTGACAGTTTGTGGTTTAGAATTGTCTTGCTTTATCTAATTGTATACCGTCCTAGGTATCCTAAAATGAGTGAGAGGACATGACCCTTTTGTTTATGTGTTGATAAATGTTATTCACAATGGCTCTATATTACAAACACTCAAATATATTTTGTATAGATGAGGTGATACGTGCAATATCTCCTGGCAGTGATGAGGAGAATGAAGCAGAAAAGAAAAAACAAGTTGCACTTGAACAGCATGAGAGTATTGTAGAACAGTACAAAGGCATAATCAGAGAACAGGTTAGTTAGTCAACAGCTGGTGTTAGCATATTGGTAAATACTCATTTATTCAGCTATAAATGTGTATCTGGTTGGGTAATTTGTGAATTACTGTGAATTATAGACCTGTAATTGCCAACAAGAAATACCATACTCCCTGGGCAGTCAGGGGTGCCTCTATGGCCTAACTAGTAGCATGGTTGACCACAGATCTGTATCATCTGGGTTCAAACCCCAGCTGGGCTTTGTCAGAACGGTGTGTCATCTTACACTGATTAAAATATGTATTGTATTCACTACCATTTCAGTAGATTTTTATAAATTATTAATTCAATAATTGTTAAGTGCATCTTTGTTCATGTAGTGTACATGTATATGTTGTACAGTGGTATAACGACATATTCTTTTACCGGATTTAGTTTTCACTGATTTCACTGATCTGACATGCCAGTGGCTGTTATTTGTGAGCTAAATGGTAATTCAGTTTATGCCAGGAATCAATCTTCTCTTCAGGATTCACAGCTAAATATAGTCCGTGGTGAATTATCTGAGCTACAAAACAAACATAAAGAGTGTAATACTAAGGTGGAAGAACTTGGTAGGCAAATTCAACAACTCAAGGACCAGAATGCATTGCTGAAAGCTCAACGGACAGGTTTGTATTAGTGAAGAAACTATTAAAGTAGAGTTTGCTCTCTCTCTCTCTCTCTCTGTGTGTGTGTGTGTGAGTGTAATTCAAAACAGATATTAGTTTTTTATTGTTGTTTATGTTCATTGTGTTGTTTGGGCATGCCAGATGTGTATCCATGTTAATCATGGCCTTCGGGATAAATATAAATAAACTGATTTGTGCACAATGATTACAAAAGTATTATTTTATTTCAGGTTCTATTCCAGTTTCCTCTCCAAAGGAGAATGGTATCAGTGTGACACAACTAACAATGGATTTAGATGCTAAGACACTTCAAGTTAAGGAAAATGAACAAGAAATTGAAAAATTGGTAAGTGAAGTACAGTCGGGCCCCGTTATAACAGTCATTTGGGTCCATAACCCATCAACCATGTTATAGGTGGACTGTGAAGCAAGACAGGGGCACTATTGGGGTGGGCGATAATAGGGAGTAATCAGCTCGTTTTGCACCATCCTTTAAGATTACATACAACTGTTTATTTCATAAATGTTTCCAGTAATTGTTTAATCATTTGTTGACTTAAGCATAAATATTACCTCAGTATTTGTGTCAGTGTCTTGGATTGGTGATATTCATCTGCCAGAAATAGTGCATGTTTTACAGATGAAGATAGCAACTATATGTAATATGAACCAATAAATGAATATTTATAGGTCCATGTACACAAATAAACATTGTGAAAATGTATTTGTTTGTATATCTGCTTTGCTTTTGCAATGAAAACGTCATATTTTATTTAAGATTTTTGTAGAACGTAAATTTAGTGATTGTAATTGGGCTGTTTGTTTGGCTGATTGAGCCAAAGTGGTGGGTACTTAAGTTTGTGCTTAATAAATATACCCATGGGTACGTTATGGCCATTGGCTATGTTTTTATGTGTGAATTACAAACTGGGAAAACACGTTCAAATTATTTCGAAATATTTTATTGGTCAGTTGCAGATTTCATGCAATTTTGCATAAAAATGCACTGTCATGGATTCCACAATTCAGGGTCCAAGGTCTGACCATGTTATATCTGATTTCACGTTATATCTGTTTTATATGTATGGTGTGATTCTACTCGCAGAAAGCTGAACTCACCAAGGCACTGGGAACTGCATCTAGTCATGATCATGGACAGGTTAATGCTATGGTAAATGATTCCTCATCACCTAATATGTCTGGAGACCAATTCTCTGTAGAAGACCTAAACAGGAAACTTGAATGTAAAGAGGAAGAGGTGAAGCTGTACAAGAACAAATATGAGTCTATGAGTAAGCAGCTTGTTCAGCTGGTAAGTTGCTGTGATGCAAATTTTACTAGTATAATGTAAAACAGATTCTAGTAAATATTGCACAGTCTAGCCTGTATTTGGTAGGGAAAAAATTGTGTAATGAAAACTGTGTTAATACACGTAATCATTTTAAAATCATATCTCAAAAAGAAAATGATATATTTGTTTTTTGTGTGTGTGTGTGTGTATTAGACACAATTAAAATAGATTTTGGTATATTTAATTTGACAGAGAGAGCAGATGACATCAGGAGACCTGCAAGAAGACAAACATTCATTGACACAACGCGTATCAGAATTAGAATTTAATTTAACTGCCGCAGAGATAGAGAAGAAGCGAGCAGTCGATAATGAGATCTGTGCTCAAGACAAACTAAAGGCTGTTATTGAAGAAAAGGCGGCATTGGAAGAGAAAGTCAAGGTAGTAATAACAACAATACTAATAACGATAGAAAATTTATATGGCCCTCTAATTAGCGTTGCAGCTCCCACTTTGTGGAATCAGTTGCCAGCAGATATTAGAAATGTGTCATCTCTTGAAAATTATAAATCTGTTCTAAAAACACCTGTGCAAGGTAGCTTTCACAGGTAAATAATAATACAAAATTTTTATGGACATATTATTTGGGGTATTATTATATTATATATTATCTATTTTATCTATACAGTACCTTTATCTATACATTATTATTATTATTAATCAGCAAATGGTTTTTAAGCACTTTACGTTAAAACACATTAAATAAAATACAGTAGATCATAAAACAAACATAATGTATGTGTGACAAGACTTCTAAAAAAGCTGGTTTAAACAGATAAGCTTTTAGACATCCTTTTAATGTATTAAGTGTTCAATATGGCAGAGAGTTCCAGAGTTGGAGGGGGAAGAGAGAATGCATAATTTCCATGTGTCTTTTAAGTTGATTGTTTTAAATATTTCTTACCTCACACACTGATGCAGATTGGTGAAATGTCTTGGTACAAGAAGTCACTTCTAGCTAATAATTCCTCTGATGAATTATCCATATCTTGTATTCGCAGTTTTGATCCATTATGTCAGTGTCTTTTCATTGTTCACTGCATGCACATGTGTGTATGTACACACACACATATATACAGACATGTACACACACACACTATGTTAAATAAATTTAAAAAAATGATTGTGTCCATACCTAATTTGATAAGTAGACATACTGACAGAGACAAAACTTTCATTCCGGCTTATTTTAAGCTATGTGTGTGGTCCATGTACAGACAGACATGACGTAGATGTTTTATCTCTTACTTCACTCACTTTAAGAAATTTGAGAAGGATATGGCTGAGCTGGAGATTGAACTTGAGGAGGTCAAGGCATCAGCTACAGAGGGCAAGAAAGATCAAGAAGATTTACTCATACTTCTTGCTGAACATGAATCAAAGCTAAAAACATACAGAGACAGGTTAAAGGAACTTGGTGAAAAGGTAATGAAATGATACTGTATTAATTTTGTCACTGTCCATTCAATGATCCTAACTTTATATATATGACATTTGACAAAATATTTGTTGGTATTTCTTCACATTCCTGACCAGAACTTATTCAAATCTACTCTGCTCAATAATTTTGGAAGTGTTTCATCAATCAAGAAATATCCACTTACGTTGCATAGTTCCTGTTTTAATTCACATTGAAAAAAAATGATAGTTCAATTACATGCAGACGTATGAGAGGAAGATTTGCAGCTACCGAAAGATATAATTAATATCTTTGTTGTGTTTTCTTTGTGGATCATGTGATAACCTGGTTCTGGTCAAAGTTGATGCTGAAATGTTAGCAAATTTGTCAGTTTTATTGATGCAAATGCCAACTTTTGATTACCTTATTCTTTTGCTGAACATTATCAGCCCATAGTTGTACGCCTATTTCATATGCACATCACTGATTATTTAATCAAATTTAATAATTTAAACAATGTTAAAGAAATGATAGTTCATTGATACGTCACCACTGATTTTACTAATCCGGCGTTCTATATTTCCACTGATAATGGTGACCTAATTTTTGTGATTGTTGACATCTTTAGTGTATCATGTTAAAATTACAAAACTATTTTATTAACTAGAGATATACAAAAATATATGCTATATATTCAAGAATAATAAACTAAAGATTCCATATTTTAACTCCAGGTTGAAGATGACCTTGATGATGATGATGATGACCTTGATGGAGATGATGATGAAGATTAACCCATCGAAAGATGTAATTGGAGATTAATGTTTAATACAATGATAGCATTCTGTGTAGAAGTCATTCCTTGTTATTTAATAATGTGAATGTGGTATAGACAATGAGGTCACAAGCTCATTTATTATTTGAAATGTATTTTAATTCAATCATCTTGTAATTATATTATCTTACTGTAAACTGTGTTAATATGAACACTCTGGAAGACATTTAAAAAAATGTACTTTTGCCAGTTTATTATTATTTCTTGTATCTGTAATTTAATTCTGTACAATATAGTTTTGGTATGGATATTATTGATGTTTCATATTTGGAGGGGGAAGAGTGAATGCATAATTTCCATGTGTCTTTTAAGTTGATTGTTTTAAATATTTCTTAGCTCACACACATACGCAGATTGGTGAAATGTCTCTGTACAAGAAGTCACTTCTAGCTAATAATTCCTCTGATGAATTATCCATATCTTGTATTTGCCGTTTTGATCCATTATGTCAGTGTCTTTTCATTGTTCACTGCATGCACATGTGTGCATGCACACACACACACACATATACACACATGTACACATAGGTTTAGGTGGGTAATTTCTAACACAGATATGCTTTAATGTCAATATAAACTGAAATGTTTATGCTTCATTTGTGTGTGTCAAAACAGAATTAAACAATCACAATTTAATTACAATGCTACCGTACATATATTCTGTGATCCAGTCATGTGTCAGAAATATTTAATTTTAAAGATGGCTCATATCGGTGTTGTAAGTTGAATGCTAAAGCATTTAAATGGCATATCACTTTAATGTTGTATGTGATCCATTTTGATACCTTGGCAGTGTGTTAAGACTTCTGTTGTTGAAGTCCAGATTTCTTTAAGATAACAATAGAACTGGCTGTGTAATTGCTTAATTGATTGTTTGGTCATTTGAGGCTTTTCTCAGCTACAAAGTTTTCAGAAGTCCCTAGCAACCTATTGAGTGTTCTGTAATTGGCAGGTTATCTTTTGGGGTTTTGTCATTGGATTAGATTGGATTGGATTTCTCTCGTTTCATGATCTATGATCTTGAAACAGGGATGACACCGGAAAGCATGATCATTTATTTCCAGTGTGGTACCTTATTTTGAGTGGCTGTTCATATCTTCTCATCCATCACTCACAGGAGAGCAGTACAGAAAAATAGAGCCGAAATACCCTGAGGGGGGTCACTGCCAGAGTGCATTATTTCCTATGGGGATCTTTAATGTTCCTCCCTTACTTTTATTAATTCTGTGAAGATGGCAGCGCCATTTAACATTGAAACATATTTTTTAAAAGCTAGTCATACTTTGTGTATTTAGTTTGCATTTAGATTTCAATTTGGTTTTGTTGCCTGAACTGGCCAGTCTACATCAAACATCTTCTCTGATTAACACCAAGTTCGAGGTGTCTAAAGCACTGTTTCATTTTTATAACGTGAGTGTATCTGTGACCAAATTCGTAATGTGGCTGGCCAGAGATCTCTAGCATTGTGGCTTTATTACTAGCCAGCTTGTGTGTAAAGGGTGTTTCATCTTTCATTTCACCAAATTAGCTTTTTGGAGATTGCTTGAAATGTACGTGAAAGTGGCTGTAAAACAACAACAACAGCAGCATTTTCATGACAGTTCTGAAATCGGCTCAGGATTTCACCTGTTACATTTAGGATGTTGCATTATCATGTGATTACTACCTATGTGTCATGTTCCATAAAGGAGTTATTTGTTGCTGTGTACTAGCTGAGGTCATTATGCTCCAAAATCAGATGCTCACTTTGTGATCAACTGACAATCAAACAATGAGCTGTTATCACTGTCACTTATGGGTATCTCAGAGATCATTATTGAACTTAATGCTTACAAAACTATTTTGTCAGCCTGCAGAGGCAAGATAATAGTTATTTGACTTGTGATAAACCCTTTACCATCATGTAATAATGAGTGTTTAAGTTCATCACTGTTAAATATATCCACTGTTCTTCATTGATGCGCTTTCTTTTGTTAGATGTAACGTATGTAGTTGCTGTGATGATTTAATATTTGTATGATAAGGCATGGTGCTTTAATGGGTTTTCTGCCATTGTGTGGAATGAGTGATTGACTGAGTGAGAAATAAGCTTTGATAATTGATTGGCATAAATGGTGGTCATTTAGTATGGACTCCTTTTAGTCGCCTCCTACAAAATTCAGGAGGCTCTAGCAGGCCAACTGTAAACCTCAGACCTGGAGAGAAGACAATTTATGGAAGAAGTATGCATAGAGATTGGCTTTATGTTATACGAGTAACCAGGTTTCTTTACTTTTGGGTATATCTACATGTTGGTAATCCAAATGATTTTAATGTGGTACAGTGTAAACCAGAATGTCAAGACATACTATGAACTGCCAAATGTAACCACTGGATACTCAGATTAGAACATTGTTACAATTGTATTTGCACTCTTGTAAATATTCCACGTGAAAGATGTAGATTGGGTTACTTGCTAAGTGAATGGGATTTCACAAGTGACATGTTTTATGCACATTTTAACAAGATCAACAAACCTTTGAGTTGCAGACATAGTATGATCATAATATGGGCAGTGCTATTGCTTCCTTTACCTACGTTGCTTTGATCAAAATACACGAGAATCAAAAACTCTGCATACATTATACTTTTAGTGATCTATTAAATTTGCTGCTCAGAAAATTCTTCCTTATGTAAAGCCTGCCCAGCATGTACAGAATATGGTTGAATGCTTTGGGTTTTGTGTTAAGATGTACTGAAAAATATCAAGAGTATTTCTTAAGATGCCGATTGAATTAAGGTGGTGTGATATACCACCTGTCTCTGTTACCAGTGTTTATTCTGTACAAATGTGTATATATTGAGATAAATCAGTTATTTAAGATCCAGGTTAAATACAGATGCAGAAAATATAATTAAAATGTGACCTGTGTCTGTTAAACCTTCTGGACAAATATATATTTTAAGATAATATTAAATATGTAATTGTTTCATAGTGTATGTGAATTGTACCTTATGCCTTGAATATTTACACAACCAATACATGACAAAGAATGTATGTGTGTGTGTTTTGTGTGTGTGTGTGCTCCCGCATAATAAAACCATCACAAATCAAATACTGTTCTAGATTGATTGCTTTCTTTTTTAAACAAGTGAAGTATCGAATCATGTTATGGAATTATTCTATAAATAGATCACACGTCTTTTCTATTCAATAGTTAATAGTTTTACTCTACAATGTTTTGTATGCAGTATATTTAGCTAGTAATGAGTCAGTAAGCTTTTTTGTGAAGTATTAGTCAATGAAGGTTTACTGTTGACTTAATTGAAAATCTACAACACATCCTGCCAGACATTTTATTTTAAACAGATGAAAAGAGCACCAACCTAAGACAGATCAAACTTTTTTCAAAGTAGTATGAGCTTTGCTTTATCACATCGAGGCCATTGATATATAAATCTGTCATACAGTTCATACAGTTATTAAACATGAGATATAGATACAGTTTTCACTTTACACTGCTTAATTATGTTCTCTGGATAAACATGTACGTCATCTATTATTTATTTGTAGTAAATATAAAAAGTTTTTCCATTAATTTCCTATAAAATTATCTCCTTAAAGTTATGTTATAGCCCACTCTAGAGAGAGCTAATGGTTTGTTTAGCATCAGCTCGGGTTACACCTAGATAAAATGACCGGAGGTCAGTTGACTGGGAAGCATCCTACAAAGATAGATATTACCGGTTATTGAACCAAGACCTAGAGGTTTGCATGCTACGTCATTCTTGGTGGAAGACCCTATCTGCCAAAGAGACAACTCGTTCATAAGGCTGATTAATTCACTATTCCTCTTCGATTATGAAAACATGAACCAGACACTTTCAGTCTTATATATACTCTTTTACTCCCAAAACTGCTGTGGAAGTCTTGCTCCGGAAGCCAGGCCTTTGACCCTGAACCCTAGAACAATTAATTATCTTACTCCTAGTCCTAGACAACGGCCAGAATTCCAGAAATTATCATATTCAACTATGGTTATAGTATTCAGCTATCTGATGGAACTGATCACTAGATTCCTCTAATTTCATAATTAATCTATCTTTTACAATAAACATATAGAATCTAATAGAAATGTTACTAGTATATATTGTATTTGACGATTTTCTGACGAACTTCAATGGTTACAATGCTCTCTGTGTGTGTGTGTGTGTGACTATCAAATTATGTTAATTATAAATTATTTTAATTAAAGGTAATAAATTCGAGCATCCGTTAAACACTTGAATTAGTAATATTTTATATAGTATCGTAAATATGTAATTAATTGAAAAATAAAAACGCAGTAAATAGTTTATATTGGGTATGTGTACGGTTTATTGCCAACAAACGTGTCGATCAACTTGAAACAAAATCTCCCCTCCCACTCGGCCTTGGTCTTGGACCGTCGATATCCGTCATAACAAACCTTGACATGTTTACGTTTTGGTGACAAAAACTGATCCCAATAGCCATCCGAACAACAAAATGCGTGATAATCAGTTTATTTCTAAAAATAAAATACCTTACTCATAGAATAATTTATATCCTATTTAAAACAAATCAATCGCAACATTAAGTCTTTATATTAACATAGTACGATGTCTACGTTATGATATGTGACGTCATAAAATGCCCCGCTTGCTGCCAACACACAGACGAACTCGGCCAGGAAGAGTGGGGTTGATTTGCTATAGACTGCATGTTTTCGTTAAAAGCTCGTTTTGTATTGCGTGTTCGTGGTTTTTTCGCATCGGAAGTTGTGTATTAAGCAAACAGGATTCCAAATATCGACACTGTGTCATATGTTCGTTTGAATTAATTGGAAAATCGTCGATTTTCTACACCAGTCTTTCCACGATTGTGTACATTTTGTTGTTTTTTCGTTGTCACCTTGACCTTGAAGGAAAGACGAAGGCGTGTCGGAGTTGGCCAATAAAGATACGAGATCTGTGTTGCTGGACCCCTTCTTCTAGGACACAGGGTGAGATAACTTAAATGTTTATGTTGTTTCTTGAAAAAAAAAAGAACATGTGTATGAAGAGGCTTTAGAATGAAGTTTAGTTGGCTCGGCATTAGTTTATTGTGCTAGTTGTGAATAACCATTAAACAGACTGTCATTTACTTTGACGTATGTTTTAGATTTGGCAATAAGCCAAACCAATAATACAAGGGGGCGAAGGCCATAACGATCAAACAGACCGATGTGATTTGATGATGATTTATGTTTTACGGCCACTTTTGTGCACATGGTAGGCTAAATGGGCCGAGCGACCTTCAAAGGCAATGAGGCGAATTCAAAGATGAAACAACCTTCAGATGTGCCCGAGATTCGAACCCGGGTGGTAGTGATCTGTGGTCTACCGCTAGACCACGGAGGCGCCCAAACAGATCGATGTAGATCTATAACTGACATGATAACATAGTCTATAGTGATGTACATAGATGATAGAACACTTTTCACGACGTTGCGGCTACACTCTATTTATTGTTTACACCTTTACGGAAGAAGAATATATGTTTATTTTACTAACTTTGTCTGGTTCACACACACCTAGTGACTAGTCCTATTCACCGATCTAGTGACCTCGAATTAATTCACTAGAATTTTTTTTAAAATAGTTAGTGAACTGTCACACAAGTTTAGTTATTATAACTGTTATATAGGTGGTCTATATCAATCATTGCTTGTATAACTGAATGGTGGTAATTCACTGATTTATATTTTATTGTGAATTGTAAACATATGATTGATCAAACCAGAATTGTGTATGTGAATAGCCACACTTGTCTCTTTTAATAAATCACTCACAATCTGTGTTATTTATGTCACTGCACACCAAGCTTCTAATGTTACACGAATAGACCAGCTTGACAAGCTCTAGGTCGCGTATGTGGACTTCACTGTTGCCATAGTATTTGCGATATGCGAGACTCCATATTGCAGCAGATGTCAGTTATTTTATGGCGAGAATAGGATCTGTGTCACTTCTGGCTAATAGTGTTAGGTATAAGATAAACATTATTTCTGATAGAAGTGGAGGTCAGTTTGCCCTTAGTATGATGCGTTATTTGGATTGTGTGTTTGCCATTGACAGTCACATAAAATAAATGCTCCCCTGTGGTGTTTTGTGTCTACAGCCCTTGAACATGTTAGACCACAATGACTGCCACATCACTGAGAATACAGCGATGGAGGCAATATATTAGTTTCGTTTAGATGTAGGATTTGTGTTTTGGATGGTATTGGACATCTTCAAAACTTATTTATGATATGATGCTAAAACATAGTTTTTATCACTTGTGTCCCAAATCTGCCAATCCAGTACAACTGTTTTTATGCTATTTACTACCATCACCTTTGTAACCTAAAAATATGTGGTCTACCCAGACATGTCTGTTCCATATGGATCTTTACTGTTTGCCTGCACGTATATTGACCCACTTTATATTTAGTATTGATTAACTTCATTGCTCTGTTCAAAATAATTTTAATATCAAATACAAAGGGAATATGAATTTGCTTCCATGTTATTTTTTAGCACAATAATATGTTTTGGGCAATAGTTTTGCCTATTTTGAATCATATGTTGTAAATTAGGCATCACAATGAGTTTGCAAATTATTCTAAGACTACAGCTGTTTTGTTGAGCTTTTAACCTCGACCCTAATTTGAAGACAGAATTTGTTTTCTTTCACATTAAAATTTGCAATTACCCAATATATATTTTATGTTCGGTTTATTGTGCAATGAATGTAACAGGGGTGTATATAAAAACTGTATGTGCTGGATTTGGTTCCATCTAATGGATTAGTTATGCTGGTGTTTGGGATTTAGTTCAGGAATGGCACTGAGTCATAGCTCTGTCCTGTTTCTAGGCAACTGGAGCAGAATCTGGTTTTAGGATTTCTGCATATAATTAAATCTGTTACTGGCAAGAATCCAGAGTTCGTTTTGCAGACTTCTGTACTTCTACCATTTAACATGGAAATTTCTTTTTGCACATAATAAAGATAATTGATCTTGTTCACTCAACAGACGTTTCTTTCCGCCTGCTTATTCAGAATATTTACCAAACTATAAACCAATTGATAGAGTAATTATTATTGCATTTTGGGGGTTTAACTGATCCAGATTTTGGGGTTAAGAACATTCTCAGCTTATCATCTCCATTATAAACCAGGGGTGGTCAGTTTCAGCCGCCCTCGCTGGATAACAAGAAGATAAGAACACCTTTACATATATTTATTAATAATTTCATTGAAATCTCACCAGTCAATCAGAAATCGATAGCATCTTACTAATTTAGCTGCTTTAGATAGTCCAAATCTATTTATCAATTTGGACCGTATGACACCAAAGTTTGAGAAAACACGTTCAACAGATGCTGAGCTAGCTGGCACAGACGTAATATGGCAGGCAATTATATACAGTCCAGTATTGATTGCACCACACCTATCCACACATAACCACCAAACACTTACACTTACAGACTCCTGCAACATTGCTAGAGGCATAGGTGAATTATCAGACATGAAGCTCAGTAAATCTGGGACAATCACACTAGGTTGCTGGAGTTTTGGCCGTTTTGGTTCTCTTCTTTGATGTATTGCGAAGGGCTGGACATTTCTCTCTGTGACATTTCAATCCTAGAACTCTGTTACTAATATCACTTTGACACTCCTTGCATTTAGCAGTAGTCTTGTCATCACCAACATCATAAAAGTTCCATATGACATCTTTTGATTTCCCCATCTTGCAGTCAAATATGGCAATTTATAACTGCTTTTAGAATGTATAACATTTTATTATTCAAGTTCTCTTTTTTCCCACTTTATATCCCCTTTGGCCCATCATGCTAACTAAGTGTGTCCATGTGTAACTATAATTTCATATGAAAGATTAGAAGATATCTTGCTACAGTGCAATTAGAAACACCAAAAACAACTAGAGATGGAGGATTCAGCAAAGCCATTGTCACTGCATGGGTGCATGTAAATGATCAGCCACAGGTATATACCGTAAGTATATATCTGTGGCTCAACAATCCGGTCAAAAAATATCAGCAATCAATCAGCCAGTTAAAGCCAATCAGCCATACGAGTATTAGCCGGCTTTTGGCCAACTCTTTTATAAATGAGTCACTGGGAAGACAGTTGTTGTTTTCTTGTTCGCCTTAGAGTAACCTTGTTACAGGTTATATAGGGCGCTATATAAATTTTGTATATTATTATAATCCCCAGGCTGTCGCTTATTCGGCACAGTTGGCGTGATTGAGAAATCTTCTTCCCCACCACTCACAGGGGAGCAGTGCGGAAAGATGGAGCTGAAATACACTGCCAGAGTGTTTTACCCCCCCTCAGGGGGTTGTCAACATCCCCCTTTATTTTAAATAATTCAGTGGAGACGGCAGCGCCATTTAACGTGGTCAGCCACCCACGATGTTGTGAGCCGAGAAATTAATCTCTGAAAAAGTTTCGACCTCTTGCTGGGATCGAACCTGTGACCACCGGAGCTCACTGTAAGACAGTTGTGGCTATGTTGTGTATGATACAGATGTTTGTTATCTATTTATATAATATGACTGTTTAGGTTCGCTTCATAATCTTCTTTTGTTGTGTGCGAAGTTTAGGCAGATCATTTTAATTCAGTTTGTTTTATCCTTGAACATAATCATTTTAGAGGCTATACCTATATTTAATATTAATTTTGGGTGTTCATTTATATTTCAGTTAGTACTTTTCCTGGCTGTATTTTGTCAAGCTGTGTTAATGCCTACTCTGAGTACCATCACCAGAACTGCCAGCATAGTGGCACGATCCAGACGTCACCAGACATTGACGAGCTTATCAGCCAGTAGCAGGATACCAATCGTGTGTGAAAATGATGTACCATGCCGTGGTCTCAAGGCATCAACCACAACCCATGGTATTAGTCCTCTGAGTGATCCAGAAAATAAAGGTCAGAGACAGACAGGTGTGAATTTTGATGTACTCGGATCCTGGAATAATAGACTCGAGCTAAACGTCAATGTACAACAGAGCATAAAGCGGGGCTCACTGATACCCCAGATCACTCTTGATAATGTTGGTTATGCAAGTCTCTGCGGCAGGCGAAAGGTTAATGAGGACAAGCTGCTCATCTCCGAGGTGAAACCAGGCCTTCTTATGTTTGGTATTTTTGACGGACATGGCAGCGACTTGGCATCGCAGTATGCACAGGATCACTTCCAGGATCACGTAGCATTTTGGATTGAGAGAGGAGAGCGGAATCTAGAGCTGGTACTAAAAAAGGCCTTTGTTGACCTGAACAATATGTTTACCAGAAGCCAGTACAAGAAACAAATTGGTAAGTTATAATTTTTTGTTATCTGTGTATTGTATGTGTGTGCAAGTTTGATTTGAGAATCTGTTGTGTTATTGTTCATTCAGTTTTATTTTATTTCATTCTTTGTTGACTTGGGGTTAAATGTATATGCATTTGAAATTATTTAAATACTTTTTAAAGTATTTGTATTTTCCAAAACGAAAAGTATTTGTGTTGAAATTCTTCCACAAATTGTTTCATTTGAAATACAATCTCAAATACATAAAAGTACTTTTTGTTGTTGTTGTTGTTTTAAGTATTTATCTGAATATCTTGTCACCTATACGATTTGTTCCTGGAAGCAATTTTATAAATGAGTTTTACGTACTCAACCATGAAGTCAGTATTTTCTGTTTGTGATCTTATTAAGCGGAATTAGTGTTCTTTTTCATGTATTGGCTTCTTATGGCTCCTTTCTCAATCAAAGAGGTTATCCCCAATTGTATATTATAATTAGATGATTAAGGGATAATATGAAGCAGATTCAATGAGCAGATGTCATCTTTCTTATAAACTGTTGACCTTTCAGCATATCATTCTACACCACCAACAACATTAAAGTTACAACAACAAAACAAAAATCAACACCAGGTGGCTGTGCCCAAAAAGTGACAGCCAGGAGTCTCTCCACAAATTTCAACAACAACATATCATTCATGTGTGTAATGATATATGAATCTTGATGGTACATTTGGTGCTAGTGTCTCAGCTCAAGTCATATGGTGATTGTGCGTTTAGTGTTGCAGCCCCCACTTTGAGGAATAGGTTGCAGGCAGATATTAGAAATGGGTTGTCTCTTGAATTTTTTTAATCTGTTCTAAAAACACACCTATTTTAAATCTCTTATATGGTTTTTACAGGTGTATTATTTGGGATATTATTATATTACATATTGTATCAAAATAAATAAATGGAAACAACATTTGAACTAAAAAAAAGTATTTGTATTTCAATACTTTACCATTTATTTGAACCCATGTCTGATTCTTTGCACTGTCTATTATTAAAGCACTGTTTATGCCTGGTTAAATTTATATTTCAAATCCTGCTAACCCAATCACTTCGTATTCATTTGTTGTCTTTCAAAATATGCATCTTTATATTTTGCTGACTAATACTTTGCTAACCAATTGATTTTGTTTGACCAAGGAGTTTGTATATTTTTTGTTATGGATAAAGTTTCAGAAAAAATAAAACCCCTTCATTATGTCTTAATGCAAAAAGAGTATTTTCACTGTATGTGAAATGACATATTACTGACACGACTTATTATTACTCCATTAATAAAACGTAAAAAGATGTTGGCTACATTTTACTGGATCTTTAAAATATTTACAAATGCTATTATACTTTTGATGGGACATAGTTGGCTATATCTTGTATTTTTATTCCTGTAATGACAGCTAAGGGATCAGATTCAACATCAGCTGGTACTACAGCAACAGTTTGTCTGCTTCACGATGACATCCACCTGTACATTGGCCACGTTGGTGACAGTCGTGCCATACTCTGTCGTGAGGGAAAGGCAATGAAACTGACGAGGGAACACTGTCCCGATGACGAGGAGGAGCGAGATCGTATTCTTGCCACTGGGGGTCGTATTACGTGGAGTAGCATTGGGCGACCACGTGTCAATGGCAAGCTTGAGATGACAAGAAGCATCGGTGATGCTGAACTGAAAGCAGCTGGTGTGACTGCTGAACCTGACACAGCTAAAATTAGGGTTAGTTGTTAAGCACACTTTGATCCTCATCTCTCAAAATGTTGAAATTTCTATGATCTTTTAAAGAAATGAATGATCTCTTAAGGTGTTGCTTGAACAACAAGATTGTTTGTGTTAGAATTTCTAATTTTTTTTATCATACTTGAGTACATTGATAAGATAAATACTCATACTTATACTCAAGTACTTTCCCATGTACTCAGGTCCAACCCTGGTTAGAAACAATATGTACATGTACAACTCTTGTGAAGCTTAAGTCCTCATGTTGACAAAGTCAGTACAAACACGTGCATTAAGCAGACATTAACATTTAAAACTTTCTCTTATACCAGGTGCGCCACAGCCACGACGCTTTCCTCGTATTATGCACAGATGGCATTCACCACGTTTTGAACAGTCAGCAAGTAGTTGATATCATCTGTCGTGCTCGTGATCCACAAGAAGCAGCCAAGTTCACGCCTGATCAAGCACTGCTGTTCGGTTCAGATGATAACTGCTCTGTGATCGTAATCCCATTTGGCGCTTGGGGGAAGTTTGCATCGAAACACTTTACATCTGGTTTCACGAGGAGCCTGATTGGAAGTCGTGTTGATTGAGCACCCCAGCTTTTGTGATACTTCTTGGCCATAGAGTGAATGGACAATTGCAAATATACTGCAGAATTATTTCAGAGATTGATTTCACGTAGCATGTCTTATAAATTCACATTATTTTATACACTGATTGGTCATGTGTTTTTATATATGGCCAATTAAGATGTTATTTCTTTTGCAGTCACCCAATCTTGTTTCTATAGCTGCTAGTCACTTTTGCTAATTAATCTTGTTTGAAAGGTGTTTTTATTTGCACTTTTAGGTTATTTTAAAATTGTGTTCGATAAATTACTGAAGTTTTGTTTAATGCTTCTAAAAGTTAGCAACGTTTAACCATTTTTTTCCTCTGATTTCTTGTGCTAATAGGTCACTAATTTTACATTATTGATGTCTTGGCCAATTTTCAACCTATTTTATTGCTTTCCGATGTTTTATTCCATTAAGTGTCAGAAGTAAGGTATAAGTTTGAGATTTTCTGAAGAGGCTTTCAGGTTTAGCCCCATTAAATCTCGAACTGAAATATAAAAGCCACTTAAGGAACCCTGTTTTTCAGAAATCACAGTTTTGTGATAATCAAACTGGTGGGATTTATCAAACGACATTACAGGTTTCGTATTGCTTGTAAATATAAAATTTGTGATGTAATTTGTTTTTGTTTTATTTGACCACTGTTAAATAAAGGAAAGATTTAATTCAGTAGTTTCTGATTTTTTCCCCTCTACTATACATATTTCATGTTATTCCCACTCATATCAAAATAATTATAATCTTTAATAGCCTCACTGTGTCCCTATACGCATCCATATAATTATTTGCACTACTTTCTTAAAATAAGGCTCTAAGTGAAGTCCAAACATGTATGCTCCCTTGGGAGTTGAGATGTGTGCTCTATCGAAACAGGTCTGAGTCGGGTATAATAATATTGTAAAGCGCCTTAGAACAGCTTCTAGCTGAATAGGGCGCTATATAAATGTCACATTTCATCATCTTCATTACTAATCGTAAATAATATTCCTTTACATACAAAAAATAGCAAGAACTATTATCATATGAGACAAGAACATCTGTTCTCCACCTACTCCATCCAAGTTAGGGTGGCCAGATGTCCGGCTTTGTGCCGGACTGTATGGCTTTTGAGCCAGTTATCCTCCATCCGGCGCTAGCTTAAGCCGGACCTGTTTTGATCTTCACATATCATAAGAAGACCGTAATATCTCAGAAGAATGTCCAGCCACGTACAGAACACTCTTAGTCAACAGAAAACTCCTGGAGATAGCAAGTAAAGGACAGAAATGAAAGAAATAAACAGTTCATGACAGATTATCTTTGTATTTTTGAAATAAGGGAACTTTTAGCACATCTGCTTCAATTGTAAATATTGATGTTCATTTATTTTACTTCTGTGTAATAATAAAAAGGGGTTTCTAAATGCACTATGTGTGTGTGCCACTGTGTGTGCATGTGTATGGTAAGTTGACAGCCTATGACCATGTCCTCTTGGGATCACCATGTCTTCCTTTTTAGAAATTGCCACCCTAATCTAAATACAGCAGAACAACCTCGGAACATTGCAGTCCAGAGAAGGTAGACATCCCTCAGGATAGGGAAATGTCATAAACTATATCTGATACTAAAAAAGAGAGACACCTCTGTCAGGTGCACTCAGCATCCAGATTCAACTCCTTAATAAAGCTGCCAGTTCAAATAAACTCCACTGAGAATAAACATAATATACAGTCAGCTGCTGTAAAAGTTGGCGCCTGTACTCAAAGAATCAGATTGGCGGTAGATTTTTGGACACAGGCTATCAGTTTCCAAACAATCTACCGCCAGAGGTTTGGCTCGGTAATACACTTCTGTGATGTGGTGCGAGACCTCTATTATCAACAACATATGAACTCCACTGTCAAGCGGATTAACTCCCCGCATCATTCATGACTTAAACCCAACATGAAGTGGCTCGAGCAACATCAATGACTGAGGTCCATTTGTAAGAGATCTAGCGCAAAAGAATGTTAGCCAAGATCTGTATGATGTAGAAAATTATGATTGGCCTTAATTAGCGAGAGAAATCCAACAGCTGGTCTGATGGAGTTAAAAACTGGGACTATCACTGACCACAAACATTAACTCGTACGTACCACAAACACACACTCATATATATATATATATATATTATGTGTGTGTGTGTGGACCGTGGTGGAATGGTGTGTACATTATGCACCCTGTTCGAGTTTTGGCTTGGTGTGGTGTGACGTTTGGCCATGGTTGGTCATAAACCACGCGTGGCTAGATAACGGGGGTTTTTCCACTTGGGTAATGGGACTGACTAGGCCACATGTTATTTCAGGCGGGAAAATAAATATATGTTTGCATGTGGTGGTGTGCGGTGCGGTGTAGACTTGGTCAAAATATGACTCCCAACAACATGCATTTGTACTCTTCACACTAAAATTGTCAGCATCGAAAATATCCGTATGTTAGGAATTTTCCATTATATATATATATATATATATATATATATATTCATCCATTCAAATCCAGTAAACTTTAGAAAATCAAGTGACTTGTCATGTTAGATATATACCTTATTAAATTAGTACAGTAATACCTCGCTTTACGTCATTTCGGCCTACGTCAAATTAATTCGCCTATAGACTCTATATACGCCACTTCTGTACAGTAAATTAATTTCAGTTCAGCGATTGTCATAACGTCACCAGCGTAATATTAAAAGGACCTGAAATAAGTAAATTAAAAATAATCATAAAAGAAGCTAAAAATAAATTAAAACATTAAAAAAATGTATGTATAACAAAATATTTACATCGAAAGGCATTCCGTCCGGTTTACGTAACAAATAGGGGTATATCTCTTAATTATTATTTGGGCATGAGCGTTGCTTATATTTTACTTATAGTTTAATCACATATATGCTAGGCCGGGCGCCTCGATCCGTGGTCCAGTTGCATATACTTTGTACGGGCGCCTCCTTGGTCTCCGTAGCGCGTTGGACCACAGATCACTACTACCTGAGTACGAATATCGGTGTGAGCATACCTAAAGGGTGTTTCATCTTTGACTTCACTTCATTTGGAGGTCGCTCAGCCCATTTAGCATACCCTGTGCCCAAAAGTGGCCATAAAGCACCAATCATCATCACATATAATATATAGACTGGCTCAAATGATATATTGGTTAGATTAAAGTTGTCATTTCATTGTACATTTTATTCATCCTAATAATAATATATTACAATAACTATAACTTCTATAGCGCCAATTGATATCCTCGAATAGAATCGAGCTCAGTTGGACATTTAGTATACACACAGGAGTTAGACAATGTCATAGTCAAAGTACGATGCAAAATTCATCAAAAAAGGATCGGATGCAGTGAATACTTAGGAGGTATAATTATAAACAAGTCTGAAAAGCTGAGTTTTCAAATGGTGACGGAAAGAATTAACAATTAATGCTATTTGATGACTTAATATTAACATCTTTAGAGAGTGCGTTCCAAAGAGTAGATCGATACAGCAACTGAAAAGGCACGAGTGCCAACACGAGTTTTAATCCTGTGAAAACCAGGCGAACGGAGCACTCTGGGCTTGAGTTATAGAGAAAGCATGCAAAATAGACGAAAGAGTTTGATAGACAATGCTACAGAGTTTGAAAATGATGCGAGATTGAACAGGAAGCCAATACAATGATTTCAGGAGGGTATATGGATTATAGTCCCAATTATAATACGAACCCCAAATGCATGGACGAATAAACAACAAGACGAAACTCATCTGGACGAATTTAAAAAAAATGATATAGTCATATCCTATCATTAACCCTAATCCTTACCCCAAAAATAAAATTATGAAAAATCGTCTTGTTAGGATTCGTCTTAATTGTTATTTATTCGTCCATTTTAGATTCGTCTTGTTCGGATGACACATTCACGAGTGGCGCAGAATAAGAAAACCAATGAGACCGTGTGACAACTCTAGCGAAGCAATACTGAACACGCTGAAGTTTTTCAACACTCCTGGGTGTGATATGATAATATATAAAGAAGAGAGTTGCAATAATCACTAATCAAGTAATTCTATAGTAACGCTCCCTACTATAGTAATGAGTGTTGTAGCAATGGTTTTGGCAACTGAAAGAGAAATATAGTGACGAATACGGCTATTAGGTCACGAATATGATAGAATCAGCAGCGACATATCAGAGAAATAAGTTTTGTGAAATCAATTAAAATGTAATGCCAATTTTAAGATTATGTACAGTGTGTGTGTGACGCGATGATTATAAGGATGAATATTGATACTAATAAATAATAATTTTTGAAGTTTCTATTGGATTGTTTTGTAGATGGTTTTATTAGTTAACAGGCCTTGATTTCATTTTAGGTTTTGTCATTTAATTGAACTTAATCCTTAGACTCACAACGATCTATATAACATCACTCATCGGATCATCTGCATATATATATATATATATATATATATATACGTTGTGTTTTCCTTGTTATTATATTTACAGTCAGTTAATATTTATGTGCATTTTATATCAATTATGTGCATTTTATATCAGTGGTGAGGATGGGAAAAAAGTATGCGATTCCATACTCTAGTTATAAAATGGTCGATAATCTATAATCATAATGGCCGGAAATTAAAATATCTTATTGCTACTATTGCCACCTGGTGAGTAACGTTTACAACAGAGAAATATTATTGACATCACTTCATGGCTGATTGTTGGTCATTTAATTCCCAGATGTTTGTAACAACAAAGGCAATGTAAGTTTGAGAGAGATATATATATATAAGTTAATCAGTTAATTAATATCATATATAGATCTAATCATGATAATCATAATATAATATTTAATAATAATTACACAGAAAACAATGACGTAGTAACTAGATGATCATGATAGATCTATAACAGTATTATTTATAATGGTTATTAATACCGTTATACTATTTATTAAACTATTTTTAATTTTATAGTAAATCTTCTAATTTAGTAATTATATTATATAATATATTATCATTATAATCATATCACATAAAATGTATAGCCATAATAATAATGATAATTTTATTCGCCCGTCAGTTAGTTAAAATATAAAATATTACCACATATTTTTAAAAATAGTTTGACAAGCCCAGCTAAATATATATTGGTATACAGCAGAAGTTTTAATTAGTGTGCATGGTTTGTAGATCTTGATGACCTCGTGAGTAGCTCTTTTCCATCGAATTTATTCACAGCATAATAATTCCAGAATTCTGTCTGCTATTTTTAATGTTTTATGCATTACATCCGCTTCAATTATTCGTCGGCAATCAACTGTGCTTGCATATCCACTAATTTAGCCTCTTGGACTTGGTGGAGAAGTTAACTAGCTTGTGTTGTGTTGATGGATTTTTTAGTTCAGTCATCGGTACCAGTCCTCAAAGTCACTATTTGTAAGGCTGTTGTTACATATCCGAGCATCAGGATCGTGTTCGCTGATGATAAAGGTCCGAGCACTCTATGTGTGTGCGCCAAGCTTGGGTGTTTCCGGTGCTCGGACACGGAACAGCAAGCCGAGCATCGGAATCGTGTTTGTTGGTAATAAAGATACAAGCATTCAGCATCTGAACCATGCATCATCAATATTATTATAAATCTGAGCAATTTCATGATCGTTTTTAATTTTTCATCTGCTCGCATCAGTGTTAGAGATGGGAGCTTAGTTGTAATTACTGTTACTAGCGTTTAATAAAGATATTAGATTAAGTATATTAATAGATATTATTATAATCAGATTTAAAAGAAAATCTGACATTTATAAGAAATGCATTATTTTATGGTTCGCGCAGCCAGGGAAATATTTTTTCCGTGAGATTTTCAGATTTTGTCAAATTCAAAGACATTTCCAGGACCAGGAAAATGAATTTGTTATATTCTAGGTTTTTAGGACACCTGGGAACCCCGATTATTTGAGGAGGACCAACATGAAGGACTGCTTGCAGCTGCAGGATGTCACAGTTACTACTGTGACTGCAGCACTATTATTATTATAATAAAAACTCCCCTTCCCAAAGATCAAACAAATAGGCAGTTTATAATTAACTTTATCTTATTTATATCGAATATGCAGATTTTACCATTTGTTATGTCATGAAAGTTATTTTTTACCCTCATGTTATATATTTTATAATTATTTAATTAGCCCATTTAGCTTACTATGTACAGAAAATTGACTGTAATAACCAATATCACAGTTAACGTAGTGTCTGCTGCCAGTCACACCTGGGACATATGGTAACCTCAACGTAATAAGATAATTAAGTGAGACATTACATGGACAGAGTTACCCCTGGGTTTTGGTCTCTGATCTGTTCATCTTTAACACATGCACTGAGAAGACACCCTACCCTCTATATATTTTAGATACTACAAGCTGGAGGCTGTACTCCTGAGGATTTTGGTTTAATATCATTGCAGGGAATTAACAGTAATTACGTTTCACAGAAAACCACTTATAAAATGCTAGTAATTAATGCATCAGTAAGATGAAATTATTTCGAAGTACATTACAGCACTTATGTGTGGCATATATGTCTAACCATAAGTGGCAAATGGGATCAGGTAATGTGGTGTTCACTGGTGAATGAGCCCGCTGGCTAACTAGAAATGACAGATTTCACCTTTATTACAAAAAGTCCATGGAGCATTGTGTCACTGAAAAAACATCTGACTGAGATGCATATAAGGTAGTCAACTGGCCATAGCTGCTTAAGAAAGCCTGGTGTGATAGGTTGATTGTGGTCTGGGTTGCCAACTGAAAGAAATCCTTTCAACAGGACTGGAAACCATAAAATCGGTCTTGTTTAATTTATTATAGATTCAGAAGTCAACACCCAATAGGTGACAGCCAGTGTTCTCTACCCCAAACTTAAACAAGTACAAGTTTATTATAGATTAGTTCATATATTATTTTGAAGAATCACACAAGGATGTGTATATTGTGTGAATTGCTTTATATGATTTCCTTGTTGGTGGTTTTACAACTGGCAAGAACAGTTAATGATTTATGGAATTGTCACAGCATATTTAGGCTGCGTACAACATTCTAGGATAACCAGTCATTATATATCATTACCTAGACTGTTGAACATCCATGCTAACATAACAGAAGAAGTACAAGGAAATAAAATGTATTATTTTGAATTGGCCTCTGTAAACTAATATACAGGATTTAATTTCACAAAAAGGTAGGGAAATTTGTTAAAGACTAATTAGTGATACTTTAATTGAGAATGACAAATAAGACAAATTTATACCTTGTGTTAAGTCCATGTTCACTTTGCAGCTAAAGAGTTAAATCTATGAATGTGCCAAATTTGAGAATTTCTAAATTTATTTAAAATAATTATATTGAGAACTTAAATCTTCATCAAAGTTGTCTGTGTTTCAGTTCAGTTGGAAATATTTTATAAAAATTCATTTCGGTTGAATAATGCATTAGCTGTTATTGTTATCACCAGAATAACAAATTAACTAACTAAATGACAGCATAAAGCCACCCATTAAAATAAACAGCTGACATTTTTTATGATGTTCTAAACGATAGAAGACATTTTGGTTGACTAACTATGCACCAGGGTTGGGAAATAATCATGATTTACAAAATTTAAATAAGATTTACAAAATTTAAATTGATTAAAATAAATTGTGGTAACAATTAAGTTACATCCTGCTGTCCCCACAACTTTAGTCTTATCTTTTGTATAACAAAACGTATTTACCTGGTATAATAATGACTTCCGTTTCAGATGAGTAAGATAACAGAAACTCTGTACAGTGAAAACTTCAGCGGCAAGGTTTTGAGTGGATTGCGGTCACTTATTATCAACGACCAACTCTGTGATCTTTCTTTGGTTGTTGATGGCCAGTGCATGAGAGTACACAAGGTGGTTATGGCGGCCACCAGTGACTACTTCAGAGTAATATTGACCATAGACATGAAGGAGAAGGGAGAGGACAACATCAATCTGAAGGGTGTACCGTGGAGGGGTCTACAGGAAGTGGTCACTTTTGCCTACACCGGGCAGCTGAGGTGTACGTTCGACAACATAACCGACGTTTTGGTTGCCGCCACGCATCTGCAGTTTGTCGACGCCATCCAGCTGTGCAGTAAATACCTGACGGGATTGACGTCCACTGGAAACTGTGTCGACATGTATAACATATCGGAGCAGTTCAACCTGGTTCAGCTGAAAGATAAATCCATGAGTTTGATACTGGCCGACTTTGACGAGATCAGCAAGCGGGAGCAGTTCTTCGAATTCGGCTTCGAATTTCTGGCGAAGATCCTGGGAAATGATTCCCTGAGGATCGCCAACGAGCTGCAGCTGTTTGAGCTAGTGATCCAATGGATCAACCACGACCGTGACGAGCGGGCGGAACACGCTGCTGACCTTCTCGACAAGGTTCGTCTGCCGCTGATCAAGCCAACAGATTTAGTCCAGACCGTCATGAACGAGCCGCTCATGAAGAAGGATCCCGCCTGTCTGGAACTCGTTCTCGAGGCCAACAAGTATCACATGCTGCCCGACAAACAGCCGCTCTTACAGAACGAACGGACACGGGTGAGGAACACCAAACCGAGCATCATAATTCTGGATCTCGACGACGACGGCCCGCACGTTTTCGACTTGGAGTCGAAAATGTGGGGCACACTCAAGTTCGCCAACGTCGAGACGTTCCACGCCCAAGTGTGCGTCATCGACAACTACATGTATATCTGCGGCGGGATCGAGCTCTACTCGACGAACAATCCGGTCAGCGCCAGGTGCTATCGTTACGATCCGAGATTCGATGCGTGGGCCGAGATCTCGCCGATGGAAGAGCCGCGACATCACTTCACGCTGGTCGGAGACGGCCGATCCATGTTCGCCATCGGTGGCTACTGTGGCGGAACGTTCAAGAACGTCGTCGAACAGTACGACATCCGGGATGGCCACTGGACGAAGAAGACGCCGCTGGATCTACGACTGTCCGCAGCAGCCTCGGCCGTACACGATGGCAAGGTGTACGTCGTCGGCGGTCAGACGGATAAGGGGATAACGCGTTCTTTGTGGTCTTACCACGTCGATTCCGATTCGTGGTCGAGCAAGGCCCCGATGAAGCTGGCGCGCATGGACCACGCCGTCTGTTCGTACGCCAACCGTCTGTTCGTCATCGGCGGATACAATAAGGACATCATCAAGGCGTACGACGTCAGCACCGTCGAGTGCTACGAGATCGAATGCGACCAGTGGAGTGTCATCTGCGAGGCTGCACCGAAGATGAGCGGGATCAATTGTTGTCTGATCGACTACAAGGTATATATGATCGGCGGATTCTCCTACGACGAGAATAAGAAGCGAAGCGAGATCAGATGCTACGACATCAAAACCAACGAGTGGCACACAATAAGCCGAATTCACAACCCCGCCATGGCTGTACCGTGCTGTGCCTTATACATGCCTAGTCATGTGCTACGAAGTATTGCCATCTAAGTCGCTCGCGAGACGCTTTCGCCGTTTTGAGTTGCTTTATTGATGAGCCTTACACTGGTCCACATTGATGCCTAGAACTGTGAAGTGCCTCATCGTGCCTTCTCGTCCAATGAAATCGTATTTTATTTATTTATTGTTATACATGTTCAATAAAGTTATTAGACTCTAGATTATAGTTATTGTTCAGGTACGACTTTTAGCTTGAATGTCGTAAAACCATGACGGTAGAAAAGATCAATGGAGTTTCTTTCATCGTTGGAACATATTTGGTTTCAAAATTCGAAAGGTTTTTCATTATTGACAACTTGAATAGCTACTCGCACTGCTGGCAACGAAGGAGGTAAGCAATATTATAGATCAGTTTATTTTGGCAAGAGGAATTACTGGCGAATAAAACGAAATTAACAATTGTTCTTGTCCCCAAATTATTAGGTGTTTACAGAACTTCGTATGATGTCCCGACTACTCCCATTCTCGTTTCAGAATCAGTTTAACTGGTACTTTTCCTAGCTGATCAAATATATTAATCTGTTTTGTATCTTTATCATTCTTATAACGTTGTTAGTTAGTGATTTAGTAGGGGCGCCTCCGTGGTCTAACTGGCAGCGCGTTGGATCACAGGTCACTACCACCCGAGTTCGAATTTAGGCGATCAAAGGTGACCCTGTAAGTATTGACCTTTTACTGCCACACGTTCGTGTTTGTCTGTCTTGTTTAAAGGCCACTTGTACGGCGATTGTATATACTGACTGTATCTATATGTAAGTTCTTCGGCTAGGCCTGATTTCTATAATTGCCAGATCAAGATTCTTGGTAGGCAGTGATTAGCAGAACCACTATTGGGGTTCTGCTCACGCTTATCGGTATACTTCTAACTGCAGCCCTTGTGCAGAGATAGCAGTCGGTGTTTCCTGGCCGCTGACTGATTACAGATGGAGCTAGTGAATAATTGCTCGTTATAGTGACTGACTGATCAGCAAGTCCACAAGGCTTCTCCAAGCTACCTAGAGATATATACGGAGATATTTTTGTGTGTTCCTTCTGACATAGATTGGGTCTAACATATATCGATGATCGTGTTGCATTACATATATATATATATATATATATATATCAGATGAGGAAGCGACAGAAGTAATTCTTTTTATTTGTGTCGATGGCTCGCTTGTCTTCATCAATCAGCTGTCTCATGCTGTAGTAATTGGGTAAACATCTCGTCTACAGCCAGATGATCTATCCTACTTTATGTCATTTCTGTACGATATTTGCCAATAAAACGAATGTAATCTGTCACAGAACTAACTAACGCCATCACGGCCCGCTTCGCGAGAGCGTTGCTAATGATGGCTGGAGGAGCGGAATGGAATCTTTGTTTCCACGTAGATCTCGGAAGAGTAAGGGGGGGGGGGAGGTATTGGATGTGTTGAAGATTCCACTTCCCGAATGACTATCTCGCTGTACTGATGGAAAAACAATAAATATGAAACCGCCTTAAAAGTTTTACAACGTATACATCGAAAACCAAACATTGGTACTGATGCAAGTCGGCCTTATTTCTTTGCAAGTTGTGCTCAACAGATTGAACATATCAATGTTAGCATGTTAAGCTAAAAATTAACAGATTTTCAATGTGGACTAATCACGCTGGCTGCACGCGTTTTTTCTTTCTTAGCCGTTAAATCAAAATACAGCTGCTCCTTCTGATAATCCTGAATAGAAGTAGATTCATGCCCGAATGATGCTGACGTCTAAAGATAAAACTTTGGTGCACAGTTCAGACTCGCGTAAAATTTTGGAGGTTCTGCGTTCTCCTATGTAATTCTTGTGTTTTAAATCCGTATGCACTTTCAAGCAAAGCCTTTTAAAACTTATTAATTGACCATTATATGCAGGGGAATAAGTGTTTATATATAACCTATTATCTATTCATAAGAAAATGTTCAAATATTTTGTGTTGCAGCCCCCACTTTGTGGAATTGGTTGCCGGCAGATCTTAGAAATGCGTCGTCTCTTGAAAACTTTAAAATGTTCTGAAAACACTTGCACCTGCTCAAGGTTGCTTTCACAGATAAATAATAATAGTTTAAATCTCTTTTTTGCTTGTAAGGGCACTTTAATAAATATACATTTATATTATTATAAAATATATACTACTATATACTTTTCGAAGTTTGTCGAGTTCGAGTATCATACCAATAATGGTCATTTGCCGATCTTTGGCAACCCCGATGATTGTAAATATTTAAATCGCTTGAGAGAAAAAATGACACCAAACAACTGGCTGACTTTCCTAATTAAGTTGGCCAATCTCATACAGCGTTTGCAAGAACATATAATGGATGCGGTCACATCGTGAAGACTTATCAGCTACGTCCGATTTCTATGTTGCCTGATCACTTGGTTATCGACGTTGATGAAATTTACCGAGACCAAATTTTCTACAATAGGTCAATTAACTGAAAGGTTTCTCTTCTTGTATTCAACGTCTCTCGACTGTTACAAAATCCCACCAGTCTTGAAACCAAATCATGTTCCAATAGACCACTTCAATTACCCCTGGCGCCACCATGCGGCTGAATTTCACACCACGGTCTCGGATTTGGAGTCTCATATCACTGTTGCATGGCGATTTACGCGTGTAGTGGCCGATAAATGTCTTTCTGAATAGAAGTATTTAGGCTAGTTACCAGCTATATTTGGATTTTATTTATAGTCCCTTAAGGGTATGTGATCTTTAGATCATAATTTTGCATGTAACAGGAATGGCATAGACCTCATCCAGTAGATATATATATATATATATATATATATATATTCCACTAAACGTAACGTTCAGCGAGATTTGCATAGCTGTCATGGTCCTGCCTGTCTAGTTCAAATTTATTTTTGTAAAACCTTTGCAATCTGACATGACGATGTGAATGGATAAAATCAATGATCATATATTATAATTCAATGGGTGATTCCTATTACTGTAACATTGGTATTTATGCATGATAACGTGTATTGAACGTGAACTGGTCTTTTTTCCTTCTGAATCAGCCGTTCTTGCAATGTTTACAATGTAAATGTCAAGAATGTAATAAAAATGTATGTAATAACTTAAAGTAGATACATATATTTTACATCAAGTATTTTACAAATCTTCATTAAAATCAATTTATATTCAGCTGTTTAATTTTAAAATAATTTATTTACGACACCATAAAATAAATATCTTGGTTCCATAGTTTTTTTTCCAGAAAAATGGGTAGGTAGGTAGGCTTTTATTTTTTCCCCAAAATATGGATATTTTTTCAATGCTTTAAAGCGGATTGGTGCCAGTGATTAAGTGTGAATTTACAACAGTTGAATTGCTTTTTGGTCATAAATATACTTTGTCGGATAATTTAATATGTACAACCGTCACTTCACCCATCCATGATAACAAGTTATTCATTCGACATATTCAGTTACCGGGTATGTTGTTTTTACTAAATTAACCTATGGCGTGTTTCGCATATTTAGTGTGAGTATTTTTAAGTCTGCTGATTCTGTGTCAAAGAATGTGTTTAGTTTTCATGTGCCAAATGATTTATTTATTTGAGAAGACCCCGAATAGTTGATTGGCAGCAATCTGCCTTAACACTCGATCTGTCGTATTTCTGTATGGGTGACCCGTTAACCGCAGTCAATAAAATACATTGGATACTAGTGATAAGACGTATGACAACAAACTCAAAATAAATAACGTAATTTAGATAAAGCTATCAGGGGCATAAGGGGGTATTTCGTGATCCGTGACAGGGCTTTTATTTTTTCGGTGAACCGTAAATTGACTTATATTCCTTAGTGAATTAAAACGTGGTTACTTTCCTCGTGAAAAGTGTCTTATTTTCTCTGTGAATTGTTATTTTTCCTGTACCCTCTGAAATTCAAATAAGAAGAAACGGAAAAAGATGTGTACAAGTGGCATCATTCGATTTTTTTTTAATTCACACAGTATGGGGGTGCAGCTTTACTCACACATGCACGAGGAGTCGTAGAGTCTACCGAAAATTTGGGCTGTGTTTTCAAAATGACAAAGCGGTATGACAACCCTAGAATAGTAACAGCTTCTAAGATGATTGCAGGCATTGCTAAATTTCTCGTGTCTTTCCTTAACTTAGAATGTCAACGGAAATGATTTCACACTTGTACTTTAAACATTTCAAAAATATATTGGATTTATTTAATGGATAACCATACATACATCTAGATAATTTTTTACACGGCATACACAATTTTATTCACGGTAGCTCCGCCACAGACTAACAACACATTTGGACGCCACACAACATCATTAGACATACATGTAGGTGTAAACAATTCCTTCAACATGGGACAACAAAACACGAAATAAAGCTTTGTTCAAGTTGCCAGTGGCATATAAATGATACAGAGTATTCATTTTATGTTTCCCATTCCACCATCAACCCTTTCTATTATTTAATGATGGAGTTTTTGCTCGTGATTTACATGTTTGACGTGCACGAACATCTACGAAAAGAACAACTGCATTCCTACCGCTCAAACCATGAAGTATAAATTTAGTCCTGGAGCAAAATGTGGAAACAAAAAACCGGGAAAATATCGGGTCTGGTGTCAAAAGTGGGTCGGTCGGCGATGGGAAACAAGATATTTCCCCTAGAAGTAAACATGAATAACGAAGGCTTAGCTGTGTCGATGATTTGGAAAAATCTGTCCGCTCAGTTCATATCCTGAAGTATTGTGTTACATCATTTGGGAAGACACTATTGTTCAACTGAAATACTGGACGGATTAATAGTAAATAATTGGTCTTTACTGTTAGTGAAAACCAACCCCCATTAACAGTGGGCGCCAAAGCTGTTTCGAACCAGAAACTGTAGTACCAGAGATGAACAGCCAACCTCATCAGTAACTTAAAACCCTGTACAACTGGTTGTCTTGGATCAGAGGCAATTAAAATGGGGTACCCCAAGAATCATAGAACACCATCCATCTGAAATCCTTTAATCGTTGCTCATTCCTAAGGATTCCCGCAGATATTAAATCTATGTTAGCATAATCAAATTAACTGGATGGAAGTGTTTGGGGTCAAACCTTTGTTTTATTGCGATAATTAACATCCATTTCGTAACGGACACAAATCTATAATATTGCTTTCTACTTTTTAATTAATTGTCATGGTCAATAAATCCAATATCAACTGGACGTCAAACTGGTAATGAAACAGTTTTCAATAAATAATAAATTCAATGGACCATTCAGATTGACTGATAGCCCAAAAATTGGCATTTACAGAAGTTCACTTTATTAATAGAACTAAAAATATATAATTGTTTCTTGCAATTGAATATCTAGTTTATATTGCATTAACTGGGATGTTGACATCAGATTTCTAACAACATGTGAAACACAACTCTATGTCTGTAGTATATATTTATTGTAGACAGTAAATCCACTGCTGTTCAACATATTCACATTAACTAAATGCAAATGGAACATTGAGCCTTTCACGCACATCCAAAATCATTATTTACACAAGAAATTGTAACACACAAACAAGACTATCAAATGTATCTTCCTAAAAATTACAACAGCCAAACATTCCTTTAAAAATGAGACTAACAGGTGTGTCCATAATATTTTGCAATTAAATCACACCTACATACTTCCATTTTCACCAGTGTTTTTTCTCTCACACACACACTCGCTCGCTCAAACACACAACTGACACTGATGCATGTTCACACCAAGTCTAATCATCAAACGTTTTCTTTCTGCCCTGGAAGCCTTGGAATCCATCTCTTCGTGGGGTGCCACCTGACAATAGAAATCACCATATTAAAATAAAATTGAAGCACCTCCACATACACCCCAATTAATATGCACACAACAGTAGTGATACGACACCAACATATCTACAAATATAAACCAGTTTACAAACAGCTTACCTCTACCGCCACGGAAACCACCGCCTCCACGTCGATCACCAAAGCCACCACGTCCTCCTCCTCTACCACCACCTCGTCCCCTTCCACCACGAAATCCACCACCACCACGTCCACCTCGGAATCCTCCACGCCCTGAAAATGCATATTTGACATATTCATATGAAGAATGAGTAAAATCTAAAGTGATCAATGCTCAACACAAAGAAAACTACTTACCACCACCTCCACTACCACGTTCAGAAGCAAAATCTAAATTTACTTGTCGCCCATCAATTTCTGCACCATTCATGGCATCCAGGGCTGACTTAGCATCATCTGGGCTGTCATATTCCACAAAACCAATTCTGTAAGGATGAAACTATTCTTCAGAAATAGCCACTTCTAGCAAATTCATTGTAGCCTGGTCCATTAATCAACAAATAATTTTTTCAAACCATTACTTTTAAGACACCACAAGCTTCACTTACCCCTTCGACTTCCCATCATCTCTGTAGATTATACGAGCATCTGAACAGCCATCAAATGATTCTCTCAGACTTTCAGCTGTTGTGTCGAATGATAAATTGCCCACAAACAGTACTTTGGTCTTACCAGCCTCTACAAAACAATAGCCAATACAATAATAATGGTGAACTTCAGATACACTGCAGAAATTGTCATTTGCAAATAGATCTAAATTTTATTAATCATTCATCTAAATATTTTGCTACCTAAATTATTTGATAAACAAGTTGTACTTCCTCAACAAGGAAGTAAATGTTAGGTTCAGATTTATACCCAATTGAATATTTAATTAGAAGATCCATCAAGCAGATCTCATCTTTCCTGTATGATTCACTTATTGATTTACTCTAACTAACTGCATTTGAAAAATATTGGAGATTTATATTTAAAGAATTCAACTTAATATATGGGTGAAAAGTCCCAGCTTATGGTTTTCAAGTACTAAAGAATGTTGACAGCAATTTAAAGGCTACTAAGTGCAAACACTGCATTGCACAAATATCAGGTTCTACCAAGGTTACTTTCAATTTGCTAATGACCTTAGGGGTCTAAACACTGAAATAAATGATTATTTAGAAACACTGCCTTCCAGAAGCCAACCCCCCCCCCTCCGAATTTGTAAATGAATTTATTTGTATTTGACCTGAACACCATTTGTAATATAAATGTTGAATGTATTTCACAACACTGTCAGTTATATTAATACATGGATCAGATCTGACAATCATATTAAGTAACACAGTGTTATGGTCAATGCTTAGCATGTAAGGGAATAGTAGGCTATACTGACCACCTCGAGATCTGTTACGGTCACCACCTCTCTCAACACCACCACCACCACTCGGCTTGTTCTTGGCCTTGCTTCCTGTGAAATCCAACATTACAGCACGACCACCAACATCTGTGCCCTGCTTTGCCTGAATGGCAGCATCAACCTCTTCTTCTGTAGCAAACTCCACAAACCCAAACCTACAAATTATTCACATCAGTACATTACATTAACTAGAAAGGCAATGGAGGAGTTGTGCTACAAAGTCTCCCAACCAGAGGCAAAGCTCCATGACTATTTGACACAAGTCACAAAAATGCTATTTACTTACCCTCTTAATGAACCATCCGATCTCTTGGCCAGTCGTACTTCAGTTGCATTCGGGAAAACTTCTTTTATCTCATCTACATCAGCTTCAAATGGTAGGTTTTTCATAAAAAGCGTAAGCTTATCTGAAAGTAGGCATATGTACGCAATGCATTAAACATCCATTTACTAATGGTAATAAAGTGCAAGCAACAACAACACAAAGCACTCAGTATTGCGCACCTTTATCTTCACCATACACCTGCTGTTTGCCAACTTTATCTGGAGATGATTTTTCACCCGTTTCTCTTTTTGGTTCAGCCTTTTCAATGGTCAAAATGCTCCCCTTTAACTTTTCACCGGACAGAGATAAAGCTACCGACAATGTTTCAGCATCAGCTAGGTCCAAAAACCCATAACTGCAGAGGAAAAGACATTTTATTTAATAACAAATATCACTTGACAACCAAAAGATTATCAAAATACAAAAGTTTCCCAAATTTGAAAAACCTCAACATCAACTAACCCTCGCTTAACATTCCTCCGGAAACCCGTTGTTGCCACCCCTTTCTTTTCCAGAAACTTCACTAGCTTCTCATCAGCAACAGATTCTGGTATGTTACTGACTTTGATGGAAACCAACTCTGCAGAGATAAAATAATACGTTAAAATCAATAACATAATGACACAAACTTGCTGTCAGGCTAACCATGCGAGTATACCTTATTATCTAATTTTGATCAAACAAAATACATCTGGCCACACACAAGTTGACTTACTAGAGAGGAAAAGATCATACTAGATCTGCTAACCCAGACCTGTAGTTACTGGTGCTATGGGAGCACAGTTTTAGAATACAAATAATGACACCAGTAAGTTACACAATACGATCGTCAGTTCAGCATGTGGCACAAAACCAAGTAGCTAATTAGAGCATCAAGCTACAAGCCACACACGATTAAATTATTTTGGGACCCTACCTTCAACTTTCTGTTTCTTGGCAGCTTTTTTGGAATCCTTTGCCTTGCGCTTTTTTGATGCCTTTTCAGACATTTCTTCATCTGATTCTTCGTCGTCATCATCACCTTCCTCGTCATCAGATTCTTCCTCCTCTTCTCCACTTTCTTCCTGCTGCTTCTTGTCTTTCTTTGGACTTTTTGCTTTCTTAGGCAACTCCTCTTCACTCTCATCCTCTTCATCATCCTCATCACTTTCGTCTTGCTTCTTGGCCTTCTTTGATTTTTGCTTCTTTGTTGGCTCCTCATCACTGTCATCCTCGTCATCATCTTCCATTTCAGCTAAAGGTGCCTTGCCAGTTGTTTCCTCCTCATCACTTTCCTCACCAGACTCGCTCTCCTCAGCTTGTTGTGCAACCTTTTTGGGCACAACTTTCTTTGGCTCTTCTTCCTCAGAATCATCTGGAATTGTTTTTAAACTTCGTTTCAGAACATTTATCAGTCACCCAATATTCTCCACATTATAACAAAGTTTCCAACCCAGGCCATTACATTAACAGGTACCCGCTTGCCTGGGCCAAGTAAAAATTCAGTTCAGGCAAGTGAAAATAGCCCCATACTTGCCCAGGTCGGGCAAGAGGCAGTTTCCTATCATCCAGCAATGAAATTACCACTCATCCCTCAGTGACTGCCCATCATCAAAGGCACAATGTTTGTTTAGTTTTCTACTTCATGGCATATCAACTTCTACATCACGGTAGGCCCACCCATGACGTAGTTAATCCGGTATATCAGTACACTTAGGAACATGAGCACTGCTACCTAACTACTATACTAGTTTTATATTTAACAGCCAATCATGGAGCAAGATTAGGCAACATTGCAAGACTGTTTTCTTAGGGCTGTAGCTTAAGAAAAGCACCACATGCCATCAACTACTCACTTTGTATAGTGGCTCAGTGACAGTAAGATGGCACATAGGCAATTAGGCTTGACTTTACAGCCACCAATAATAGCGTGCTAACTAATGTCATCAAGCAAGAATGCAAACAAACAGGGCCAAATATGACAAAAGCTCGAAGCGAGTTCAATTATTTATTCTATTTTGACAAATAGAATTTCTAGAAAGTTTTAATATATGATCAAATTTCAAAAAAATGTCTTATATGCTATACATGTACAAATACTTGTTAATTTATCCCCCCCCCCAAAAAAGGGCATGTGAACTTTGGGACCCACTTGCCTGACAGGCAAGTGCCCCAAAAAGTTCAGGTAATGGCCTGCAACTGTAAGACAATTTCCACCCAACAAAAGAACTTCTCGCAAACCTTCGCTGTCTTCATCACTGTCTTCTTCAACTGTTTCAGCCACCTTTACTTTCTTGGATGAACCATTAGCATTCGATTTGACTGCAGCACTGACTTCCTCCTGGATAAAAATGGGTAGTTCCAAGTGAACAGTACAACACTTATAGAGAATGAACAACTAGAATAACAACGACACTGGAACATAATAAGCCATGAAATGGTCATAAAACCTAGTAATTTTTGATCGGATACTCACTTCTGAAGAATCATCAGCATCACTATCACTCTCCATTTCAACGTCCTCTTCGGCCTGTTTAGGTTTTTCTTTCAGTTTCTTCTCAGGGGTTTTGGACTTCTGTAGGGGAAGAAAATAAACAATACATGTAACATAAAGCAATCTTAATTTTTAGAAATCACTTCTTAGTAATGGACAACTCTGAAATTAGATAGCTCAGTGGCATTGTAATGTAACTAGGTTACTCTAGGGGGTTTGAAGATTTTGAGTTTTTATATAAAATTTAGATATCCAATATAGGTAACCCAATACTGGCATGACGACATAACTCACTATATGGAAGAAACAATGAAGTGAGCTACTAATAAAAGTATGAATCTGCCATTCACTGAACATTATTATAGAACTTTGTATTCTTGGTTCAAGCACAGAACAATGCAATTGGTCTTCATGCCAGTCCACCATATATTACTGCTTCCTCACTACTAAGGTCACAAAACTTGGCTTACCTGTTACCCAATTATTAAGCAACACACCTGTAAAAATCATGATGTGGACACTTTTATAACCAATACTGGTATTTTACTAAACACATTTGTCCAAAATCTAAACCAGTCTGAAGGCAACCATATTATACAAAGTGGGTGGAATTAAGTTGCACAGACTCTTACCAATCCTTTATCAGTGATGACTGTTTTAAGAACGTTTGATAAAAATGTCCAACACTGATGTGGCTACATACCATCGAGACGACCAGCCAGCTAGTGTCCGCGTTGTGCATGGTACACCTTCAGTATGCTTCACTGAACAACGGTCGTTCAGCTGCACCACATAGCTCCCAACCAATTTGTGCACGAACTGCGTGCTCATTTTCCCAACCACAAGACACCAACTGCATACCTCTAGTATGCTCAAAACAGTGACTGACAGACACACACACACACAGCGCACCAACCTGCCACTGTATGTATATTAGCACAACCATTATGCCAACACCAAACATTTCGCAACCACACATGTAAATGGCCCAACATCGAAACCAGCATGAAACTACCAACCATTTACATGTTTATAGACAACTCATTTATTTTCTCAATACCAAACTGCCCATTTGAACATACAACCTGAAAGAAAGAAATACACATTTAAACATTATGAACTAACCTTAACCAACATGGCTAAGTGTACCGTATATACTTGTGTTAACTCAATCTTGTATACAAGATGGGGTAATTATATCAGTCAATATCGCTGGAAACTGCCTAATTTGAAATATAAAATAATGCAGAATTTAAAACATTTAAGAAGTTATTCAATATCGCTGGAAACTGCCTAATTTGAATATAAAATAATGCAGAATTTAAAACATTTAAGAAGTTATTTTCAAAAAAAATGGCGTTTTCATTTTAACCTGGGATGTTAAAATTATCAAGAACATTATGGTACAGATGTGTATGTACTACCGATTTCAGAGCCAGAGACACCAGCAATATTTAGAGTCTACACCTAATCAATCTAAAATTGTTATTACTGCTGGTGTACACAGCTTTGTTTTTAAAACAGCCAATGAAAGAAATTAATATACAAAACTGTCGCTGATAATTGCAAAATAAATTGAACCAGTTAGTAGAAACAGGAGTAGATCTAACCGAAAGATAGGATGTTTTATGGCCACTTTTGTGAACATGGTAAAGATGAAAACAAATTGTACCTATTATCACTCACCAGACCTGACAACTTTTCGGCTGTCTCTTAGGGAAATAATGGATTACTTCAAGGATTAAAACCTCATCTTTTACACAAGTATATACGGTAAACACATTACCAATTGTGACTGCACTTGCAGCAAAATGATTTAAGAGGTGTAGTTTAGGTATATATTTATTTCTCTGAACACAATCTACTCTATACAATCCAGTAATATCATAGTAACTACAGTGGTTATGACGTTTTTATTAATATTCATACATAGTGACAAGCAATTATTGTATAAATACAAAAATTTAGTAACAAACATCATCAAATGGGACAACAAACCATTTACAAGTGACTGTGAAGCTTTCTCAAATCTTAAATACATACCATCCACTGTTTGAACTTTAGCCCTAGTGTACTAGCAAAATAAGTCACCATAACATTTTTAAACTATCTAATTTGTATTTTCCCAATACAAGCATTTCACATTTCATAATTGACTGCATACTACACATTAGCCTCTAGTTAAAACAGAGCATAGCTAGATTATCATTCTTTTTTTTTGAATGCAAGAATACAGTTTATCTTGGTGCATCGATCTCGGTCAGACTCATTCCTATGTTGATTTCAGCCAAAGTTTAATAAAGTAATACAGTACAGTACTGTGATTCCTTTATACTCGAAAAAAAACTTTCAACTCAAATTCATTCAGGCTTAGTGTATACACAAATACACTAAACTAATAATAATGTCCCATAACACTTCTAGATACAACAAATATATATACCAAAATAGATAACCTATTCAAATGATTATCACACATGCATATATAATTATCTATGAAAGATGACTACAAATAAAATATGGACGTAGTGCAATAGTAACAATATTTAGACAAATTGTACAGCATGTGAGGATTCGGGAACTGTACAAGTCCCTTAAGTGGGTTAACTGGTGGAGCTGGTGATCTGTGTTATATGACTGCTAATTTGGGTGATGGGCTCAATAGGGAAAATCTGGTAGTAGGCAATGAATTGACTGGATTGTATCATCAGGTGAGACTGAAGGGGTTGTCCATCTGATGAGTCCAAGGATTGGGTTTTGAACTGGATTCATCACAATCAGTTTGATTAGCTTGGAGATGCACAAAATTCTGACAGGATATTCCTGTGCCACACCATCTACTGCATACAACACAACTAACTATTGCCATGAACAACTTTCATACATAGATCACCTGGATATTATTGTGAGAATCTAAGACAGTAATACCACATTGGTATTGCACTATATTCTATAACCGATCGCAAAGTGATTGTAATCAGTATAATATCCAGCAAACTGTTTTTAACTTTCTCTGTTAAGTTCATTAAAGTGAAACAATTATGGCAGTGGCTATGTATACATGAGCTGTATGTTTAGACCTCTAGTCTAAATATATGCCACTCATTTTACACATGCTTTTATTTCCGGTTATGCAAGTTGTAACTTTAGTGACATTTGTATAAAAGTATGGCAGTTGACATGCAGATGATTTTCACATGTGAGCCTTATGTTTAGTGATGGGTTACCTAGCATTGGGTCTAAAAGTGTGATTTTTTTGGTGCATGATTGCTGATGTACCAGATTTTGGTTCCAATGAAATGCAGGTATGAACAATTCTTGAACAGAAACACAATGATGATCAGGTTACCATCTTGTGCCACTACATTAAAGAAATGAACTGCTGTAAGAAAATGTTTTCATCATCAAGATATTTGTCTTGATAATTCTATAAGTATGTTATTCTTTCATTTCTAGCATTTTATGAATATTTGCATATGCAAAGATGCACTAAAGAATTGTCAAACAGATTTCAGTTATTCAAATTACTTGCACAGTAAAATTCTCCTATTGTGTGACTGATTGGAAATTTGCTTGTACAACTTGACTCCAGCTTGTTTATATTTGTTAATCAGGTAATTGAATACATCACAACCACCCAAACTCTGCCATTATCGATACAACAGTGGAGTAACAAATCAAAGTTACGCGCACATCCTCATATGATTAGACCACCATTCTAAATATACGGTTCATGTATGTCTATACATTTCGAACAATTATCTACCTACTCACAAGAAAATTAAAAGGCAAATAACGTTTTAGGAATTCATTAAAATCATGATGATTTTACTTCAAAGACAAAAACCAAAATGGTTTAATTTTAGTCAAATGAATACAATATTCCAGATCATCAGTTTAGAGGCAAAATTTACAACTTAGATAGTCTACTCCCACTAATAATACCAACAGGAAAAATAGAGGTCAGTTTGCAAATATAAATTTGTATCTACATTTCACCACTTGATAACTGAAAAGCTTACTTCAATACTTTCTGAAACCGATTTGGTAATCTAAGTCCAGTTCAAAGATCGATCGCGTAACGAAAGACCAACCAAACATCAATCACAACCGAGACCTTTCGATACCTCATAAATAATACTAGCAGTAGGCATACTGGCTACTTAACACTGCTTAATCCAAGTATCGCGATACCACGAGGTACTAGTCTAACTAGAATCTAAATTAGAATCTAGTCTAGAATCACGAAGCCAACTCAAATCGTAGTTTTATAAATATTACAATATCTCGAAAATGAAGTATATAATTCATTATAATAGTCATGATATCAGTATTCACATTACAGAAAACTCATACAAAATAACATTATATATCTAATGGAAGACGGAAGCACGACCACGCGGTTCGAGTCTCGACAAAACGATCGAATAGAAAATCGAAAAAAAGACAAAATAAATACTGTCTTTCAGTAATATTTATCAATAGCAGCTATCTAATGTGTGTCACAAAATGATTACCTTTCCAGCTTTCGCCTGTTTAATTGCCATCTTCTTGATTTAAGCTGTTGTATTAGGAGTAAAACACTAAATACCAAGAGCTTTTTAAAAATTCTGCTGATCACGGCTAGACCATGTGATTAAAAGACCGACTGCGCATGCTCCTTTCAAAAGGTAGAAATTGTTCGGCTATACTATAAAGTATAAGCTTTCGAAGACCAAATACGTGACCGAATGTGATTATGACTGTATAGAATGGTGGGGTGTGTGTGTGTGTGTATGTGTGTGGTAATCTACAATTATTATTATTATTAACATTAAAAAAAGACTGCCGAAAAATCTAAAAGAAGTCACTCCTTTGTACTAAACACTCTAATAAATTGTTTAGGCGTTGTATTCACGAATGTTGACTCCGTTTGTCGGTATCTTTTCATATTCTGCTAACACATGCACGCGCGCGCGCGCACACACACACACACAGACACACGCTCACACACATGTATTGGAAAATGACAGATAAAATACGTACACTTATATATAATTAAGTAATTTCTCATTTATTTCTAGTTGTTATAAGTGCTTCACCTTATTCCTTAGTGGCCAATATATTTTCAGATGATTTTTTGTCATGATTAATCACATGTACATCTTTCAAGCTTGTTGACTTTACACTGAGCAAAACTATGCCAGAACACACACACACACACACACACACACACACACACACACATATATATATATATATATATATATATATATATATGAGTTTGTATACAAAGACTCTGTTTCCATCCGGTATTCTCACCTTTGAGTCCAGTTGCCTAGCTGGAGGCTTTTGCACTTGGCTTCACTGAACCCTAGTTGTCATTTGTGTGACCAGTTCATGAGATTGTTGAGGTCTTGTTGTATGATATCGTGAATATCGTGATATCTTCAATTATCTGAACTACTCGGAACAGCTTCGCATGAGCTGTATTTTTTGGCTGTACTCCTGACTATGTCTCACTGTCTGGCAGATCATTTATGAAAATAAAAAACAATGCAGTTTAATTAGTGTCTTTAATGTAATAAAAAATGCTTTAGTGAAATATTCTTAGTTTGTAAAAAATACCAAATAAATAAAGGCCAAATATCTTAAATTTGTCTTCAAAAATAAAATTGGCTACCCTGCTCACTTCTGTTGCGATACTGCTTTCCTAGGTGCAGTTTCACTATAGGCGCCTGACGTCATAGGCATGAGCTTGCACTTTATGCGGCCAACGAGTTATTAATGGTAGCCGGTGTAAGAATTCATTAGTCTAGTTGGGTCTCCAAAATATCAGCAAGATGCGGATAAGTATTACATCTTCAGGTAAATGAGGCGTTCCTCAGTGAAATTTAACAACATATAATTTGGTATTAATAATATGTAATTTCTAAAATGAATTTTTCATAGAAGTCTGAGGAGTGTAACGAAAACTTCAGATATTCACATATTATCGTCCACACACTGTGATACTGATAGTGACACACACACACAGATATACAGACATACACACACATTTTCATGATTGAGCTACTCGATCCCACCAGTGATTGACTAGGAGAGGGCTAATACCCTAAAAAGTTGGTGTCTATGTCAGTATGTGTGTTCAATACACCATCAAATCATGATTTTTTTATGTCCCTGAGCCTGGCTGAGACCTGAACAATAAGTTGAAATAACAGTCTCAAATATAGATACCATGTCTCATGTGATGTCAAGCATTTCACATTGTACTCCAAACCGACTTTGTCATTATAATTAAAATAGGACTGGTGTGTTCATTCATATAAAACAGATTTGCTAACTGGGCACCTGTTTTCTGGTGTGAATTTGTTCTTATACTGGTCACATACTTATGATACTACATTACCAGTGACCCATATTTTGATTTACTGGAAGAGATGTATTTAGAGACTTTTAATTATGGAATATTGGTCAGCAAGACTACATCTTGTGTAAAGTCTATAATGTATAGCTTGTAAATTCTTACCATTTGTCAGAAATATATCATATTGAAAGTACTAATTATCACTTATATTTTGCTCACTTTGGTGACTGAAAGGTATCACAATAAATATATGCATTGTCAGAATAAAAAGAACATGTTCTGCAGATAAATAACATGGGCCATTATACACCAAAACCCAAGTTTCTATAAAAAAAAGTATTTAATCACCAATCTCAGATTAGTTTTAAAAAGCACAAAACATATCTTTATGGAAAACTAAGTCATGCAAAAATGTAAGCCCCAGCTACAAATACTTTTGGAGATATAGGCTCCCTAAAAAAAGTGGTGTTGCCTCCATTTTTACCCTGGTAAGAGCCAAAATCAAGTAGCCAATGTTACCATAAATACCTGTATCTCAGCTTTGAATAGAGATTTTGCATGTATAATAAAATCTTTTCCCACTCAAGCATAAAACTATTTCTTCAACCATGATTTTCCATGAAGTTAGACACAGCCCATTAACCTACCTTGTGCACAAAAGTGGCCGCAAAACATCAATCATCATCATCACCATGAAGTTAGACTGCAATGACTGAACAAGTCATAACATTGACTGCAATCAGAATTCCACAGTGGAGAGTATCACCCGGCCATTCAATCCAGTGTTTATAATAATGCATATCAGAGTTATACCTATAAGGCTATATTCATAATTCTATAGTATGAGGAAGCACTTTGATAGTGCATTGGTAAGAGTGCTCAAAACCTTCAGGTTGTGTACAAATTTGACTCGCACCTGTTTTTGTGGGATGTTGCCATGGGGAGTCACTCTCTTACCACAGATCACTATTACTGAAGCTAAATAATTAGAATTAAGTCAACTCAATTTCTGATTTGAAACAACTCTTGCATTTAGTCCCCTGGCAAGTACAGTTCAAAAAAGTATTCTGATAGTCTGAAGTAATGATAATAATGGTGCTTTTTGAAATCCTGCATATTAGAGGCAGCATTTGGGGATACAACATTTCTTTACGTGCCCTTAACAACTACCAGGAAATTATAATTGACACTTGGGATAATAGTATCCCTTCTTTTTTCAGATCAAATGTGCACCTCTATTTATTTTTATCAAGGAAGTTACTAATGGTTCAGTTAAATTAAATAATATAAGAATTTCACACCCATATGTGTACTTAAAGAGATTGTCCACCTTCATTTCAAATGTTCAGGGCAAATACAGCTATACTCACAAATATCATAAATAATGTCAAAATGTGTAAATGATCACCCACATATTAAATAATCCAGTTCAAAGTGCTGATTAATTGACTTTTAATGGCCTGTGGGTGCCACCATTTTAAAGCTAAACAGAGACTGGAACCTCCTGAATGCTGACATCACTTCAACGCATCCGGTTGACCTGAAGTCTGCAGAGCCAGTACAAAAGCATGTAAACAAGTGTGAGCAAGATATTATTCCAGAACATAATGCAACTGCGTTGTTAAAATTACGTCATGAATGACATACAACTATATCAGTTTGAGCCAGAAGGAACCTGACAAGAGGAAGATGATTCAAAATGGCTCAGATATTAATGCTCAAGAGAAACTATAATCCATGTCAGTATAGAGATTGCCCATGTGACGTCAGAGCATTTCAGTTTGCTTCTTCCCACCATCGAATCTGACTTCTGGTGCAGCCGTAATGGTGGCCCACCAGTAATTTGGATTATTTCCCTATATCTATGATATCAGGTATATTTTATGATTATTATTGTGGAGTGTTTGGTTACTATTCTAACCATTACATATTTAAAAAATATTTTCTGAGGGTGGACTGGCCCTTTAATAATCTGTTAATTAGATATGTAATTAGAAAGATACAGTCAAACTTGTATGAATGTGGCCTGTACCATAGTATGAAAACTCACCTGCTAATAATCATTTGATGTAAAACAAGTTTGTTACTGCTTAATCCTCAGGAAATTATAGTTTTACTATGATGAAACATATTCTGTGAGAATGATAGTAAAAGTACCTAGAAACTGGGAGGATGATTTGATTCCCACCTTCCTTTATATTAAGCAACTGAACTCAATAGTCAGCCTTCCATCTAATATGCACTGACAGCAACATTTAGGATTTAGTTGATGGACTGGAATGTAACCCAATACTAAGATGCCTCACTTCTTCCCATGCAAGCATTTACAAATTTGTGGTTTGTCAGTTCACTGATATACATACATACACTGAGACACACAGCACATACATGCCTAACCATTGTCTGCTGTCATGCTTTTGCTGACATAAAATAATACCATCTTACAGATTTAGGCAAATACATGGAAAGAAATTGAAGGTCTATCTGTCCATTAGTTTTGATAAAATATATCATATTCCAAAGTAAAAACTGAAATGATGCAATGGAAACAAGTTTGAGATGTTAATGTCAGAAATCTCTGATGTCAGCTGCAGTGACCATAACTATATGCAAAACAGATGGGGGAACCTTGTTTATAGTATGTTCAGGTTGATAATTTTTTTATATTTGTACTACATTCAAACCAGCTCTTAGTGCTACATTTGGGTACTTGCTGAAAGTGCCATTTACAGACAGGTGGAGACATATTTTATACACATAGATCATATATATATATATATATATATATATATATATATATATACATACAAATCATCTAATTACATAAAAAAGTCATCTATCTTGTTTTGCTATGATGACCAATTCATCCCTATTGTGACACTCATATCCTGTATGTCCCTGACGTGATTCAGGAATGTTCCATTGCCAATATGCAAAGCAAACTTTCTTAATTCTTGTATGCATTATTGTGCCAAGTGATGGAGGTGCTTGTGACTCTGTTGATACACTATCACTATTATCACTATCACTAGCTGTGCAAGGTGGAGCACTCTCAGCCAGTAACTTCTGTTCTAAAGTTAAGATTTTGCAAGATCAATGAAACATCTTGGAATCGATACAGACAATCGTCATTTCTTAAAATCACAATGTCAGGAATAGAATGCACGTTGGAATATCAAAAGTATAATGTGATTAATTAAGAAGCTGCTGACAATTTATATCCAAATTATTTGCAGAGATTGCAATTACAATTGTAAAATAATGCCTTTATCAGTTTTAGGTTTGCATATCTCTAACAAGAGCTGCTCAAGCAGCAATTATCTTTACTCAAGGTGTATTGAAATTACATTACAATGCAAATAGCACTGCCCATTAGCCAAGACACCGTCAGCACAAAATGTCATACATGCTGTCGGAGACATAACTATCATTGGTCAATATGTTGGTGATGTTCAGCCAATGACAATCAGCACTCAATCATGCTAATAAATCCTCAATAAAATTATCACAACTGGTGGTTGCTTGACAGGTAATATTGTTGGTCCTGACACCATGGCGTTTGGCTGCATCGGGCAGGTAGGGGCCCCAGAAAGGTCAGTTTGAATGGGACTTGCGTCAGGACTTCGGAATGGTGGCGTTTTATACCAGGTGGCGGTTTGACTGTATATCTATCCAGAATCCAGATTTTGATGTTCTAGTTGTGACTTTTACTTCTTGATCAGAATTGCACACCACAAATATTACATTGCAATGTTTGCATTACCAATAACCTGTGATTAGCAAATTGCATTATTTTCATTGCATCTTGCAGTACAATACTGCTTATTTATCACACTGCCTCATGCTTCTTATGGTAAATGTAGATGACCATTATTTGGTTAGCTAGTCCTTTTGACCTAGATTTAGGTTCAGCATTACATTTGGGTTTTGAAGCTTCAAACTCAGTAGTTGGTAGATAGTTGTGACTAGCAAAGTCTGTTAAAAGCTCTCTGTCCCTATCTGATGTATATTACATCAATTTCAAACAGAAGATAAAAATAGAGAAGCCATAATAATAGTAAATAATAATATCTATGGGAGAAATCAATAAGAGTCTCAATATTCAAATCCTTGATCAATTACTATTAATTAATCACAAGTTAGTAACAATTGGAGCTTAGGATAGTCAGCCATAACAAATAACTCGTTCCTGTTTCGAAATGTCAGTGTAGTCAAGAAACACAGAGTGGATTTTTTAACAGCTGAATTCCTTGGTGTTGAAGAAATGATTGTAATCAAAATCAGTATATCAATGACATGTTAAGTTTTAGTGACTAAAGGGAATGTTTTCTGGAATACATCATATAACACCTATATGACCTTGCCTTGTGTGCAGTGTCATATAGATTATAAAAAAAAAAGGGCCAGTAATTTTGTACGGCCTGGGAAATTTTTTATTTTTAGGCCTTTTTAAAATTTGTATTTATTTAAAAATTAACCATATATAAAATGAGTTTGTGCTATGTGAGCCAAAACACATTTTAGTTTCAGCATAAAGTACATTATGCTTATAAATAGCAAATCAGGTTGATGAGGCCACTGTATACAATACTGTTATCATTATTAGTATTACTGTTCACTTCCTTCTGGTGTGCATTTTGTTATGACAAATAGATATCTTTTTTGTCAGGGTTATTTGCTATAACCTGATGGGAGCATATGAAACAAAGATAATTTAGATTAAAACTGTTGATGACACAGAGTTATTCCATATCCCTAACAGTAACAGCTTAAACACTGACAAAGAGCATAGAATAAAACTATTTTAAGCTGAACTTAGACAAACTTATAAATTAAAAACAAAACAAACAAAGGTCATCAGATGATTGGTATAACATGGAAATATTATGACGTGGATTTAATGCCATTGTCATCCAACTGACAACATCAGAAAAAAGTGAAAACACGTCAGTGCTTTAAATTTACATTTACCAATTATTTTTATTAAATGAAATTGAAATGAGAGTAAGTGGTTAGAAATAACATCATAGTAAAAAGGTGTATATGATATGAGCTTTAACAATGCTGAATAGAAAATATTTGGTATGTTGTAAAAAATGTAGGGTAAAGCCCTTGAGAATGGTACTCCTTTTTGTAAAAAAGCTTATTTGTATGAGTGAACTCTACCAGCAGTAGTCTTCCTTGTAATTTCAGCTGGCATTCTGTCACTGCTAGAAGAGCCAGAGCCTGAAGTGAAGATGTTTGCCCTGAAGAAGCTAAATGATGTCGTAGATGTATTCTGGGCTGAGATATCAGAAGCTGTTGATAAGATTGAGATGCTATATGAAGATGTTGGCTTTAAACACAGAAACCTCGCAGCCCTGGTGGCATCGAAGGTGTATTATCACCTTGGTGCATTTGAAGAGTCACTGACTTTTGCACTTGGTGCTGATGAACTATTTAATGTCAATGATATCTCAGAGTATATTGAAACCATAATCTCCAAGTGCATTGACCACTACACTAAGCTTCGTGTGCACAATGCTGATGCGCCTGAAGAGAATGTGGTGCCCATTGATCCACGTCTAGAAGCAATTGTTGACAGGATGTTCCAGCGTTGTCTGGATGACAAGCAGTACAAACAAGCTGTCGGTGTTGCCCTAGAAACTAGGAGGATTGATATATTCGAGAAAGCTATTCTTCAGTCAGAAAATGTCTCTGGCATGCTGTCCTATTCACAGAAAGTAGCCATGTCTCTGATCCAGAACAGACAGTTCAGGAACACAATTCTTCGTGTGCTGGTAAAGCTCTACCTGGATCTCCCAGTTGCTGATTTCATTTCGGTCTGTCAGTGCTTGATCTTTCTAGATGATCCTCAGGCTGTTGCCGAAATTTTGGAGAAGTTGTTGAAGGAGAATGAACATTCTGTGCTGATTGCTTACCAGATTGGCTTTGATCTGTATGAGAGTGCTACGCAGCAGTTCCTTCATGGTGTACAGGTAATGTCTTTCCTTGTCTTTCAAATCATTATCATTCTTATGATGTGTGAACAGTGCATAAACTAATACATTTTACTGTCTTTAATCATGGATAGTGGATGTGAAATAAATAAACTAGTCTTCTGCTATTTATAATAAAAAATAGTTATAAAGCATGCACGTTTTGTGGAAGCAGAATATTTTAAGATGATTTGCAAAATGTTCCTGTTTTATGGCTATTTTTATATACATGGTTAGCTTTATGGGCCGAGTGACCTTCAATAAGACAAAGTGAAAAATGAAAGAGCCTTCAGTCACAGCCATGCTGGGATTTGAACCCAGGTATTAGAGGTCTGTGGCCAATGATGCTACCAGTTAGGCCATGGAAGTATTGTGTAAGATGCCTTGAAAATGTAACATTAAGTCATGGTCACTGTTTGTTTATTCAGGTTGCTCTGAGAGCTGTTGCACCACAACCTGTTGCAACTGCTGCCAAGAAAGAAGGAGAGAGCAAGGAAGTTAATAAAGATGATGCCGAGATGGAGACGGATGATAAAAACGAAGGTAGCCAAGTGAGGACTCCACTTAGTGAAAGTGATAAACTGCTTCAAGATCGCATTGATAAACTAGATGGAATTCTCGGTGGTGATACGACTATTGCACTGCACTTGCAGTTTCTCATTCGAAACAACAAGAGTGATCTGCAGATCTTGAAGAATACCAAGGATGCAGTGAGAAATTCAGTGTGTCACAACTCGACAGTTGTAGCAAATGCCTATATGCACTGTGGCACCACATCTGACCAGTTTCTGAGGGATAACTTGGAATGGCTGTCGCGTGCCACCAACTGGGCCAAGTTTACAGCCACTGCAAGTCTTGGAGTGATCCACATGGGTCATGAGAAAGAGGCACTTAACCTCATGGCCACTTACCTGCCAAAGGAATCGGGGCCAGGATCTGCTTATTCCGAAGGAGGTGGCCTGTATGCCCTTGGCATGATCCATGCCAACCATGGCAAGGGTATTGTCGAGTACTTGCTCCAGCAACTAAAAGATGCTACAACTGACGTGGTACGTCATGGTGGCTGTCTAGGGCTAGGTCTGGCTGCCATGGGAACAGCCAGACAGGACATATATGAACAACTCAAGTTTAATTTGTTCCAGGATGATGCAGTTACTGGCGAAGCAGCAGGTCTAGCTATGGGTCTTGTCATGTTAGGAACAAAATCTCCATCAGCCATTGAGGATATGGTGAGTTATGCACAGGAGACACAACATGAGAAAATTCTGCGTGGTTTGGCTGTCGGTATATCATTGACAATGTATGGCCGCCTTGAGGAAGCCGATGCACTGATTGACTCTCTGATGCACGATAAGGATCCGATTCTGAGGTGGTCAGGGATGTATACAATTGCAATGGCATATTGTGGAACGGGCAACAACAAGGCCATCCGAAATCTACTCCACGTTGCTGTTAGCGATGTAAATGATGACGTGAGAAGAGCAGCAGTGACATCTTTGGGGTTCTTGTTGTTCAGAACTCCAGAGCAGTGTCCCAGCGTGGTGTCTTTGCTTTCCGAGAGCTACAACCCTCATGTACGATATGGCGCAGCCATGGCTTTGGGCATAGCATGTGCTGGATCTGGATTGAAAGAAGCCCTGGGACTCCTCGAACCAATGGCCAACGATCCTGTTAACTATGTTCGCCAGGGAGCACTGATCGCCTCAGCACTGATCCTGGTCCAACATAATGAGCAAACTTGCTCCAAGATGGCACACTTCCGTCAACTATATGCCAAGGTGATTGGTGACAAGCATGAGGATGTGATGTCAAAATTTGGTGCAATCCTTGCACAAGGCATCATTGATGGCGGAGGCCGCAATGCAACCATAAATCTCCAGTCTCGGACTGGTCACACTAACATGGCTGGTGTGGTAGGCTGTCTGGTGTTCTGTCAGTACTGGTACTGGTACCCACTGGCCCACTTCCTCAGTTTGGCTTTCGTCCCAATGACTCTAATTGGTCTCAATGCAAGCCTTCAGATGCCCAAGCTGGAGTTCCGCTCCAATGCAAAACCATCACAGTTCGCTTATCCACCGCCACTTGAAGAGAAGAAGGACAAAAACAAAGAAAAGGTTGAGACAGCTGTGCTGAGTATCACCGCAAAAATGAAGAAGAAGGATTCTGATAAGAAGAAGGACGAAGAAAAGATGGAAGTGGACGAGGAGGCTCCAGCAGAGAAGGAAGAGGAAAAAATTAAAAAAGAAGATAAAGCTGCCGAAAAGAAGCCAGAGAAGAAGGAGGAAGAGGAGAAGAAACCGGAACCAAACTTTGAGATGTTGGCCAACCCAGCACGGATAATGAAAGCTCAGCTACGTGTGATTCGTGTGCCAGAAAACTGCCGATACACGACATTAAAGGATGTCACACATGGTGGAATCTTGATGATGACGGATTCAAAGCCCGATGAAAAAGAGGATATTATTGAGCCAGTGGCTGCCGGTGGACCGAAAATGGAAGAGGAGGAAGAACCAGAGCCACCAGAACCGTTTGAGTGGACGGAAGATTGAATGACAACCTTCATGATCACAGACCTGTAGACGGGCCAACATTACGTGGAGATGGCTGTTCACTTGTTTGTGATGTTAATAGTATTGCTACCTTGGTACAGTTAATTGGATTTCTAATCAGTTTTTTCTGTGTGTGAATTCTGTTCTGGTTAGGTGATTATTACACTCATTATCAATAGCTTGTATGAATTGTGCTGCTAGAAAATTATTACAAATACTCTGTCAGCATCTAGAAAACAGTAAATAAATTATAGATGAAAGTATAAATCTAGTTGTACTACTATTAATGGCTGCACATCAAATAAGAAAAGTTTGTTTACAAATCTGCAAAAGCCTTTTTAAAAAGTGTCCAGGTTTAATTTTGAAATTATGATATTGTAAATGGCAACTTCGCATGCATAGATGTACACAGAAGAATTTAATACTTGTGGTCTTGTTAAAGAATATTTTATTTGTTTGAAAATTCAAAACTTGATTTCAAACATGCAAAAATTCATACATCATGTAGCAAGTAAGACGCATCTTTACAAATAACTTTTACCTAAACAACTGTACAGCCATGTTAAACATTTCTAATTGGAAAAATCACAGACTGACTAGATACAAATGAATAGTGCAGTTTGTTAAATAACATGTCATCAGCCATTTGATTTAGGCAAGATTACAATGAACATTGTCCTGAATTGGCTAATTTCATAGTTTACTTATTAATATTCAGGTTAGACAAGGGCCAAGAATAAACAAAGCGACAACTTGTTCACTTAACAAAAGAAATTTACACAATCACAAAAACATGATGTCAAAGAAATTGGTTTTACAGAAACTTTGTGCTCCAATGCAGTGTTATATTTTTCTAGGACCCCTGTTGGGTTTGGGGCAACTGCCACCAGAAACAAGCTATAAGATCACACGGTATAGTGCTGGCCCCTGTGTGGCTCTTGCAAGAACCAGGATGGCCACCCTGGCTTGTCTTTCCATGGGGATGGACCATTTTGCTGGTAAAGTTAAATGTTTCTTGGCCAATTTAGTCCAGGTGATGTTCATGCTCTACACCAAAGTTCATCACGGCATTTATTATCCGCTGCCCAACATTGGACTTTGTGAAGACAACAATGAAAAAAACTATGATGAATACCCATGACAACCACAACAACCAATCATCATTCTTTGTCCATGCACTCTTCAAAGGACCTTCATAATCATCTGGAATAACATGAACAGACTCGTCTGGTACAAAACCTGAAAAAGAAGCAGCGACCATGTAAATAACATTAATGCAATCATGCTCACTAACTCACTGCTCTTGCTCATACATAACCTGTTTGGAAAAAGTTCAAATTGAAGCATTTTAAATCTTTCAATGATTTTGTTGCCAACTGCCATTTCATATAATAATATATTGATTTTTACTAAGGGATAATAGAAGCTTCTTACATAATCTACTCAACTCCACAAACATACAATACATTATGTCGGGTGCTGCCCAATTAATTTGTAAATAAAAATCAAGCACATGTGTAATCGTGAAAGTAATCATGAAATATTATTATGCTTTCACACTGTAATTGATTAAAAATACATTGTGTCACACACACTTTTGTTCAATTATTTAAAGCTGAGTGGTACTAATATTACTTGTCCAAGTCATTATTTCACTGTAGAATCTGGTGCACACAGAATGCAATAATAATTTTGTTTAGTATTTATGTTTACAATGTTACCATTAGAACACTGCCAATTACACTTTCCTCACCAGTGACATTCCTGATGAAACCAACAAATGTTTTGAATGATCTCTCTGTGTGGTTGAACCTAGCAACACCTTTAGAGTTGTTGTAGAAGACTAAGATATTTGGCACAGCTATTGTTCCATATCTTGTATTCAAACTGAAACAAACATTGTTTAAGCATGTTTATAAATAAACTTCAAATGACAAAAATCCTACTGCTAACAAAGGTTTCAAGGCCAACATAATTTTCAGCATTGTTTGAGATAGGCCTGAAATAGATGTGATGGAGACTCCCAGCACACCAGTTTTAGATAATTTCAGGAAATATTTGGCAGGTTCCTGAATTACAGGCAAATATCGAAAGTAGATTTTTCTTGGGAATTCAATTCTGTAACATGCTTATTGTCATTTCCAAGCAAAACTGATGTAAGCGGAGCACATGAATCTACTAAAGTACTTGGCCAAATCACCCCATTGGTGACAATTCTTAATTTTGTTTGGTTTACTACCATCACATCCTATAAATGTATTGCTGCCACTACTATCTATCTTACAATGCTCAAAGAAATTTCAGGAAAGCCTAACCAGAGTTTAGGAGGTACCTGCTAAAATGAATGGAATCTATGGCCAACACGTTCATCTGCGGAAATGCTCTTGCTACGGCATTGTAGTATGGCGCAATTCTAGCACAAAACATGCACCATGGTGCAAAGAACAACACCACTGAACATGGTCCCAGACTTTCATTCTTATTTCCAAGAATTGACAGTAGAGTTGTGCTGTTTACCAGCTCCACTTCCAGTGTTGAGTTTTCAGTACGATTTCGAGGAATACAGATGCTTTCTGGCTTTCCTTTCACAACAGTTCTTTTTCTATCTCTCAAAGTAAAGCCATATTTTCCAGAGACAACCTCCAGAAATTGTAATTTTCTGCTGAAAACTTCTGTTTCTTGTTCAGGTTCTTCTATCTCTTCAACTGTCTCCTCTGTGCGGTCGGCTGTTGCTGAACTTATGTCATCAAATGAAGGAAATATCTCTAGCCTGGGTACATTGTTGTATGGATCACCAGCGTCAGTCAGCATTCTGGAATGTTCACTTTCATTTGAAGTGTCTACCTCTCCAAAGGCAAATGGTCCTGTAAACAAAATATTTTGTAACAAAATTAGGTGCAAATACAAGTTCCCATAATAAAATTGTAGCTACACACCAACTGCATGAGTTCATGACTTATATTCCCATGACTATTGATACCACACAAAATTATAAAACAGACACAGTATTTTCATGCTGTAATATTGTTAAACAATTTTAGAAAGAACATCTGAGAAATATAAATTGTATATTTAAGGCTCTCTCTCAGAATTGTATATTGAAGAATGCACACTCCAGACATGAGGTCTAATTAATTGTAAAATAATGTATTACAAATACAAATACTTTCAACAGCTCAAATTCAAATGTAAACATATTTAAGTACAATTACTTTAAAAAATTATTTTTTGACACAAATATTTTAATATTATTAGTAAAAATATCACATATAGTAACTCTTATCTTATCCACACCCTCCAAAGCATTTATAGAACAAATTTTACTGGATTTGAACAGTGTTACTAGCCATTATTTAACACAAGATATTACAGTGACAGAAATTGCTAACATAATAATACTGTGTGTTACTGAAATTGTGAATTGTGTTTTACATCCCTTTTCAGCTTTATCCTGAATAAAACAGGCATGATATGAGATGGACAGTGTGTTTTGCATAAAACTAAACATTTAAACTATTCATCACTAAGAAGGGACAAAGCTACTGTCACAATAATGTATACCTTTTGGGCACATTTGAGTAAATAAAGTGTGCCTTTTTTTAAATATGTATGCCCTTGATCAAGCAATGCAAAATTGACCCTCAGTCAGATGCCCACAGGATTTGAGCTAAAATTTGAAAGTTAAGGGACAAATGTCTTCATGCTTTAAAAAAGAGAAATATTTTGTAACTAGTTGGATGTAACCATATCAACATGAAATCAGATGGTAAAAATCTAAATCATGCATATAGATATTCATTCACAAGTATAATTTAAGTTGAAATGTATATATTATAAAGGTTAGAATGAATTTACTAATAATCATTTAATGGATTAAAATGTAATAAAGTCTTTCAACTACTCGACTTAATTTGAGTGTTGAAGGAGCACAACAGACATGGCAAAAGTAACATATTTTTCATTGCCTTTGTAATGTTCCCTCAGTTACCTCATTGGGAACTGCACTAGCCTAAACATGTATTTATATGTCATCTCACATTGACTCTAAATTTAATATGTTGGTATGGTGTAATATATGATGACGCAAAGACAAAGGTTCCCATAATTGTTGAGCTGTATCATAACACAATGATATGGTGTGGCAAAGCAAAACAAAAAGTAGGAAATAGTAGGAATATTGGAGAAAAATTAGGAAAAATATGGCAAAGAAAAAATAAGAAAAGCAGGATTGCTGGACAGCCTGTTATTGTGATATCAGTGCTAATATCATATTTTGTGTGATGTGTATTACAAATGGTATGTTTAGCTATATAGGCATTTATAGAATCATTGTGAAATTTTGTTTGGTGCAGTGTGGTGCATGGATGCAGAATATTATATTGGAAATTGAGGTTTCTCTTCATGAAATTCCCCCACCTTCTTTAAACAAATGAAGGCGCCCGTATGAATTTTATCTAACAAACTGTCACATCAAAATCCAATATGATATGGGACTGGCAAAAAAAATGACACTGTACCCAGCAAACGCCAATATGGCTGTAACTCCTGTAACAAGTATCCCTATAATGGCTTCAATGAGACCAGTTTTTCGAAAAAGAGTGGCACACAGGGTTTAACCAGAGACACAGACTGATCCAAATATCGGAACCATATACATTTTGATTGTGATGTCATGACTGCCAATTGAATTCACAAGGTGACAGCAGTGTATACTCTGTTGCAAGCACCAAGACATAGCTAATTATATACATTATTTCACTGGGACTATTCTTCTGGAAGAGCTGTGACAGTGTGTAAACTATTATTTTGACACAATCAAGATATTTATACAATAACAAAATCTATTGTGGAGGCCTTTAAATATGGAATTATGCTATCCACTGTGCATAAAATGTGACTGCATAGGCTACTCAGCTTGGTTTTGTCAAGTGCATTTACATTAGGCTAATGTAAATGCACTTGACAAAACCAATGGTAGCTTATAATATTTATGGCACACTGTTGTGCTACCAGTGGTTCATCCGTGAAACTGCTGCTCACCAACTGTGGCATTGTTTTCGGAGCCCCTAATCTATAATTGGGTGAACCGAACATTCTTAGTCCAAAGTTGCTGTATTTCTCTTCACTGTAAATTATCAATATACTTTCTTCAAATATAATTATAAGATTAGGAGTCAAGTTATTCCAAGAGGCAGATCTTAAAAAATTGGTAGGATAAGGCCAGGATTGGCTTTGTAATTATCATTTGAAGTTGGCAGACAAACACGAATCTGAGAGTAGATCTCACTATTGCATTCGTGTGTTGCTCCTGAAGCTATAAAAGGACCCTGTGAACATTACTCGACATCCATTGTGATATTGAGCTTTGTATGGTGCATGTTGGAAGAATAGATTAGATCTGGTTAATAATGATTCATAAAAGAGGCATGGATGACAACGATGGAGAAAGAAACAGAAAAAGCAAGCTCTGACAACACAACTGATAAAGACAGTTCGCTTTTCATGGTTGATACACGACAGCGACAACTACGTCGTTTGATGTAGCACATCCATTTGTGCCAAGAATTTTGCAACAAGCCGAAGAAGGATGATCTGGTGAAGCATGAGCTGTCCAAGACCATAAACGATTAGAATTGGTTCCCAAGCAACAAGTGACTTTCGCTACTGCCAGAGTCACAGCGAATGACCATGTAAGGTCGACAATTATTGCTCAGTTGAGGATGTTACTGATGTAGATGAAACACTGCATCCCGACCATGAAGAATGCTGCATATATTAATGTATAGTTATGCAGGATGTTTGATTGATAACATTACAAAAGTGGCTAAACAAATTCTCAATTGGCTAAAACAATTTGAATGCTAGCCTAGATCATTATATATCTATTATTCACAAGGGTGGCCCAGTTTATTGAAATAACAAATAACTATAACATCTGTATAACAAATAATGTCAATATAGCTTGCTTCATTGGTTTTGATGATATTTATTTTAAAACATCTCTTCTATTTCCAGTTTTAATGTTTTGGACTTTAACAACATACATATTTATTAATTAAACCGCCTCTATGGTCTAGTGACAGGGCAGGAAAAATCAGTATCCCACACTTTGTCTTCGAGATAGTGAGAAGTCTAAAACACTAGCCCAGCCAGGCTACTGCCATTTATAGGCAAGATATGCGGTACTCTCATGTTTGTTTTCCATAGGATGATTTTCCATTGTTTGAAGCTCTTTGTGGTGGAAGAAATGCACGGAAATTTTTGGCTTGATCGATTCAGTCACCCCAAGATCTCTAGAAGATCTATGAAAATGTGTTGATAATTTTTCTAAATATGCCCACTTATAATGAGTAAATAATTTTGTTAGATTCATTTGTAAATAATTCCTACTAAACTTAGCCTGCAAATATCAGTTAAAGCTTTAGGTATGTTTAATAAATGCATACATTAAGTTAGAGTTATCTCTTGCCTCAGAAAAAGTTTAAAACACCTGTGCCTATACCTCACCAACTGTCGCTAAAAAGCACTGTTCCGGATTATAGGCTGGGCCATGATAAAAGCCAAATATGTATCAACCAATAGTTTCCTGATATGAAATTATGCCAAAATCTACTGCTATAACCATTTCAAATGTCATATTTATAAATATTTACTGAAAATAAGAACCATGATTGAAGGATGGGAGAGATGTTGGTGGGCTTGTGATCTTCACTGGTAAACGTCCATTTTGCATTATGATGGTCACGTGACTCAAATACCCTCTCCTAATTGGTCAGTTGTCTTTGTTTACAGTAAATAAAAGCACATGGTCTTGTTTATATGGTGGACTTCTCTGTCCCTTTCCTGTTTATTTGTTTGATCACTGTGCTTTTGCATTTTATGGGGACCCAGACATTGCTGGCATGGTGACCCTAGTCAACCTTCTGATGACACTGCTGAGTGTGAGAGGCAGTTCTCCTCCATGAACAGCATTAAAACTTCATTAAGGAACTCCCTAGACCAGGAATATCTATGTGATTTGTTGCTAATTGCATGTGATGGCCCATTACCCAAACAATTTCTTCCGGGGCCTGTTATTGATAAGTGGCTTGTATGCAGTAATAGTGGTCATCACCTCAATGGCTGCAGAAGAAAATTCCTGGCCAGATTGTGGACATCACAGAAAATTTATTACTGGATGAACTATGAACTGTTATATACTCAATAAAACCATAAACACATAAATGTTGTCTTTATTACACAAATTTATGATTCCAGTGCAATTTTAATAGCTAGTAATGTTTTGTTGTGCTAGTAAGAAATTTGGCTGGGCTAGTGGATTTAAATTTTACTAGCCCAGCCTAGTGAGTAAGAGCGTGGGACTTTCTTACTCATGGTCATGCTGTACAGGTGTTCAGAGATTCAAATCCTGGTCATGGCACTATAGTACGAGGAGTATTTCATCCAACCAGACAACTGGCAAGGTGGTGAAGCAGTAAATTACTGATCATATGTGTATCTCTCATTTAAGGTAGCTAAGCTACATAAAATAACTGCCTTTTCGACCATTATTATTATACCTGAAGTCAAAGACTTTGTATTTGTCAATAAAGGATACAGAAGCTACTAAACTAACATAGCTGTACCGAACCATTATGCAACCATCCCATTTTAAAATGGGACCTTCCTGTTTCGCTACCACACTGCAAGCCTTGTAGTTGTAAGATGGATGGCTCATTTCACAACCACTTGATTCAGCACAGCATCAACATGATCAGATCATGATAAATTTGATTGTGCACCATTTTGTAAAATATAAATTTATTTATGTGTTTGTCTGCATTTACATATGTCTATATAATGTCATTAAAAATAATTTCTGAAAACAGTATATTTTTTAAGTTGTTGAATCGGTCTGTTTCCCATTTCAAATTGGGAAATGGACCATTTCAACAACTTCAAATAATTTACTGTTTTCAGAATTTATTCATATATCTATATATAGAGGTCTCTATAATTTAAATTCAATTTCATTTTCATAACAACATATCATTTTGCTAGATAACTGGCCAATATTACAGAAAATTTAGAAATAACAGTCCAACATTACATTGCCACATGGTTGCTAAATGGGAAGGCATTCTTAAAACCATACTAGTTGCAAAATAGCCATTATAGGTGTAATATATTATCATAAGAAACACAATGTAAATACTTTGAATTATTATTATGCCTGTATGACCTGGCTCAATTGACCTAATAAAAGAACTTCCTGCTAAAGCTGTGGAAAGTCAACGTCTCGTGTTCTGTCATTTGTTTAAAATATATTATAATAGGTGAATGCTAATTTGCTATTAATTAAAATCACTGACAATAGACCCATTGTATGATGACGTCAAAAACCAAAACAAACCAGGCACGCTTTGTATTGTGGGATTTATAGGGGGTCCGCTGAGCGATAATACTGTGATAATCCCACCATTTTAACCTTAAATGTCAATGTTCCGGATCTGTTATAATCATGCTGAAAACTAACACCTGCGTACTGTATTGTCATGCCACTAGTAAGCGATATAAACTTTTAAGTTGGCATGTGTTGGCCGCGGGATGAAATGCTAAGAAAGCATTGGGGAGTTTTAATTTGAAATGACAATATGCGAGTCAAATTTATAATTACAGTGTCAGGATTGACTGAAACAGTAAAAGGCGTAAATAAAGTTAAAGTATAAATTACCAATATTATTATCCATCAGATCATAAATAATAATAATATTGGTAAATAAAGTATAATTTACCATATTATTATATCCATAAATAATAAATTAAATTTACCAATATACTGGACTCTATTCTTCTTCTGTTCAATAAATATAATTTTAGTGTGATTTACTATGAACACCACATTTAAACAGTCTTTGTTATGTGCAGTGAATATTATTGTACTATGGTTTACAATGTTAAATACCACACTTTACTATCTTTTTATAAAGTAGCAATGACGAACGATTAGCATATAGTTAGGGACGTTGTTACGTCATGAATATTATTTGACAAGTGCTTTTAAATGGAGGTAAGGAAAATGACACGTGAAATGAAAGTCGTTTTTGTTTTGCTTTTGGTTGCCTTAATATTTCACGTAATAACTATAAATTAAACAAAAAAACAGAATGCATATAGCTCTATCCGCTAATCTAATTTGTTTTGAAATCGGGGATAAAATTGTTAAATGACATTACGTCAAAAATGGGCCAGAAACGAAGTGCAAACGATTTTTGGAAAAAATGGTCCGCGATAGGGGGTTTGTTTACCCTCTTTGCGCACGGCCTTGGCAATATCTATTAACAAACGAAGCTAGTCATGTTGTTGCCAATATTCCACTCTTTCTAAATATGGTGGTTTCCCTATGAAAATATGAAACTAACCTAGTCTGCGATCACTTTTAAATCTAAACAACAATAATACATCTATTAATAATTGAGCTAGAAAAGGGAAACCACCACTGTGATAAAGCTGAGAATGTTTTCTATTTAATGGTATAATATTTGTTTTTGATGTGAAACTATCCATGCTGCACAATGGAAAAAACCCAGAGGTCCTCCAGTGCCAAATCTCGTAAATTCCCGCAGCGTCAGTTCAACATGTTTAGGTTGTTATACAAACCGATCAAATCTATGCCTAATTTAGCCCATCCATTCTATTTTATGTATGATATATGCATAATAATATACCTAGATATTATATTTGACTATATTCGTGCATATTGTGAATATTTAAGATGTAATAGAGAGTTAAACATCTGTTTAAAAAAAGTTGCTTGGTTCAAGTTTGCAGGCTTAAGATAAACACCGAAAGGCAATTTTTGGGGGATAAAGTTCCACTGTGTTCATGATTATTTGCATTTCAATTTGTTAGATGTACATAAAACAATTGATGCATTATTTAATGAGACCATGGATTATGTCCAACATTAAAATTGCATCAATTCAATGTTGTCTTTTCCATTTGATTTGTCCGTCTCGCTTGAAAAATAGTTCATCACATTTGTCACCGTAATATGATTCACATGTATATAATATGTATATATAACTACATTCTAATCATAAAACATATTGTATTGTGGTTAATTTCTTTATAAAATATATAACAGCACAACACCTGAACTTCTTTTTCACTGTATGTCGATTTTAATTGTTTTTTTATATGTGTGGATTAAAAATATATGCATTGGACCTTACAGTGGTCATTTTCTACTCTATCGAGGTATATAGTTCTAAAATTATGTAAGGAAACCATGTCAAGTTATATATTTCACCATTTCTCACTTTGGACCGCCCTGAAATAAACAGTCTAAATTTGCTGATTAGTGTTTGGCACAATTTTGCAGCCTTATTTCTGAAAAATATGATAACTTGATACATATTTATTTATTTTAATGTGTTATACATAAATATTACATTACACAAATGATGAAAACAGGTCAGTGATACAATTATTTGGGGAGTTATGACGTTGATAAACCTTCACCTCTGGCAATGGTACATTTCTGGAATTAGACTTTTGTGACCTGTCAAATAAGTAGGGATATTTGGGGCATATTTTAGCCGATTACTCAATAATGATAAAAGATAGCCCCAATAAACTATATATTTTCTTCTTAGTTATGACAAGACCTATACAATGAGCTCTATGACCGTTATGAAAATATTACTGCCTTCCCTAATATAGTTATAATCTGATTTTCAGTTTTGGAATACAATTTTTCAATAGTGCCGGCTTTTTCTGTGCCGAAGCAGAGTCAAACGGTACGTTGAAGTTAGTTTTTGGCATGATTATAACAGATCCTGAATATTGACGTTTACGGTTAAAATGTCAGGATTCTAATGGTATTATCGCTCAGCGGACCCCCTATAAATCCCACAATGTAAAGCGCGGCTGGTTTGTTTTGGTTTTTGACATCATCATGCTTCAGGCTTATTACTGAATTAGAGTCTAGATTAGTAGATAGGTTTAAATGTACATAACACGAAAACCTTTTTTTATTTTTTTAAATATGGTTATATGACACTTCATTGAACTTCATCTTTGCTGCAAAACAGAATTAACTTAACTCCCAAAGTCACTTATATTCATGTATTATTACTCGGGGAATAAACTTCTCTAATATATAGTATTTTCCGTGAGGAGGTGTTAAGGGTTTAATATTATAAGAGTCTAGATCTAGAATAGCTAGTCTAATTGTCGTATTATCGCCCAGCGATTTTTATAATATATGTATATGCCTTTTTGCAAAATAATTATCAACGTAATAAACCATATAGTAAAACACACTAGTGCTATATTTTCATGTGGTGTATTTATGAAATGTTACCTGATGGTAAAATGAATACTAGGTAAACAAGCCATCTTAGCCAAAAGGTAAAATCCATCGTCAAGAAAGGGGCGGCATTACTATTTACTAACAATTACTAAAATGCCGACATATGTATGATTCAGTGTTCTATAAAAATTTTGTTCAATCATTAAAAGCAACATCAGTATTTTTGGAGAAGAAGCATACTTACTTATATCAAGCAATATATGTTGTTTTCTTGTTTAAAGTCCTATCATCCTATGCCAAATTATATATCACGTTTATGAAATAAATTGAAATGTTTCTGCTTAACAGTCTTAAATTCCTTAATTCTTTTTAAAGAAAAGAGGTAGCCTAATGAAAATTCAAATGCGACACATAAACGCACGAATATATTTCGTGAATAAAAGAGTGAATGAAATTTAATTTAGAAGAAAATAATCATGGCATTCTGTAAATCAGAAATGGATATTGTTAACATATAAAGATAAAAGTAGACATTCTGTGGGAGAAATGATAATAATAATTAATAATAATTACAAAACTTCTTTAGCGCCAATATCCTCGAAAAAAATCAAGCTCAGTGGCGCCCCTAGTACAGGAGTTGGGGAAGCTAATAGTCCAGGTATGATGCAAAGTTCATCACCAATGACCAGAAGGAAAGGAAACTTAGGAAGGATAGGCGAGAATGAAAAGGTGAGTTTTTAAATGGTGACGGAAAGAAACTATGCTTTTTGGTGACTTAACATATTCAGAGGGTGAATTCCAAAGAGTAGGGACAGCAACTGAAAAAGCACGAGTCCCAGCATGAGTTTTAACTCTGGGAACAGACAACAAGTGAAAACCAGATGAACGGCGCTCTCTGGGATTGGGTTACAAAGAAACCATGTAAAATAGATATAAAGATCCCCCAGAAGAAAGAGTTTGATAGGCAATAGTGCAGAGTTTGAAAATGATGCGAGATTGCCAGTGAAGAGATAGTAGATTAATTGTGAGATGAAATTCGGTTATAAAATACACGAAATTTTCAAGTATTGTATTTTTCATGTTTATATTTACCGGTACATGTTAAAGTGTATGTATGTGTGTGTTTTAGCTGTGTATAATAAGGCACAGGCACAGAGAATCTCGAACCGTGACTTCAAACTCTGGACGTTTCTTCAGGGGACTGAATCCAGAGTGGCGACTTTTCTTGCTGAGACACGTGTAATGTCTCACCAGTCCCTAAGCCGCCAAGCAAAATCAAAATACGAATCACCTACAGCCGTGGAGTTTGGGTGTAAAACACCCAAGTCAAATCACGGCAGTAGTGAGAATGTTTAGCTTAATTATCTAAGCAGCCCTATTTATAGCTATTTTTCAATTGCTGTATCTTTCTTCAAAGCAATATTATATAAACTATATAACCCAATTGTTACCGTCTTCAAAGATCAGTTTTTACAACGGGCAGGCGTCACGAAGCGACTACTATTAAAACTATTTAGCTTAATTGCTATTAAAAGACTGACATCTGCGCTGAAGCAGACCGTATTAGCGCGTCATAGCTTCGATACTGTTTGAATTATGTTATCATTTTCAAACCTGACCTAATTTATGCTATTCTAACTATTGTGGTTCTTAAATGTTATTTATGACAAGCAGATTAGAGCTAATCTTGAATGTCATAGTACAGACTGGACATAACTGGACCTAGGAAAGATAATTCTATTCCCACATACAACCAAGGTGAATTATATATACAAGTAAACTTGTTATATAAAACACACCAACCGCGCGAACTGTGTCCAATGCCACCGCTCGAGATGCGATGCAGTCTTTCTATTCCTGAGTCAGGAGTACTTATAATGCTTTAAGACCGTACTGTGCCTGCTACAGTCATTTAAATGCTGGATAACCAGGCCAGACACCTAAACGGTGTGCCTCCAAAGACGCAAATAGTACATGGATTATACAGCTCTAGATAAACTTTTCTTGAATGCAGGGAAATAGAGTCTCCACGCATAGAAAACGGAACTTTCTCAACCGCAGCATAATATACCTTGTGATATTTGCTGGAGGGTCAAATACCTCATAAACATACAAATCCAATAAATACTGTGACCTACTCGTCACTATTATAACAATTTACATCGGCGCTTTAGCAGACCGTTATGGCGGAATTGCCGTTCTATATATTAACATTTTAACATGTTAAAGTGTGTGTGTGTGTGTGTTACAGTTTTATATATATATATATATATATATATATATATATATATATATCAACCAGGTAACAAGAACACGAGTGATGGAAAATATATATATATATATATATATATATATATATATATATAAAGAGAGAGAGAGAGACTTTATGCTATCATCATATCATCATTGTTAATCGTGCCTCCTGGACCTTGTCATTATAGACCCTGTCTGTCCTTTTCAACAACCTTCGTATGTAACCCATCTTCACTCAGTCTAGAACTATCTAGGCCAGGCGTTCTTTTTGTTGACTCGTCGATTCTACTTGTGGGTTAACTTGGCTTGCTCCGTGATCGTCTGTGTTTGACGTTGGCCCGGTTTGACGAGAGTGCGATCAATTCATCACAGTTTTCTCCTCCGGGTGTCACATTCGGTAGTTGTAATGTGTGATCCTCAACAAGTACATCTAAGTGATGTTGATGGTTTCTGACCAGCTGATCTGGAGAATTCTTCTCGGGCTATAGTCGAATTAATGAGCTAGGTTTGCATTTTATTGCTAGATGTGTTAATCATTTTCACAATCCCAATTAAATTCATGCTATAATTAAACGTTCTGATATTTGTAAGTAAAGACGGCACAATGGAGCATCATTCGTGTGCTATTCGGCTGCTGGAAGACTTATTCAACCTTGTCAATCGTTGTTTTAACAGCTTCAATTCTGCCTTTTCATTTGCTTAATTGTTACGGGAACCCATTTATCATGAAGGTGAATGCTTCTATCTCATGAGATACGCCATTTTCAGTGTGATTCGGTCATCGGTGTTGTCTAATTATTACATTTAAGGTCAGTTTGAAGAGTAATGGCGCCAGTTCTGGTGTTTAGTCTTGTATAGAATTTTTGTAGGACAACAGTTTCAAATCGGCGGCGAAATGCAAACTCTCCAGTCATGACCATTCCACGGGCCAACTTGGCCACTGCGGGGTTCCAGAAATAAACTACTCTCTCTCTCTCTCTCTCTTTGGTTTTGTTGTTCGGGGAGAATCCCCAGGCTGTCGCTTAATCAGCACAGCCTCTATGTTGGAGTGGTTGAGAAACCTCCTCCCCCACCACTCACAGGGGAGCAGTACGGAAAGATGGAGCCGAAATACCCTGAGGGTGGTCACTGCCAGAGTGTTTTACGTCCTCAGCGGGTTTTTAACGTCCCCCTTTATTTTAAATAATTCAGTGGAGACAGCAGCGCCATTTAACGTGGTCAGCCACCCACGATGTAGTGAGCCAAGAAATTAATCCCTGGAAATGTTTCGACCTTTTGCGGGGTTCGAACCTGCGACCGTTGACACCAAGTGCCGGGTGCTTAACCACTAGGCCACCGGAGCTCTCTCTCTCTCTCTCTCTCTCGGTGTGTTATACTTGGATAAATGAAACCACTAATTATAATGCTGAGCCATGTGAGGCTTAATATAAGTGTGCACTAATAGAAGTGGAATTCCTCCCAAGTTGCCGCGGTGTATAGTTAGTTACTCTTACCATTCTAGACCAAAAAGAGAGCACATTTAGTTCGGCAAAAAATGTCTTCATTTGCCTTGGACGTATCTGCTTGTGTTTGGCTTGATCGTGTCTATGGTCTCCTTGAATTATTGAATCCTTGGTTAGGCTAAGTGACGCTGTTAATTGTTGGTGTCTACGTCATATTCAGATGGTTGGATGTCATGGGTATCCAATAGAGAACATCTGTTCAGAATAAACTCTATTGCAACACTTTCATATCTGGTTGTTTTTAATCGTTTGTTCTTGTTTGCTGATAGTTTTCTGAGAATTACTTCATTATATCTAAGTTTGTTTGCGGTCAACTGTATTGGGTTTTACGGTTATTAACCCCGGTTCGTTAATTAGCTATATCAGACTGAATTAATATATACATATTATACATTGCACGTTTACATAATCTCATAATTATGGCGTACTTTTTATCCCGATATTATACACCATAGATTGTGAATAAGGTGCGGGAAACACCAAAATAACAAAGTTTGCAACTATACCATATAACATGTAGCACGTTAAACACGTTCGTTGTGCGTGAATAACACGTACTGGGGTGTTTTATTAAGAATGAAAGACTATATTCACGGGATGGTTCATTTGTTTTTTCTATTGCGGATCAAGAGCCAAAAAAAAATCTATTTAAATATCGCAAATTCTTTAACTTTTTACAGAGAGAGGGAAATACAAATTGTAAGACTTTAATGTTCTTTAGGTCAGTGTCTGATCTCTTCAGATATACACCAACAAGTGACCTCTATAGTGACAGAGACAGCGCAGTCACGTCAGTCATGGAACGAGTTACCTTTACCAAAACACACACACAATAGACTTAACCCTGACCTGTCGTTTTCGACCGACGAGTGAAGACGATATGTGTACATATAGATATATCATAACATCAGCTGATGTTAGCACGTGGTCAACTAATAGGAGGAGAAAAATTAAGTTTCTGATCGACAAACCCACTCAACGGTTTGTTATCTATTAGTCACATCTGCAATAAACAGCCTATAGCGTCGTTCTACTTAAAACTCACAGACTGTGCCCCAGCGCTGTCTTAATGTTTTGATATGAACGTCAAAGGTGCTAATAATTAAGAAATAACTGCGATAAGACGGCAACCTGTCATATCTGCTGGATAATATATATATATATATATATATATAGATTTTATTGTTGGACTCAACCAACGTGTTACGTCCGTATCTTACCAAACTGTTGTGTCACCAACATACATGCGCGATTGACACTAATACTAAGTGATTGATTTCTAGGATAGCAGTATAGATTATAGTTATAGTATATTGCTGCTTTGAGCTGCCCATCGCTTCGTGACCTCCATCTAATCAGCTGACCCGAATGGGCATCTATATATAGTTTCTAGAATATGCTATTAAAAATGTCATCAGTTCTTTTATCCAAACACTGACCCAAGGATCACTTTAATTATTTTAAGTATCACCACTTACAGGGCTATGATAAGTTGACGATATATGAGATATAGCGGTGAAGTTATCCTGACCCGGCCGTCTATACGTAAAACCATTATCATGTGTAACTCGATCTGTGTATTGGCCGGCCATCTTTAAAAATGGATGAATGAGGGCTGCTGTGAATAGATGTGGTTATATAAGTTTGTAAATAGTGGTTTAAATTTTACCGACATCCGACTCATTTTGTTAAGATGGGTCAAATACGTAAAACCATTATCATGTGTAACTCGATCTGTGTATTGGCCGGCCATCTTTAAAAATGGATGAATGAGGGCTGCTGTGAATAGATGTGGTTATATAAGTTTGTAAATAGTGGTTTAAATTTTACCGACATCCGACTCATTTTGTTAAGATGGGTCAAATACGTAAAACCATTATCATGTGTATCATGAATCTTAACAAAATATATATATATATATTATATTAATAAAATGAAATGCTCAAATCTGTTTTTGAAAAATTGAATAATTATATTAGTCAACAAAATTTACAACTGGCTGGACGGAGAAGATTCTTGTGTAATATTTTAGATAGATATACCAGTTAATATTTGGGGTGAAATCGTTTTATTCATGAAAACGGAATTCTATGGTAGATAGTACGATCGCTTCACAATAGCACATCATTAGATTAGAAAATGACAGACAGTCAACAATTTTTGTTTAACCTGCCAGCATCTGTCATAAAGTCTTCCACAGAAGATTACTCCCACAAAGCTTCCAGCTTCACTACAAGCGAATTCGGAATTCGCTCTGTACTGATTTCTTGCCCTCGGCTCGGCTCATTATCTGGCGATTCGCTTTGGACTTGTGATCGCCAACGTAGAGATAATAATATTCGCATATGATTGGTTTTCGCGAGGCTGGTGTCAGGCCATCAGCCAATCACCACTCAGTTAATTAGGTCATCTCATGAAGCACGTTGATATTTCTAACCGGTCGGTAGCAGAAGACCATCTGACATCTCTAGGAAGGTTATCGTATTTGGGTTCGTTTATTAATTATTTCCTTTCATACAGAACGCCATCTCGTTGATGCAGGTCGGAGAACGTCTCTGATATAATGGTCAACATGTCGGCCACCGGTAACGTTTCGGGATATTCGGCGGATCTGTACGATTTCGAGCGCACCTTCGACCACGAATCGTTTCACTCGTGGCTTAAGGAACACTGGACGCTGTCGGTGTGGTACAGCGTTCTTTATGTTGTTTTGGTATTCGCCGGCCGACATTATATGAACGAGAGACCTAAGTTTAACCTGCGCGCGCCACTGGCCATTTGGAGCACCGTTTTGGCATCATTCAGCATTTTCGGCGCCGTGAGAACCATCCCCGAACTGGTGTTCATGATCCGGAATTACGGCTTCCAAGGATCGGTTTGCAGTCCGGCTTATTTTTACGGACCGACCGCCTTCTGGGCCTACCTGTTCACCGTCTCCAAGCTATACGAGCTGGGAGACACGGCCTTCATCGTGCTCAGGAAGCAACCGCTTATCTTTCTCCACTGGTACCATCACGTGACGGTGTTTATCTATGTCTGGTACAGCTACACCGACCACACTGCGCCGGGCCGGTGGTTTATGGTGATGAACTACACCGTTCACTCATTCATGTACACCTACTACTCCCTGAAGGCGATGCGCGTCCGTCTGCCGGGCTTCATCAACATCTTCATCACCACCATCCAGATCCTTCAGATGCTGATGGGAGTCGTCATAGTAGTCAAGGCTTACCAGTACAAAGCTCAGGGCCACTTCTGTCAGCAGTCGGCAGTAAACATGCAGTATTGTGCAGCGATGTATGCTTCGTACCTTATCCTCTTCATGGTATTCTTCTACCAAACCTACCTGAAGCCCAAGCCCTCCAGCGGTCAGCCTGCCAGAGCTAAGGAAACAATATCCAATTCTGTACACCAGAATGGCAAAAAGATGGATTAACTTTAGCCACTATTAGAATTTATTTAATTTTTTACTGTAACTGCCAAATATTTTGGTGAAGATAACTGACTCCTCTCTAGGTAATTCATGATCATTTTGTTGTAATATAATCAACGTCTATCATGAATGTGTGTATCCTTATGTTTTAACATAGTGGATTGGTTTGTGTTTATTAGTGGTTCATTTTGAGAATTATTGTGTGAAACTAATCCAGTGTTTTCTCATAATTGCCTTTGTCACTCTGTAGACCAACCAATCTGGATCATGCACAGTGTCTATTATGTTAAAAGTGCAGATATGAGTGTGTGTGTATGTGTGTGTACCTAATGCCAGTCCTGGGGGCAATACCTAAAACAAACTGATTTTCTTTTGCTTTGTTGATGATATCAAACATCCAGTTTATGTAGTGTGGCTGGTAACTAGGTGCTTCATGTATTTAGTCAAAAGTCAGAATATAGCCATCAGTACTGGAATTTTATTAATTGTGAAAATCTTTTCATTTATAATATGTACAAATATTGGATGCTATCTATCAGAGTAGGTTTTTAAATGATTTTATCACATTCCATATCCACTTGCTATATCAAGTGTTTTTAAGCTTTACACAGGATGTTATATTTGTTGGTATTATTTATGTTCAGTTTGCATTAACATGCAGTGTTTTTATGGTAAAAACAACACAGAGGTCCGTGTATATGTCATTCATTTCTGTGTTGAAAGGTATTCTTCATAGAAGATGCTAAAGCTGTGTTTTAGACCTTTCTTATATTTAACTGCATTCTAGGTAATGAATGTCTTAACACAAGTTAAATATGGCTACTGATTGACAAGGTGGTTTTAAAACGCTAGTGCTGCTGAGGAATTTATGTCCAATTCTGTACACAAGAATTACGATGAGATCAATTAACATTCAATTAATTTTTGACAATTATTTTGTCACCTAACTAACATCCACTATCAGTGTATCTACCATCATCCATTAAGTTGTGGATTAGATTGTTTGTTGGCGAACAATTCTCTATTGTTTATGTCTGTGTATAGAAGCAGTTGTTATTGTTGATTTTATACGACAGCTAAAATAGGCCAAGATTAGTTCAGGGTTATTTCTACATTTGTATTTATTGTCGTGTCCAATTTATATATTGTCACTGAATGTGATATTATTAAGCCAGAGAGCAATTTTACTGCTGCCATTCATATTTTTTCGCAGAATCATAACCAAATGGAGACAACTAAATATGTTGGCACTGAAGAAGCTTCACATAAGATGCACATATTGTTGTGTCTCAGGAGAATAATAGTTTACATATTCTAGTGAGTCCAAGGTATCGTGCTACTGTGTTGTTTCACTTTATTAACAGTGTCAGAATTGCTACATCTAGGTGTGGTAGTGGAATGCACCTAAATTTAACAAAGGTATGTCTCTGTCAATGAATTCCGTAATAATCAACTTTTGCCGTTTGATAATTATTTGTGAAATGGTATGAATATTGCAGGTTGGTTTATTAATGGTATTAACAGCTGATTGTTTGCATCACGACAGCTTGGTTCTCTTATTTTTAAGACATGATGATTCTTTGCAAAGTGCGTGGGAAAGGTCAGATTATTTACACTGCCAGCTTTTGAGATAAATGCAGTTTAGAGAATTAATGTTGTTACTGTGTTTCATTACATCTCTATGGTAATAATAGTTTTTGTGGGCCATTTAGAAACCCGTTGTTTAGAGCAGAACAAGTTACTGGGTAGTTAGCTATGAAGTTTACAGTTAATTATGTGCACAACTGACACAGCGTAGATAATGTATAACTCTGTGGTATTCTTGGTTCACCAGTATTTCATTTTGTTGAAAAAAATGTATTGAATGTTACAGTGATGTGGTAAAATTTATGTTTTTGCCGTTACACCTTGAATTGTATTTTTAATATTTGTTAAAGATATACATCATATTATTATTGCAGCAAGATTAGCATTGGAAATCTTGATAGTTATACATTGACTCTAAACAGTAGTAATTTAGATTCATAGTTCTGTTTTATTTCAGTATATGTGTGTGTGTGTGTGTGCCCTCATGTGTTGGGAATGTTCTATTCACACTGTCCATCCATGCTCTGTGCTGTCAGATTCTGATCTGTGGCCATTTTCACAAAGCTTCTACCTGTTAACTGTTGGCTAGCCTGTGATAACACAGATTATCTAACATTTATCTTGATAACACTGTCAGTATGGTGTGGACTGGGGGGGGGGGGTTCACAGAGGGGATCTCTAGCATATGAGCCAACATATGGCTGTTTTTCCATACAGCTATTTCTGCACCTATATTGTTCATATGCTGCTAGTCATGTTCACAGATACATGCACATGAACAACAGCAAAAGTTTATGATTAACATATGATTAATTAGTTTGCATAGGTATTGAGCTTTGGTATTCCGAGCTGTATGTTTACTCACATTGTTTGATCACACTCAACAGAAAGAGGTCTTTATATGCCACATATTGTGATACTTTACCTTCATACTTAAGAACCATATTGTTTAATACTGTAAATGTGACGTATCAATCTAGTTTTAAAAAGCTATATATGTTTCTGTGGCTATTAGCTCATTTTATTCAGATCCAAAGACACAAATAAACTGGTCATATGTGCAATTTAGCAGTGTTTATTTCTATCAAGGATGTTGTCTGTTCCAGGTAGACTTCGGATTGTATCCAAGATTTTCCTGAAATAACAATTTGTTGGTAACAGCTGTGGGAGATAATATATGTAGTTCTTGTGAAGCTTTATGATAAAATAAGTAGAGATCTTGTGGTGACCAATCTCTCTATTGAAATAACAAGTAATAAATGTTATGTCCATTGTAGGTTAATAAGTTATTGTTCTATATATATATAGGGTAAAAAAGAGCAGAGCAGTATGTTTATTTGTGTTTTGTCATGGAGTTGTGTTAAATATCTTGTCTTGCTGTGCATTTCCACATAGATTATGTAATGTGGTAATGTATTTGAATATTTTACATGGAAGTATTAAGTGTCAATTTTATTAGTGATATTATTTAATGAAATATTTGGCAGGCCTGTATTGTTAGTTGAATTATGTCAAGTGATGTCCGTAGAATACATATATAAACAGTAAACATAATGGTTATTCAGCTGCATATGCAAGTGCTCTCTTGGTTTGTATTGGCTAGAAGCAAGTACTGTTTTATATATAGCCCACCTGTTTGTATGAGCAGGCGTACTTGGGCCACTTTTTCACCATCTAAGAGTCAACATATCACATTGTCCAATATCTTGTTCGGCTTGTCAACGAGACCTATGAAAGCCAAAAGGTCTTGAGGTTGGAACAGTTGACAGAGGTTGGCATTATCCATTTTAAGTTGTCCTGTGATGGGCTTATGGTACTTATTGTTAGGTGGAATGTGAAAATTTATGCACGTCTTAGACTAAATTGTCATCCAAAAACAACGAGGTGAAATGGAAAATTTAAACACCCTTCAGACATAACTAGGCTGGGATTTGAACCACAGTGCTAGTGGTGTGTGGCCAACTACAATACTGGTTTGGTGACAGACATCAGTTTTTAGATGAATTGTTACATATTAAGTTATGAATCTGAAACAAATCGGTCCAGAAATAAATGTTTGCATTCATTTACTCCATCACCTGTTACATTTTTATAAAGATATGTCCTAAGCTTGCCAGGTTATATACTACATGCCTATATATAGATAAAGATTAAATTCATTCCATGAAGCCGTGTTATCACTGGTAAGATAGTCATAAACCCAGTGACACCCTACACATGTTATTGTATTTATAAATCAGTTTTAGATGAAGGTAAATTTGATTTATAATTATTGATAGTTTTCAAGTTGGAAACTACTGTTGGTATATCCAACGTGATAATTTGAGAATAAATCACTAATTACATCAAAACAATTGCTTTTAGTGTTTGTTTGCGAAAGAGAGACAGATGGAAGAGATCTCATGCCTTGAAAAGCATATATAGTCTAATATAATGTCATAGTTTCATGTTGTCATTTTTCATTACAGCCATCACAGTCATAATGCTATACACCCAAGACATCAACAACATATCTGGGCAGAACATTTGTTATTACTTCAAAGCTGCACTATGCTTGAAGCCATAAATAGAGTGGATGGTTTTAAATGTTTTGTTAAGTCTTGATGTTTTCATTTTAATTAGCAGCATGTTTATTTATTAATCTTTTCTTAGTGACCTATATTTGTGTTTTTATTTTCTCTCTCTATATATATCTATATATATATATATATATATATATATATATAGTTACATGCAGAATTACCACTAAAACAGTTTTTTCTAAAACATATATTTCTGCATCAATATAAACAATTGCAATTAGTGGTAACTAGCATAATTTGTACAGTATAGTTTGCCTATCTTCAGTTGTCCTGAGCCCCTATTGGTGTGATGATGATGATTGGTGTTTTACAACCACTTTTGTGCACATGGTATGCTAAATGGGCCGAGCGACCTCCAAAGGTAATGAAGCAAAGTCAAAGATGAAACACCCTCAGATATGCCCACGCCGAGATTCGAACTCAGGTGGCAATGATCTGAGGTCCAACGCGCTACCAACTAGACCACGGAGGCGCCCATTCTGGAAGTCAAACCTCTATGGCAGACACAGAGTCATTTATCGTCAATAATTGACATCTAAATATAATACGTCATCAGTAGTCATTTAATGCTGTGAATTATTTTGTCTTTACAAATTGTTCAGCTATATTGATAAGAAGTTGATTATCCTGTTCTTCTTCTTGTTTTTTTTTTTTTTTTGGGGGGGGATACACTGTGAGTTGAGACATATGACCAAAGGATAACTCCATAGGTCAACCATCCGATGGAACATTTCACAGACACAGCTGTTACTGATATTCGAACCCAAATCTGCGCCGCCATACAAAATGCTACCAGTACAGTGAACTATAAGAATACCACTTATATATATATATATATATATATATATATGTAAGTGATATATGAACAAAACGTCAGTTGAGTCCGTCAATAATTAATCTGCCATTGTGTTCTTGATATAAATATATGCTGTCTTCTTACAGGTATCTGATGAACACACTAAAACTCATATTTAAAAATGCATGAGTACAATCTGTGTTAACCAGTTATCTAAGTAGCTCCTCAATGCTGCCTACTGCATATAATTATGAACAATAGGTGGCAGATATTCAAGGGGTCTGTGGAGCATAATCTTTTTTTACACATGACTAGAATCATTGTTTACTTGTACAGCTAGGTAATTCATTCTGTGACTGACGTCCAAACATTGGAACTGTCACTGTGGAGGTCATCTATTGATGATTCTTTGAAGAGATCTATTAGTCATCAATGTAAACAACGCTGGTGATTTATACACATTAACCATTAACGAAGAAATACACTACATCGTACGGCTGGACTATTACAGATCCGATGTAGTACAATTAGTTTAAAAGCTTATTTTCAAATTAGATTCTCTTCCATGCTATATAGCAGTTGTTACCATGCTATCAGTTATTGGCCCATCCGGTTACCAATATTAATCCTATTACTGCAGTAGTTTTATCCGTACGGCTGATTGATATTAAAAATGCATGTTATGTATTATTAGCGGCCACGAGGCAATATGGCACAGTCGGTAGTGTGTACCATTGACCCGAACTGATATAATAAAAATACCAAATGTAATACGTGGTTCTTCGTGTCTTCGCGTGTCCAGTTGGAATTTTCTTCCCAAGTCTCCGCACCACTTCATCTTCCTCGGGGCCTCTCTACGTCAATGGATGGATGATGGTGTCGTGTGTTGGACTATATATTTTGGATTTTATACGTCCATATTTTCGTTAGCCTTCTCTGGTTTGTGTTGGTCCAAATTTTAAATGAAATCTGCTGACAACATTTTCAACATTTAAAATAATAATATTCGGTCTGAGTGATCTTAAAGATGAACGATCAATCACCAAAATATCGATCCGCTTGTTGCAATGAAAAGATCGATATAAACATACGTTGTTTTCACTCAGCGATAGCAGGAAAAAGAAACAATTAAAGATTGCACACTGGAGAATATATATATATATATATATATATATATATACGCACATATCAGGCATCAGGTCTTCTGCATAGTTCACAGCCAAACTTCAGTAAAGAGGCAATGAACTATTTTCTTGCTGATGTAAGTGTTAATTACGTACGTAAATATTTTATTAGCTAGGCACCTTCCTGCTTATCGTATTACAACTTGATCGATAGCTGTCTACAAAGTTTTAATAAAGAAAACATCGAATCAATTTCTTCTCCGTTTTATGATATCTGTCATAATGTTAATGATCTATCTCCCCATTGTCTTCTCGTAGTCACTCCAGTATAAATAGTGCGATAGTTTTATTCTCACAAGTACCAGAAGAAAAGAATTAACTGTTGTCTGACAACCACAATTGTGCACTCACCGATTTCGGAAATACTTAAGACTTTTTTTAACTAGCCTAATTTATTTGATGTAAATCTCATCACCGAACTACAACCAGTGTCCGTTCGCTTTATCAGTCGCCGCAGTTCGAGTACAAATTTCTGAACATATAACTAACAGAAGATGCGTTGGATAAACACCTTCTTTTTGTTTCTTCTTTATAACATCACCATTGTGTTTGTGTCCAGCTGCTACAACGGAGGAGGGATACTGTTTAAAGTCCACTTTCGATGCCTGGAGAAAGCTACGAACGTTTACTCTGCGGACCGTTTCTAATCTAAAAATTTACTTTATGCCCTGTTCGATATCACAACGAGGCTCACTGGCGACGTAAAATTATTAATGTGGCCCAACAGGGAACGCCTATGGCTCGCTGGTGGTTGTTGAATACGTTCTCCATTCCTTTTCTTCCCGTCCGATTCACTGATGTGGAAGAATGATAGATATTCGGACTTATTTTTGCCTCGCGGTCGTTATGTGTGTGTGTGTTTTACTCGCCGATCAAAACTGATCTATTTAGGCGGGAAATGAAAACCCGAAGTATAGTCTTCCGTTTAGGCAAACATCGGCTATAAATTCCGACCCCGTTCGTGCGTGTGATCGACCGCGAGTCGGTTCATGTGTACGTGAGGTTCCGTTGATAACGAACACATTGTTTGACCTTTCTAGGAATTTTTCCTCTTACTGTGCCAACTGTTGTCTGTGTTATTGTTATATTATTGTTTTAGTTAGATTGCGTTCACCCGTCACACAGACTACGAACCCATCCAAAATCCCATCCACTTTGGGTTCATCCTCTAGGTGTGTGTGCGTGCTCATGTGCGTTTATATGGTGGAGCAAGACTACAATCGGTGCCTATATAGTCGATTTGGGCCACGCGTACGACAAACGACCAAGAACCAGAGGCATTTTACAATCGGGTTGATAACATCCCGATAATCGTCGTATTGATCGCATCTCGCTGACGACCAGATGTCGAAACAAGGCTTAATTATCCAGGGATAAATATATAGCTGTGCCCAGTGGTAGTGTGTGTGTGTGTGGGGGGGGGGCCGACGAACGGGTCTTGACTGAAACCTCCAAATGACGTCAACACATTGGATACCTTGGCGTGGGCACGCCATAGCTGAATAACATCGGACAGCACGAAAAGAGAAATTAGTAAATAACGCGAGCTGGTTTATATTTTATTTATCACGGATTGGTCTGGATCGAATTGGGGGTTTGTTATCAGCTGTGGCTTAGCTCTCTCAGACTATGAGACTGGTCATTGGGTGTTGTTGTGGCTGCTTGCGTTCTGTGGCTATCACATAGCTCCTTAATTCAGTCTGAATCTCGATGGTTTCCTGTTAAATGCAGCTTTCATTATTTCTAGCATTGAGACACATCAACACGCAAGTTGTACTAATAAATTACCGTCTTTTTTATAAAGAGTTAAAACCACACATCGTGCAGGGGACTAAACCGGGACTGCTTGACTCAGGATTTGCGAAGAAACCTATACATACGTATACGCATATACGTGCCATAACGTCATACAAACTTATTCACTTTAAATTCCCGTTGACAACACACACACACCAACACGCACACACACATACATATATATATATATATATATATATAAGGGAGCAGTCTTTGACTCAGTAGAGTAGCTAGCATACTGATATAACGTTAACTTATCTAAAAGATACACCATATATACTTAGTAAGAACTAGAAGGCGCCTCCGTAGTCTAGCGGTAGCGTGTTGGATCACAGATCACTACCACCCGTGTTCGAATTTCGGCGTGGGCATATCTGAAAGTTGTTTCGTTTTTGAGTTCGCCTCATTACCTTTGGAGGTCGCTCGGCCCATTCAGCCTACCTTGTGCACAAAAGTGGCCGTAAAACATCAATCATCATCCGTGCCTTAAGGTGCGTTAACAAGAGATCCATCTGAACATTTAATGATGACAACAAATAATTATATATAATATATTTATATAGCAGTAAACTGCTATTTGGCGATGTACAGATAAGATACATAATTTATTACAGATAATATGGTTATAAAAGGTAAAATATTTTTATTATTATAAATATTTTATTTATGTGGCAAAACACTAGAATTGTGCCTATACTAAACTTGAAGAATATTACGTGGTGGTAGATAGACCTGAAACTTGTTCCAGTTTTTGGGTTGATTATATGCAAACTTGAAACCAGAATGTTGCTGAATAAACGGATATAATATTATAACAGCTGATAGCCAACATAACACTGATTAATATAACCATAGTGTGTCTTCTTTAAGCCTGTAATTAGATCTATATTATTTCCAAGGGAGGTCATAGCATTATTTGCATTTGTAATAATATTTTGTCATTATTAGGTAAATATATGATAAATAAAGGCTAACGGCCTATATTATAACTGAGACAACGGGATGCCAAGGTACTTACTTGAGCAGACTTGATCCAGTTGGCGAATATTTTCATCACGTGGAAACCAAAAACACAATGTCAGGTTTTATTAGCATTATGATCGAATAGTGTAATAGTTATGCAATAGTCTTTGCTATAAGAAAAACATGCCGCGCAGCTACGAACCACTTCTATCAGTCATTTTATGGGGACACAACAATCATTTTACATCGAGTCATTCGATCTTTTGATGGGTCTGGAAAAACCCCATTAGTTTGGAAAGAAATGAAATGCAGAAACTTACTGTTTGGGGAGAGTGGTTACACTGGTAACCATGGTGTTATGGATTCCTATCTACACAGTGGGGATATGTTTTTCCTATTTCAAAATCCCATATATGGTTAGTACTGAAGTACAGTTTGAATACCATCGTCAGCTAGCCACTGTAACTAATCCACCTACATTGCGTTCCTACGTCTTTGAGGCGATGACTCGGTGCTGATCACACATGGGACACGCACATTGCAGAAGGGCGATTTTCAGGGAAGACATGAATGACTTTATTATTTTAATTTGCGACAGTGATTTAACTCAAGTATCCCTGAATAGCATTTGATTGTGGTAGTTATCGTAAGCATGGACAACTGAATTAAGCCTTGTATGGTAAGATTAATGAGCTCGAATAACGCGTTCTGTGCACCTTTCGTTCCCAGTGCGGCCATGCAGAAACAGAAGCATTAACAATCACATTATTGCAGCAGTGTAATGTGTGGGCGGCTCATTCCCTCTAAATATCTCGCCAGCACTGTCTACCTGAATTGCCGACATATGGCAGATATGCATGTTGTTTAAAGTTGGTATCATATAAATGTGTACGTATAAAATTAATGAACATATTATGTAACTTCATTAGATTATAGAAATGTATCATGCACTTTGTGTTGATTGTCTTTGGTATATTAATTTAAATGACAGACTGCATGGGGTGTATATAAATATATATTTGTATGACTTATTTTTATTAATAACGTCTGCGGTGTTTTAATTATGAGTTTTTGTAATTACAATGGATAGCGACTTTAAATAACTACTGTTAGCAATGTTCATTAAGGAAATATATATATTATTGTCGTTGTAAACAATCTAAAACCTCTACATTATGCACTAATTCACTCTCATATGGAATCTTAGCTTGGGGAAGTGTTAAATCCTCCACCCTTAAGAATACATAACTTCTACAGAGACGCGCCATATGAACTGTAAACAGCCACCCTGAACCACTATATTAAAAAACTGATATTTTGAAATTAAAATATCTGTATGAATCCCAAGTAGCACTTTATATGCATGACTATGTATTTAATATATTACCTATATCCTTTGACAAAACGTACAGGTTTAATTGTGAAATCCAGGAAGATCACCGGACCAGACAATTAATCTACTCAAATGTACACTGAGTGATGTATAGTTCCACCTTTGCAGGAAAGTTGCCACTTTTAAATTCCCTTTTATATGGAATAGGCGGTGTAATCTTATCTCAAAGGTTTCTTCGCGAAGCCATTTTAAGAAACAACTGAATCATTTCATATTATCATCATATTCAAATAAATTCAGTAACCTGCTCTAACAAATGATACAGAGATTGTTTTAGAAACTAGGTTGACTTCCAAAATTATATAAGAGACCCATATCAAACCGAAACATACTATACTTTTTTCTTCACAATACCTGACCTGGCCTAACAATAAAAACGGTATTGTCCCATCAGTCTATCACTTACTCTGGTGGGCCCGGACCATTGACCTGAGAGAATGGCCCGGACTATTTCATTCAGCCTCTTTCACCGGGTTTTTTTTAACGTTTATATTATAAACTGTATATATGTCATATGTTGGACTTGGGTTCATAGTCCATTTGGTTATAATGGCGAAGGTATGCCTTTTCTATAGTTTTTTTGGTGGATTTATCATCACATGGGGTCACTCGTTTTCTTTCAGGTCAATGGGGTCACTGATGAACTTCAGCTGGGTTGTCATTCCGTCAACGTTGTATGCACGATACTGTCACAAAAATGGTGTCCATACCTATTTTTTCAATGTAAACGATTAGGATAAACACTATTTGAAACTATTAGCATATCTATTTATTCCGAATATGCAAATTAGCCACCACCATTATCGCAAAACAAAATTTCTTCAATATCTCTGACAGTAGGATATGTATAACCACATTTGAATGGTCAAAGATTGTGATAAAGACAATGTAATAGTTATAAAATGCATATTTTTTATTTTATGCCAAATAACCAATGGCATCATTACAACAAAAAGTATTTGCATCAAAATATTTACCGATTTGCATTATAATGGTACAAAAATGGTGTTTATTTAGCTTTATTAAAATAACATAGACATTCTAGTGTAATGAAACCCAGTAAAATATCAATACATTCTGTGCCTAACATTATCAGTTTTCAAATCAATGTCCATTTCTTGAGTAGGCAACCAAACGAAACACCACTGTCTCTAAACGAGCTGGTACTCAGACTCGTACATCTCCATTCTTGCGTGCATCATCCATCATTGTGTTTGGCTTGCAACACCCATCAATTGCTGAGGATGCACAACAGACAGTGCATGACACGTTATTTTTTGTAGCAGGTACAACTCTCAGTACTGCATGTTTTCCCCTCTGGTTAGCATCCACAGTTTATAACATCAATGAGACCCTGGGTAGCGGGAAGGCAGGTGTCAACTCAGGTTGATGGAATACCGCCCTTCACCTCCTAACCAAACTGTGTGATGTGCACATTTGGAAGTCCTTGTTGATCGGCTGTTATTCACAGCATCATTTGAAGATGTGACCTGCGAACATGAAGATATAGGTTCGCTTCTGTGTGTGTGTGGGGGGGGGGGGTAATGCTATGATGCGTATAGGCTTTTCCTTCTTCCTTGAGTAAATCATATAACGTGCTTCACTCATCGTGGTTCCTAGTGGCTGACAATATAAGGCTGCAAATAACCTTTGACCTATTTCCATAATGTCTGAACGTGTGACATCCTCTTCACCCACCACCTGGTACAACCCAGGAAAATCCTCTGCCTAAAGAGTAATCAGTGCACTGGTTTTACCATTATTAAAGGGGTACGATATAGTGTTGCATCCACTAAGAACATGCAAATACATTGGCTGCAAACACTTAGGACCAGCTCTATACAAGTCGCGTTAATGTCCATAACCACTCCATTCCAAGGCTCCATCTGTACACTACAGTGCAATTACATTTTCAGACTCTGTATACTAACATTACAAAAACATCAGTATCATCACTGAGGATTCTGATTACATCCTTACCAAATTCTGAAAGTTGTAGCATTTATGCTGTCGTAGTGACATCAGCTTCGTGGTGTGTCGATACATCATCATCTCGACTGTCCATTGTTACATTTGGACTCCGATTGAATAATGACAGCACCCGTGAGAGCTCCCCCTTGCTGTGCTTGTTCTTGAGAATGGCATCCCAATAGGGTAGTGAACTGTTGGTGGTCTGGTTGTAATCTGTAAACCCTCACCAACACGTCGCGTTCTATCGTGATCTTTGTCTGACATATCGTCATACCTATCAAAAACTAGATCCTGCTCTCTACCAGCACAGTAACAGGATAGATGGCGCTTACTATCCTCGCTGAGGTCAGAGGCACCTCCACCGTATGGGCATCAATGTAATAAAGCATCTGTTACATATCTACTATGACAGTATTTAGAGCGGGAACACGGTTTTGTTTCCGTCCGAGATGATTGGCTAAGATAGATTTGTTCCCTTTTCGTCTGCAGCCATACTCATCGATGAGCGAGGTAGGTATGATGCACAACTCATTTTGGAATATGGGTGCCAGCGGCAACTGTCGCTTTTGTTCAACCATAAGCAGAGGAAGGAAGATTGTCTCCAAGTCAAACGCTGTCTTTTCACCAACTGTTATGTGTCGTTTAAGTTGCTCCATTGTCTCCACTTGATTGGATTTTTGTTGTTGCTATCTTTTCGCCAATAAGTACGTCATCGCTGACCTCATTTGGAGCTACCTCACCATTGACAATATTCTAACGTACTTCACTGTTGATTAATAGTGGTTGGGAATGGTTTTCCAGCGCTGCACCAATCCGGTGTCGATCACCAGAGGCAAGTTTCCGCCTCTTCTTACCCTTCTCTTTGTGTTTAGTCTCTGCTGATGAGTTGGGTACTTCTTCAGAGTACAAGTGCTCCATGGCATCGATGAGGTGGGCAATGACTGGGAATGAATCAATCGATCCAGTGACATGTCATACACATAATCTATTGTTATTTTACTGGATTTCATTACAGTAGAATCTGTATGTTCTTTTGGTAAAGGTAAATTAACTTTGAAGATACAATAATTGTTAGATTTAACCAGATTTACTTGACAGTCATTTAACCATAATACATTTGATGATAAGTTTATTGTTATCTTGACTGTGACTACGAGTCTATGTCAGACATGGGGTCAATTCCATTTTGTCAATTCTATTTCCAATCAAATTTATCAATTCCAAATTTATCAATTCCAATTCCTCTTTTTTTCCCTAATACCTATTACCATGAGTCATGTTCTAAACATTGAACGGGTGTAAATTCTTAAAAAGCAATATCTTTATATATATTACAGGCATGCTATGTGGTGGTGTCGTGGCCGGAGCCCACGGTATCCAGACCATTTTAATTGGTTAAATACTGACGTGGGATGCCATATGGTAAGTTTACAAAATCTCTCAAATGGTTATTAAACTGTTAGGTCTGGGGACAGGGTATAGTAGTCACAGTTTGAGGAGAGGAGGGGTAAATTTTGCTCCAGATTGGTATTCCCGGTGAGATGATAAAATAAATTAATTCCTAAATAGCAATATCTCTATATAGATTACAGGTATGCTATGTGGTGGTTCCAGTATATTGGTAACACCACGTATAAGTGTTAACATTGTAAAAATGGTATATTAATTTTTGGATTTAATTTTTTTGTAGGAAACTTCCAATCCAAAATTTCTCAATTCCAATTCAAAATTTCTCAATTCCAATTTGTTTTTAAATAATCAATTCCAATTCCATAATTGACCCCATGTCTGGGCTATGTACACCATTTCTGTGACATTATCGTGCAAATAGGTAAATATTTAGAAGCAAATACGTTTTTTGGTAATGCTGCTATTGGATAATTGCCTTAAAACAAAATAGACATGCATTTTATAACTAATGAGGTTGTCTTTATCGCAATATTTGACCATGAAAATGTGGTTGTAGACACAACTTTTATCTCATTATCATACATACTGTCAGAGATATTGAAGAAAATAGGTTTTGCGATAATGGCGGTGGCTAATTTGCATATTTGGAATAAATACATCTTTGTTAAGTCTTCTGCATTCAGCGGGAGACTCCCGCAATTACATCAAATCTCCCGCACGGGAAACCCGATCTCCCGTAATTTCAACGAAACCTAAGTTTAAAAAAATTATAATTAATTCTGATTGGCCGTTTTCTATAACACGCTTGGGCTTGCAGATCACATGGGGGAATAGCCAATCAAATTCGATTTAAAGCAGCAAGCCCAGACACTTGTTTACCGAGACCATGTGCGAGAAATACGTAGAAATTCGCTTTTCGTTGCTATGAAACTATGACAATATGGCGAAACGCGCATCTGATTCGCTGTGCGCAAAATATCAACCGGAATGGGCGACTCAGATGGATTTTATATGCGCCAGTGACAAGGGAGCGATGTTTGCGTAATGCAAAGTATGCAACGTGCACGTGAATGTATCGTTCGGTGGCAAGTACGATGTTGTTCGCCATTCGGAGTCGGCAAGTCACGGTACTTTGAAGAACGCCACGAAGACACAGCCGCAGATGAAATCCTTCTTCCTAACTTCGAAAACGACGGACCTGTTCACCAATGTGTTAACCGCCAAGGTAAAGTTTGCGCAATTCGTTGCCGAGCACAATCTACCATTTTCGGTGGCTGATCATTTCATGAAATTGGCCAAGCAGTTGTACCCCGATAGCGATATTGCGGGAAAGTTCACGTCGGGCCGTATGAAGACCACCATGATCGTCAAGAAAACGTTGGCCCTTCGTCTTGATGCCAACGTTGTCCAGCTGTGTCAGAACCACAACTTTTCGTTGCTGACTGACGAAAGTAACGACCAAGGCGGCGAAAAGACACTGGCGATACTCGTTAAAGAGGTCCTCGACATTGGATGCATCTGTCATCTAGCAAATCTCTGTTGTGTGTGCGCTGTCAAGCAGCTGCCGACGCCAGTGGAAGAGCTGCTGATTGACGTGTACTTCCACTTCAATCACAGCGCCAAACCCAAAGAAGAATATCGCGAGTTTCTGGAGTTCTGTGACACGGTGGCTGAGCTTGGAGAAATGCGTCAATCGCTTTCTGCAGCAGTGACCGGCACTGCTAATTAAGGTACTTTGAAAGTCACGTCGAACGGCCAGGCCAGTGTGGAGATGAAGGCGTACTTCATGTTCCTGTCCTTCATCCTTGAGCCGTTGAATGCGTTCAACACGATCTTCCAGACAGATGCTACGCAGATCGCCATCCTCATCCCCGAGATGAACCGTCTTCTTCGCCTCTTCATGGCGACATTTGTGTTGATGCGTGTCATCAAATCTGCTACAGATCTGACAAAGGTGTCTTTTGCTGACAGGTCTGTATAGCTGAGTGACGACATCCTCGCTGTTGGCATGGCTATGCGGACCATGCTGGCAGACAATGATGATGACTTGGCTGACAGCACAAGAATGCGGATTTTCAAGAGTGTGCGTCACTTCTACGTTGCCATTGTCGAGAAGATGGTGAAGATCTTTCCATTTCACGGCACAGTGCTGAAAGATCTCTCTGTGTTGAATCCAGACCTCAAGTTGCGCGACACACGATGGTGAGGAATTTGGCCACTCGTTTCAGCATTGTGGCAGATGATGAAATCGAACATCTCGTGGAAGAGTTCCAGGACTATCAATTGAGTCCGGATGACGATCTGCCAGCTGTTACGAGTGACAGTCGTGTCGACACGTTCTGGGCCGAGATGGGTCGCAAGAAGACATGTGTGGGGGTAGTGCGGTTTCCACTGCTCACACGTGTGAGGATGACGCTGTCAGTGATTGTTCTCAATTGTGTTCTCAATGGTCCGAAAGATCGACACGGACTCACGTTCGCAGCTTGGCAATGACACCCTCCATGCGCTGCTGTCTTGCAAGATCAACACAGACGATCCTTGCTATTCGTTTGTCCCAGACAAGGATCTTTGTATGGCAGCCAAGGTAGCGACATGGAACTATGTACGGGAATGCCAGTGAAGGAGTGTCTGTTCTGGGCGACATGAACGTTTTTCTTTTCGGTTGATCGATTTCATGTAACCTGTTGAGTAATAATAAAATTTGGTATTCACTGTCATAGAAAGTATTTTGTTACCTTAGACCACCTGATTTATGTATAAATCCCTTATTTACGTATAATGCCCCGATTTTCCGAGACTCTCCGCTTTACGTATAAATCTCCCACATTGGCATTTCCAAAACTTAACATGTATGATAAATATATACGCTAATAGTTTCCCAATAGTGTTTATCCTAATCATTGATCTTGAAAACATAGGTATGGACTCCATTTTGTGATAATATCGTGCATACTTTCGACAATACTGAATAAAACAGATTTTTCAATAATGGAGGAACTAATTTGCATATAAAAATTTCCCCTACGATTGACAAAATGACAACCCAACTGGATTTCATCAGTGACCCAACCCAGTCACGCCAGTGCGATGACAAATCCTAAAACCATAAAACCTTTGCTATAAAAAATTCATATATATATATATATATATATATATATATATGGCAAATGGACTATCAGTGAAAAGACAACTTCGGCTACACTGGCATGGCCCTTCAATCTCCATTGACAATATTATGTTCTATTATTGCATTATATTTATTGTCATCACACAAACCTAGAAGGAAGACACCAGAGGGGAGTAATCATGTATACTAAGTCCCACTTAAATGCAACCATCAGCCACATAGCAGGAGAAGAAAAGTTTGAAGAATCCCTATGGTGTGAGCTGAAACTGAAGGGAGCAGACAATCTGCTAATTGATGTGGTTTATAGATCACCCAATTGCAACAGGGACAACCATGATCACTTGAGATCGTTAATGTACAATGCCACTAAAGTAAATACAAGCCACATTATGATAATGGGAGATTTTAACTATGGTGAAATTAACTGGAAGAATGGAACCTCACCTAACGCACTAACAAACCCAGCCACAGCATTTGTGGAAACACTCAGGGACCTTTACCTTCATCAGCATATCACTGAGCCAACACACTACAGAGCTGACCAGCACCCAAATACACTTGACTTGGTAATCACAAACGAAGAAGGCATGGTTAAATTTAAATGCACCTGTAGGAAAAAGCCATCATTTATGTATCACTTTTGATTTTATGTGTTGCACTGAGATGCCAGCCAAGAAAACACCGGAATTTCAATACCACAAGGGAGATTATGTCGCTATGAAGTGAGAGGCACAGTCAATGTCTTGGACCCCTGAGGGTGAGTCAAGTATTGAAGAAAAGTGGCACCAGTTCATGAACAACATAAAGCATCTGATGGACAAACACATCCCCAAATCAAGATCACATATGCAAAATGTGAGAAAACGCCCAATCTACATGACAGCAAAGGCTAGAGAGAAAGTAAGATTGAAGAAAGCCTCTTTTCCCACCTGGCGATGCACCAGAAGTGGACAAGATTATAAACAATACACCAAAGTGAGAAATCAGGCAAAATGGGAGTGTCGTAAAGCACAAAAGGAGTTCGAGAAGAAACTAGCAAAAGAGAATAAGAAAAACCCTAAAGCCTTCTATAAATATGCACAATCTAAACTTAAAACAAGAACAGGCATTGCACACTTAGCCCGACAAGATGGTAGTCTCACTACAACAGACAAGGAGAAGGTGGATGTATTAAACAACTTTTTCTCTTCTGTATTCACAAGAGAAGATACAAACAACATGCCAGATACATTCACAAACCGTACAGACAGTGAATTGATGGAAATAAAAATTACACCGGGAGATATAGGAAAAAACTATCCAAGATGTATCAAAGATGTATCCAAACAAATCCCCAGGACCCGATGGATCTGCACCCAGAGTACTAAAAGAACTACAAGAAATTATAACTGAACCACTATACCTGATCTTCAGACAGTCCCTTGACCTGGGGAAAATACCAGTTGCCTGAAAGATAACTGGCACCAGGCCAAAAACTACAGACCAATAAGCCTAACATTAGTCATCTCTAAGACTCTGAGTTGATCATCAGGGATCGTATCATGCATCATCTGGTTGAATACCAACCCCTCACAAAATGCCAACATGGTTTCATCAAAGGTCGCTCTTGTGTCACTCAACCGTTGGCAGTTCTGGACAAATGGACAGAAACACTGGACATGGGAAATAATGTTGATGCTGTGTATCTTGATTTTGCAAAAGCAAAGAATATGGCATATCAGGTAAAATATGGAAATGGATAGAGGACTTTTCATTTCAAAGAAATCAGCAAGTAGTAGTCAATGGCATGAAGTCACTGGTAGCACTTGTTCTGAAGGTAGTTTGTTAGGGCCATCGCTATTTATCTATTACATTAACGACATGCCAGAGGTGGCCCACTCAAGCATACAGATGCTTGCTGATGACACAAAGATTTTTAGAATAGTGAACAACCCAGAACAAGCTCAGCTATTACAAGACGACCTGGATGCCCTGGAAGAATGGTCTAACCTATGGCATCTGATGTTTAATACTGAAAAATGTTATGCATCTTGGTAGCCGCAATAAACGCATAGAGTATCACATGCACAAAGAGGGAGTCCAGGTTAACTTACAGACCACAGAACTGGTGTATGTTGACACCAAGTTGACATTGAGTATGCACTGTGAAAAAAAAGGTAAATATGGCTAACAAGCTATTAGGCCTGATCAGAAGATCATATGTGTACCTTGATAATGCAACAGTGAAGACTTTGTACACCTCTCTTGTGAGGCCACATCTCGAGTATGGGAACACTACCTGGTGCCCAGTATTCATAAAAGAGTGTGAACTGTTGGAGAATGTCCAACGTCGAGCAACAAAACTAGCCCCGGCATTGAGGGACCTGTCTTATGTTGAGAGAGTTACTGTCCTAGATCTACCCAGCCTCTACTATAGACGAGCTAGAGGTGACATGATAGAGACATATAAACACATGACTGAAATATACGCAGTAGATGCTGAGTACATCAAACCAGATACATCATTCACTAGGGGTCACAGTTTCAAGTTAAAGAAAAAAAAGATCAATGAAAAATATCAATCAACAATACTACAGCAACAGAATTTTAAACTCATGGAATATGTTGCCTGCTGAAGTGGTTAGTGAACCCTCACTAACTGCATTTAAAAACAGACTGGATAGTCATTGACGGCAGTATAAATATAGCCAACACTCGGTACATGATGCGTATAATTTGAACAAGTCAAATTTAGAAAGGCCTCGACCTGGTACAGGCTATGTAGCCTAACTAAAATCAGTACTTGATGAGTATGAGTAAAACTAAATTGAAAATAAATTTCAGTTCAGTTGTTATAGCATGGCAGGCAGACAACGCTGTTGCAGTGCTGCCATCTATCGATTGATAAAAGTTTGTATTCCTAGAGGGCGAGACGGACTATGGTTGGTGTCGGTGATTTCATCTTTTTATATCGCAGTTGATAGACCTAGCAGGCAATTTTCTTGAAATCTGTTGATTGTCATTTGTACTGGGAAGGTAAGGTATAGTGGCTTTATTAGATTAATTATCAAAGTAATGTTATTCACTTATTCAGTCTGCCCACTATCAATAACTCGTTTTTCCCCTAAAATGGCTAAATAAATGCGCAGCCATGCCCATGATAATGATTGTGACTGACTGACTGAGCCAGTCATCGGTCAGATTTTTCCATTCGAACAATATATTAAATATATAATCATGATCATGTCAAAATTAACTTATCTGAGATAATGCTGGCTTGTCACTCTGTGACTCTGCAGAACAGCTTAAATTTAACTCGGGTTATCTTTCAAAACGTAGCTGTATTGCTCATTTGATGACGTACAAATAAATTCTGAGATATGGATCTAGTCTAGATCTATAGAGGTCTAGTTTATGAAAATGTGAAATACATCAGTGAAAGAAACTGTATCTCTCTGTGTTTGACGCTAAACTGTTTTAACACAACCTGTCATTAATCACTTAAAACCTGTATGGTGGCATATAATGATATAGTGTACACCAGGGCAGGGCTCGACATTAACACTTGTCATGTAGGACAAGTCACACTTCATTTTTGCTTGTCTAAGAAGAACAAATGGTGAATATTGATGAGTTGTTTTTTATCCATTATCTATCGTATCCTAACTTCCACTATGCAGTAAATAAGTGGGTTATGAATTAGCCTAGGGGCCATAGTATCAAAGGGAAAGCCAGTATAATATTTTACTTGTGTTCTTGGCAATACTCTTAAGATAATGGCAATTTGATTTCATATCATGGGGGGTGATTTATATAAATTTTTCCTAATTTTACACAATACATCATCGTGATATTGATTCTGTCAGTGAAAAGGGTGGATTTGACATGGGTAGGGCTTCGTCAAATATGCATGTAGTATGTCAGGCTTTAATTCCGAATACATCCCTATAGTAATTTGTTGTTGTAGATGTGATATAAATGTGGAAAACATCTTGTTTCTTGATTAGTTTGGCGGCAAATAAAATATTTCAAAATTCAAGGTTTGAATTCCTCTAAATCTATTGCTGTGCATTATGTAGAACCAGTAAAACAGTTTAATATAGATTCTGTAAATGATTGTTTGTAAGTGTAACACATGCAATATTAAAATCTCACTTTCTGTGCACTCTTGATAAAACAATATTTTACCATAGCTTATACTCGTTATAGTGTTTGGAATTTAGTAAAAGTAAGAGATGTATTACATTAGTGTAGGTTTTTTATTTTGTAAATACTGTTACACTCTTAGCAGGATTTTAATTTAGCGGAGTCTTAAGTCCTAGCCAGCTCCAAAATATTGGGTGAATCTTTTACATCCACAGTCTGTGTTTTTTTTAGATGTTCAATATGACAGCTACACATGCCCTCACTAATCAAAGAATAAAGTGTAACAAGGCCCAATTAATAGATATCTCAGTTAGTTTTTTTAAATATTTTCACAGAAGGTGTATTTATAAAACTGTAACATTAAATTGTAAATCTGCGTATTAGTTACTTTATTCTGTTTATAGCACCTGGACAAATTCAAGAACTTAATGTTTTGGAAATATTGAAGTTTAGCTCCTGATCAAATCCTTTTAATGATTTTAGCTTTCAATATTTTTAGTTGAACTACAGGTTGCTTGTTGGTAATGTATTCATATTTCTATAAATCAGGATTTGAGAAAATTATGAACTTAGTCATTTGATGGGTGGATTCCAAGACATTATATAGATAATTACATGTAGCATATCAATGTACACCCATCCCATAAGACTTGCATTACCAGTCAAGATACCAATAGTATTTTGCATGTTGTCCTGATATAAGCGTAGCAGTACAGTTTATTTGTTATCATTTTAATACTGTTCCATTACTTTTGGAATGACCATGTACCAACCCATCATCAGGCCTGTATTATGATATCATCATTCTAATACATGTGCCCATTTCATTACATGTTGTGTGTGTGTGTGTATAATAAATGTTTGTTTTAACTTGAGGTTATTCAAATGTAATATGTAGCTTACTAATGGTAAAAATAGTAGAGTATTAAACTTACTGTGGTATGGGGATGTTTCTCTAGGAAGTTATCCCTTTGACCAGCACTGAAGCTAAATAAGTCAACTGATTAAAATGTATTATACTTTTATAGTATGTCATAATATATTATAGTACATCATAATATGTTATACTTATAGTATAGGAGATGTTATGATATATATATTGTGATATGCCACAGTATTATCATGGTTTTAGGGTGGGCTCTTCACGAGCCCTGGGCGTCTGCTTGTATCGTTATTTTATATACCCGGGCTCCATTTAAAGTTCATGCTTCCATCTAACACACACACCAGCAATTGAGACTCGATAAATCGCGATCCATTTATTCACGATCCATTGTTAATAAATACCAATGATCCATTTCTAATATTCACATTTCCATTTTCGATAACATCACAAGTAACTTTTACAACAATTCACTTTTTGACTACATTCACCGAGATCCAAATAAAAACTGATTTAAATTTTGAAAAGGGTTACCAGCTCTAAGCTGGGTCAGAGGTTACATGGATTACGAAACAGCCAATGAGAAATATTCAGGTCCCTCGCCAAATCTGAACAACAAAGCTAAGCCAATGACATTCGAATCTGGCATGGGACTCATGAGTTTTCAATTTCAGTTTTAAATATTTCCAAACCGTTACAACATTTTAAATCGTACCAAAGTCTGAACAACAATTAATCATTCCTCTCTAAATATTTCCAAACCATTGCAACATTTTAAATGTACCCGAGTTTGAACAGCAATTAATCATTTCTCTCTCAAAGCACCTCAGTGTATAAAACAAAAAACATTTACAATCCATATACATAGATATATTAATATAACAAACTTCAATTATTCAAACTCTGATAGTATATCACATTTCCCCATAGAATGCCAGTTTGTTATATCATTTACAACATATGTCTGTATTAAATTGAAAAAGATATAATCTTCCTGAAGGCATCTATGATACTTTGTAGTTCATACATTCTTAATTATTTACAATGATCACAATAGGTGATATCAACTCCTAGTAATTTCAATATTAATGTTTTTTTCTTCTTTTCATTCACTTGTAATACAGTGTAGTTGTTGATACGTGGTAGAGTGTGCTGTGTGGGCCATTGCCTCTAACTTCAGCACTTGAAATGTCTAAATATTCAGATTACCTCACCCTTAGTCCATATCAGTCGAGTCTCTACCCATCGATCAGTGCAGTGTTGATGTCCCTAACAGAAGCTAAAACTTCTGCTCTCTGGGTCACTGAGACATACAAGCCCCTCACCACATCAAGGAATGTACTATGAATGGAAATATTAATGCTAATATACACATGTTTGCACATTTTATTTTTGTTTCTAATCAAATTTAATATTACCCAGTAATATGCATTTACTATATCATGTTATATGTAACACTACTTCATAATTTAAAAAATTGTAGTTTGTTACTAAAATACCAAAATTCCAATTACCTATTCTGGGCGAGTACCAGTAGTTTTTAATTATTTTAGCTATGTGATTTTATGTTGAAAATTTCCTTCCATACATTATGTGGCATTGACTTCTTACTTCAGCAAGAGGGATAAACTACTCTGTTGTGTATAATGTTTGAAAGAAATGCATCAGTAATTGATGCCATTATATGGTAGTAATGGCATCCAACCATTATGTTTCAATACTGGGCCAACATAGTAATGTTTGCCAATATGTCCCATTTCAAATTCTAAACCAGCAGAGTAAACAATATAATAGGAATAATTTAGATTTAATAATGCATCATTAACTACCAGGAACCATTCAAAGTTGCTGTACAGTGATACCCCAATTTTTAGGTATCTATAACCCTATTAAAAATCTTCCTATTTAATTGGATGTAGCAAGATTCAGATTTGGATTAATGCTATTTATTATTGTTGTGTGAAAACATCAATTAAGGAAGCAGGATGTATTATTTAACAACCATTTTGCTGTGATTCAGCTGTTATTGATTTCCAACAGATTTGATCTTTTCCCCAATTTTATTATTTTGTATATGTTGGATAAATAATTAGGCACATTTCTGCAAATGTGATCAATAATACTAGTCCAGTTACAATGTTCCTAAAGGAATCTATGACACTTTAAGTCACTTGGAAATTAACTTTAGGAAACTTGTTGAATTTAATTTAAATGACAGTAATGCTCTAGTGGATTGGCATTTGAGGAACATCAGCTTATTGAGTTGCTGTTTCAAATGATTTTATTACATATTATGGAAATATTTTTGAAATTCATTTTTCCTCCCTTTGATTCCACATGTTTTTATCAGATGTTGTTAATTGTTTTTGTTTTTTAATTTATGTGTTCTGTGTATCTATTCTAATACTAAGCAAAATTTTCTGAAAACATTCCTTGGTTAGTGTATAAATTGAATGCAGCAGAGACAAGAACAGAACTTGAAAAAGTTTACACCACATGATGTATTTATGAGCAGTCACAGTGTACAGCTTGTCAGTGTGATAAAAGTGATGGTAATTAAACCTTTGCAACATGCCTGTCATGTTGCTGTCTTAAAAGCATCATATTGTACTTGAAATGGCTGTGTCACAGCGATTCTGTAGCTTAAGCCATATCTGGTTGCATAATGATATGGGAGGTTAGATGGGTCCGTTATGTTTTCTACTTCCTGTCTAGGTTTTTCTCTTTTAATTTTTTGATATATTTCCTATTTACTGTGGATTTTATTAAAACATTGTATAGACTTACAAGGTGTGTTTGTTTATTATCGATAAATATATTACAGCAGAACTCCAGGATTGTGAAATCAAAGCCTAGGCTTTATATCATGTTTCTTCTATCAATAAATCATCATGTTTCCTGAATTAATAGACCCTTGGCCATAATGAAATGTCCCCACATAGAACTAATGAAATCACTAAACAAAGTAAACTGGTATAAGAATGTTTAACCTGTATAATGATTATATGTAATTGGAGTATTGTGGGGGTTTTTCTTCATATTTAATGTCCTCTTAGTCCAAATTCAGGATGCATATTAATTAAGTGAAAATAAAATGATAAAGTTCTTTTGTTATTCTTCTCCAGGTTGACAATGTCGTCAAATCGAAGACAGCAACAGAGCAATAGTGCTGTGGGTGTTGCAGTTGCTGTGGGTGCAGCTGTTGGTGTTGGCTTGGGTACCTTAATATGGTATGCTGGCAAGAAGCTATCCCAGTCATTGTTAGAGGCTGGCTCCTCATCAGAACCGTCTTGTAGCAGATCACTCGATGAATTACACCGAGAAGCAGCAGCAAAGCGTAAAAAAGATAGCAAGTTAGTCCAACATCTAAATAAGTATTATGAGGATCGTGTCGAAATTCCTGATCTGGCTGTGGTATGTCAGATTGTTCAGGATATGAGAATGGAATTAATTGATTTCTTCAAGACTTATTATCCGGATCTTCTTCTTTCTGATGTCTTATGCCAATCAGATGATCTGGAAGGCCTTCATGCCAGAAAAATTGATGATCTAGATCTCTTTGTCGTCATCAAACTTGACGAACACGAGTGGCAGCTTCAGAAGTCACTGATTGACCCTCGACATTATGACATAAAGAGAATGGCTTCTGATTGTGACTCGTCATTATCATTGATTGACAGCTGTCTAGTTGATGACATGCTTTCCCCGATGAAATTCATCGATTTTATGACGAAAGACTTCTGCCACAAATTTATCGTTCCTATTGATAGTTATCAGGTGGTACCAGTCACTGTGGGGTCAAGTGTGGCGTTAAACATCTGCAATGACGGAAAGTCGGTTAGATTCAACCTAATTCCAGCCATCCGTTTGGGAAATGTCCTCGTCACACCCGACTCCTCAGCGGCAAGGCAAAATGTGTGGCAAGAGTCATTCTTTGAGAAGGAAATGCAGAAGTTATACAAGCTAAATCCAAAAAGGTGTTGTCACTTACGCTGTATCCAGATCATGAAGGCAGTGGCGTGCGATCACCAAACTGAATTTGGTTTCTTGAATCCGTACATTTACAAAACGGTCGTCCTACAAATGTTGGACGATGATCCCAATGAATGTCAGTGGCTTCACGATGATCTTCCGGCACGGTTCACTGCCGTGCTTAAAATGCTTGTCTTTTATCTGATGGGACGGAATGCCCCTCATTATTTTCTTCCCGATCTGAACCTCCTCGAGGGCGTCTCTGCTGAGTCATGCGATGTTCTGGTTGATCTCATTCAAACCTGTATTAATGAAGAGAAGATGTCTGTATTGCTGGGATAAGGACCACAGGGTCCCTGAATACGCTTAATTGTGGAAATTATCTTTTGGTTGGTGTTTTTTCATTTTGTTTATTTATATTAAAACAGTATTTTTTTAAACTGGCCCAGTCTAGTTTTAAACATTGTTACATTGCTGGCAACATTGATAGCTGCTAATATAAAGTTGTATAGGGTGCAACATGTACTTATGTATACAGATATTAAATTTATTAATAATTTAACCATCTGATTCACTCATACTATCAGTAATAAATTGGTTTTTATTTATTGTTGTATAAAGTAATTTAATTAGTTATAAGTTTTCATGAAGAAAACATGTTTTGCCTTTTTTTGGTAAATACCATTGTTTATGAAAATTAATGAGTTAGTGGCTATTAAAATGTCAATATAAAATAATTGATTAAAGTTTGTCTTGTGTTGGTTTGTACTGGCTGGCAAAGTGTTATATGCTAACATATGGATACTTAATAATTAACCATGTATGTGTTTACTGATATTTATTGTAATAATTGTTAAATAACTTAGAATTTACAATCTGTCTTATATTGTGATGCATTAAACGATACAGTAATATGTTGAACATTGTATTTTCCTATTAAAGTTTGTTTTTATTGTTTAACTTTGTATGCGTGCATAAGGAATATTCTTATATAGCCTCATGGGTTAGGGCATGGGAATTCGTACTGATGATCATGCTGTTTGGGTGATCAGAGGTCAAATCCCAGCTGTGGCACTACAGTAGGAGAGGTTTTTCAGGCAACTGGCATGATTTTCTCCACTCGATAAGCCATCTATTCTAAATTTATTTAGAATTAGTGTTCGCGTTGAAGCAGTAAATTACAGACCATAAGCATCTCCCTCATCTGAGGTATCTAGCCACATAAAATGTCATTTTGGCCATTATTATATTATTATGTAAATGCCATTTATGTAATATCAGATGCAATTAATTATTAACATGGCAAATTTTGCGATACTGACCCAGTTGAAACTCAATGTAATTCATCTGGTGATCTGTTTTATATATATATATATATATATATATATATATATATCATCTACAGTATTGTGTTTCAGAGAAATTAGGATTGAATGATTTGTGTGAGAAGTACCCAGTTTGATTTTTCCTACTTAATGTTTTCATCCACTTCTCTCATTTGATTTAATAATTAGAAATTTCTACTGCGCCAATATCCTCAAACAAATCCAGCTCAGTGGCACACCTAGTACAGAGGTTGAGCAAACTCTTAGTCAAATTTAGGCAGCAGTATGCAGTTCTTTATTAGCCCAACATTAATTTTGTAATTATATGTCGGTATGTTTCATTACAGTTTATTTGATAACACAGTGTTGGTATATGACAATATCAGCATATTCTGTGATATTTGGCCCAGGTGATAGATTCTATTGCATGTTTTTGTTTTGTATGTACTCTGTAGTTATTGGACTTAAAAGTCACAATTAATGTGAAATATAAATATTCACATCCAAACTTGCATTAGCCTCTCGTGTTTTTGGTGTTGTTTTCTCTGTATGTCTTTGGATGTACATGGCTACACACACACGTATTTGTGTACATAGTAATATACCTGTACTTAAAAGTTCTAACTCGGGACGGCCGTCGCTCACACGTGACCAGGTTAGATGCCTGATATTAATGCTTACTTACATTTTACCCCATTTCAGCTAAAACGTTAAAAATGTGTCAACTGATCACCATTTCAGAACATAACAGTTTTAAAGTATCTATTCCAGATAAACAAATTTTACCCTTTACTGTGAAAATAATTTATCAAAATTAAAGAAATGAACGTTCACGAATAAAATGTTCCTGGAAGTTTTAGAAGAAAACTTAAAACTTGCATTTGATCACTCAACTGGGAGATCTACTCGAAGTAAATGTTAAGATGATTTTGTTTATATTGAAGGCTAGATCTTCTGAAACGTCTTCAAAAACTTAATAATCACACCAAAAAAACAACGCGTAAAACGTGAAAAGTATTTCAACCTGCGTCAAATGGGTTTTCAATGCAGAAGTTAGCATGTGTAAATAATAATAATAATGTATATTTAATAAAGCGTCCTTACAAATAATATGTAATATAATAATACCCAAAATAATATGTATACAAAAAGCCTTTAAGAGATGTAAACAAAAACAATTATTTATCTGTTAAAGGAACCTTAAACAGTTGTGTTTTTAGAACGGATTTAAAATTTTGGAAGGGATGATGCATTTCTAATATCGTGATGAGAAAATCCTGAGGAGTTTTTGACGAAAAGATCTGCCCGTACAGTTTCTGGATTTCGTCTTACAACATTGATGCAATGGTGCGAGCAATGTCTGACTTCAGCAGATGGCAGACACCAGTCAGGATTGCATCCGAAGGCGAAAGTTTACATATATGGGTTAATGTTCTTAACCATAAAGTGTCCATGTAGGCAAACAAGATCTCTAATAATACCAACCCATCCATACTCCTGCAGTTTGATAACCCCCCCCCCCCTACACACACATCTCTGGTATCACGATGAGGGGTGTACATATTGTTTCCCTGACCGTATAATGTGTCTTCGGTGTACTGGATATACCGAGTTCTCAGCTTGTTGGTGCGATCCTTCACAACATCGGAATGAAGGTTTTATCAGATAAAAGCCGAAGTGATTTATACGTCCAGAAAATCGTTGTTATGGGCGTGTCTCGAATTGCGGTTCTGCGGCAGGGTAGACATAAAATGAGAACACGGGCAGGGCAGGTTGCAGGGCACGATGTCGAGTACACATTAACGGCTGTGGGAAAGGCCGAATTTGTTAATAACAATGGCAAGACAAAAAGTGTTGCCATTGTCTGAAACGGTGCAGAACGAGAACAAATGTGTTCACAAAAATATCTTAAACATTTATTCGTTTTAATAATCAAAATTGTTGGTGCAGATTTCTTTCGGAGTATAATTTCATTCCGGCAGTTGGCGTTCGCGCTGTCGGGATGACGTCATGCATGATTCATAAAATCTTCTGGATTATTCAACCTTTCGTCAACAAACACTTGGCTCTTATCTGGTGTTGACGGTATCATATTTCGGCCACGGCAGCTGTTTGTTCGGTTTATCTTTTAGGTTCTAGTCATGGGTCACCCGGAATAAGTTTTAAAAAATCCAAGTCATACTGCAAGCGGGGCGACCTCTACCAAATAGTGTGTGAGCAGAATGTCAAACTAGCTTAGACGTTGATGACATGTTCGTGTGTATGTGCACGCGCGTATGACATAAATAAGAAGATACGTTGTTATAACGAGTGTTTGTCTTAATGAGTTTCCGGGCGAAGCATCCCTGCTTGTGTATCTAACTTGTGTTCTCTCTCAGCCACTGCCCAGGGCCAAAACACCCACACACGTGTGGAGAGTAAAGGGGGAGGGTTGGGAGAGATAGCGTTTCTAACTCAGTATCACAATTCGGTGTTGATATGGAGCGGTGGGTTCAGTTTTCACAGTTTCCCGCCAATTTATACCGTCCGATTCGGTGGAGCTTCTATAAAAACATCCCGGAAGATGAAAGACACGCGTGCTGGCATTACGCCTCCTGGTGTCGTTTTACGACGTCAGTCTAAAGATAGTGGTATCGCGAAGAAACATTTATCTGGAGAAGCAGCCATTAGCCAGTTGATATTATTTGTTTGTGCTCTATGGCAGCATTCCCCCCCCCCTTTTATTCTCCAACCGCGCTGACGCCGCTAACAAAGTAGCGTATAAAGTGATCCGGATGAAGTGAGACATTAATCATATGATTAGAGAATCGTATGATTTTCTGGATATGACTTTATGCGAGAACAAAACACTACGTGCCGGTTGTTGTTCAGTCGGGACAGTTCGGACTGGGAGTATGCAAGGCTGTACTGGTTCATTCAGCCAGACTGTTGGGTCCGAGCCTTCTCCGGATATCAATGAACATGGAGCTTGTTTCAAGAGGCGATAAGATTCAGTTGATAGGACGCCGCCCTTTCATCAAGTTGCGTCTGCGAATAAAGTATAGAGAAATGGACGAGGTTCGATCATAATTCGTTAAGGGCGCGTCAGTCGACAAGGTTAGAGGTCAGTGTTTATTATGTTATCACTGAAATTAGATAAAGGGTAATGTCTCCAAAATTGTTGTCTTTCGGAAAGATCCTAATGTCGTTCCAATCAAATATTATAATAAGTGTCTGTAATTTAACTTGGGCTTATTCCTAGAGGTTCTTTGCGTTATCTAAGCAGAACCGGGACAACCGTTCTTCCTTTTTATTAATCTATTTTCTATATGAAGGGGAAGGGGTACATTTAATACAGAAGTTCCCTTTATGTAAATAATTACATCTTAATAAGAAATTAACGAACTTCCGAAAAATTTACGTTTTACCTATTTATGCTTGCGTTTAATATGTGAAATTATTATTAATATTGCTGAAGAAAAATAATAAGTATTATTATTGTTACTATAATTATTAAAAGCTAAATAATCATAGAAGTTTATAGTTTAGTTTTTGTTCAGTACTTTATTATATTGACAGTTTGAGATGAATTTCCTGAAAACAATTAGCGTCTGTTGTAGGTAACAAAATAGAACGTGAGAACGTGTTTTTATTTGTTTCTGTCTTATAGCTAGCAGGATGAATGATCTTCTGTACTATATCTATTGGTGTCTAGTTACTAAAAGTAGTGTAATAAAAGTTTACTCCTTATCTGTGTTTTGTGATATATGTTTTTGTTGTAGTATATAAGCGTACGTCCTTAGATAGCTTGAAAGAAATGTACGGTACATCTTTTTTGTTTTTGATCATGCATTTGGCCGTGGAGGGGGGTCTACTTTTTGTGTGATATGTATCTAGCTAGTTATGGTGAAGGTATTTTACCGTCTCTCTCTGGGGGGTGGAGTTCCTCCACAAAAGACAAAAGAGTACTATTTCCCGGTGTTGTAGCCATGGGGGGGGGGGACTGTTTGTAACTTTATATGCATGATTCGACCGTGAATCGGGCCGATGGAAGGGGGTATTTTCCATGCTTCATTATACCCCGTTAGTATCTATATCTCTGTCCCTGGGTGTGGGTACGTGTCTAGATAAGAGCAGAGTACTACGCCTTTTCTGTGATTTATTTATCTAGTAACAACGGGGTAGCCATTTCAAGCAATATATAGCCACCCATGAACAAGTCTATACATACAACACTTCAATGACAGGGATTCTGGTTAAAGTTGGAACAGTGTCGAGGTGGCGCTATTTTATCGACTTTTACTGCTGTGACGTCATAGATTTACGGTCGTAATTAAGCGATAATCTCGTGGAGTTTGGGACTTGATATCGTCTGGTGTGCGTTTATATTTGGCTGATAGTCTGACTGCCATGATTAGACAATGTTTAATGAGAACAATTAAAACATGCTTATTTGTTGACATTTGGCTTTTGTTTATGAATCAGATACGTTGCTTTAACTCCATCAACAAAAATAAGATGAACTGTTGTTTTAAACTGGTATTTAATTTATTAGTACAAGTAGTTAAATATTTCAAGAACTTGTTTCAGATCTTTGATTTCTCGCTGGTTTGCTTAACTGATCATGCGTATTATGATCGTAGTCAGATATTTGTTTCTACCAAGCCGGCACTGTTGAAAAATTATATTCCACAACAAAAAACACAACAGTGATACCGATGGTCCACAAAATATTTGGTCTTTGATGTTATCAGTGGCTGATAATGACGACCAATATGGAACTCACCTAGAAGTGTCAAATTTGGATGCTTACTTGCTCGAAAACCACATGCCGTCATCATTCAAACGTATCATTCTCTGCGTGTCCTGGACGATCGCTTGAAGATGCTCCGTAGCCTAACCATCAACACTGACGACGGGTTGTTCGGGTGTTCTCCGATCAGGAAATAATCCCCACTTGATGTGTCAAGACATGATATGACAACTGCCAACCAGTTCACTGTTGAGCTGAAATAACCGAACGTTACAATAGACGTCGACAGTGCTGAGATCAGATGTCTTGCGAGAATCAATGAAACTTAAGTGCCGCTCATTGATCATCACATACTCTATACTAGATGTATGTGTACAAAATGTAATTTAACTATCACTGATTCGCCCGAATTTCAAATTCTTCATCTTTGTTCTTTAATTATTGTCTTAAATCGTAAACAGTACCCGCAGTTTAAATTGTTTCCTGCTAAGCATCACGTTGTCGTTGTCTAAACTGGAGATGACGATATTCAAATCTTAAGGCTGACAACACAAATGGCCAAAAACCATTACTACACCATTAATCAACAGTAGGCTGCCTTAAGATTATTGTAAGAAATATCAACAAAAACAAGTATATTATTTGCATGTTTATTTTTTCACACCTCAGTGAGGTGTCTCTGAAAGATACGTGCCATTACAAGTCAAGGCGTGAAGCCTTTCTCATCATAAACTTATAAATATATGTGCAATCACTTATAAAAAATTACTTCTAATATCCATAAAAGGATAATGCTGAATAAATCCCACACAACTTTGGTCAAAATGAGAACAAGTATTTTTAGCCATTATTGGCTATTATTTAGGGGTTTCACTGTACAGTGGCTTTGAATGGTACCTGCTAGTAACGTCACTGTATTAATTATATTTGTATTATTAGTAGTATTTGTCTTTTGGTCGGATAAACGATTAGTGTAGAATGTTATAAGAAAATCAGTTGCGCTGACCCTCCGAACTAGTATCTGACCTCCTTAATCCATTTTGATACATTAAACCGAGGAAAGCACATTTATACACAAAGAGTACAGAATACGTATCTTGATGACACGATATCGACTGGCACGCATAACCCTTTGACTTACTCTTATAACAATCGGCCATCTCGTAATCTACAAATTGAAAATAACAAACGGGTGATCGTCTGGTAACAGAAAGGAATAGTTTAAACGATCAAGAACAACTTTAAAGCAAGATCAAGTCAAACTCTCATTTGGTGCTCGGCGGTACGACTAGGAAGTACTAGAATGATCCTGAAAGTTTCGAATGATCCTGAAATCTAGCCGTAATCGGATAAAGAGCTCGCCATTGCCAGTTTAGTTTGATTGAGTTATAATTAGCTATGGCGGCACGCTGGGATTTCTGCAGAATGCAAACACGGTCGTCATCTAATTTATATGGCTCTAATTAGTTAGAGCTATCCGATTACCAGTTCCTGGATGTTGTTCCTGGTTCATGGGGGTAAATTACGAAAGAGGAACTAGTTTCTGCTGCATTGAACACTACACAGAGCATGTTATATATTGTAAGTCCACATGTACGCCAGACAATTTTGATTTAAGATGAAAAACTGTTACACAGATGATGGACTTGTTGATATTGTACGACAGATGTTATATATTTAATGACTCTATACTGATTAATATGTTGCTAATGCTATTTTAGATTCCTTTCCATCTTGTTTCTTCTAGTCTTTGTTATCTTAAGCTACGTATTGTTGTCACGTTTATCCTGTGATTCAAACCGTGATGTATTTTCTGATTTAGAATGCGCTATTTTATTATTCCCCTTTTAGGGCTAATTAATAATAATAATTATATATATATATATATATATATATTGTGTGTGTGTATATTATATATATATATATATATATATATATATATATATATATATTGTGTGTGCAAATTTCTCCCGACAGGGCAAATACTCCAGTAATAAATGTCAAAATGGGAAATAAATTCATCGAATCACTTCAGGTAATACAGTCATTAGTATGTGGACATGTTTTCCGATATCTGGTGTAACTCGGTGCACGAGGAATTGTAGTTTAAGGATTAACACTGTAGAAATGAAGTTGATTTGTTAAAAGTTAATTGACGGGTCAATGAGTACATTTGTAGCACCGCGATTATCGTCTGCCATTATACTGGGCCCGAGGCGAGGCTATCGTTGGCACGGTTTAGTCAATGTTTAGTTATCATGTTTATATAGTTGTGTTACGTGAAGTTAAACTAGCGGGTATATATATATATATACGAGCGCCCATATGTATGGGTGCGTATGGGTGTTATCACCCGCACATGTCGGCCTGTCCGTCTGGTTCAACAGCATTTAGGTAATTCGTTCGTTGAGATGGTTAATTAAATTGATAGTCTTCAGCCGAGAACGAATAATAATAATTATAATTAATTAAACAATTTTCTTAGATTAAAGAGAATTACAAAAGATTAGTTATCTACCAGAGTCAACAAAACCGATAATTATAAAGATTAAATGCCAGACATTCCGTGAAAAGATCAACTCGGACAATGACGACGAATAATGACGAGTGAGTGGGTGGGTGGGTCTTTAATTGGGTGCGTTTTTGTGTGGGTGTTTGAGTGAGTGGACGAGCTAGTGAGTAAGTTGTTTACCTACAGTTTTGGTCTCACTTGAGATATAAAAACGAGAGACTACTCCGTAGGAAAATGAGAAGATCAGACCAAAACATTTTCTTGTTGGATGAAACACCTCACATAATAAGGCAACACTAATGTTAATATTAATTGTAGTAGCTGTAGTAATAAAAGTTGTAGTAGTATTAATCAGAGCCGACCGTAGACGGGTGTACGGTTTGAAGCTTCTGCGCAACTCCAGGATCCTAGAAATACCCTACGTATGGTGTTTATTAGTTAGGGACTAGTGATGGTCTCTACAAGAACTACCCCCCCCCCACGGCCCCGAAAATGTGGTCCAAGGGCACCTGTTTGCCTCAGCCAAAAGACTAGTAGTAGTAGTAGTTATTGTTGTTATTATAGTAGAAGTGGTATTAGTAGTAGTAGTCGTATTATTATTATTAGTTGTTATTGTTGTTGTGTAATAGTACTAAGAGCAAAAATAGCTCAACAAACATTATCTATTGTTCCTGTGTAACACATTTAACTAACTGTGAATTATCACTACAAGTGATAAATAATACACACAGTACACAGAGAGAGAGAGAGTGTGTGTGTGTGGAAGAAATAGGCATGCATATATATAATTTATTGTGTGTGTGTGTGTGTGTGTGTGTGTGCTACTACGTAGGTATGTTCATCATCAAAAGACACCTCTAACACATTCCAGCCTAAAATCGTATACAAAACTTTCCATTGTGTGATATAGTCACATCAGTAGATTGTTTGTTGTATGTCTATATAGACGTGTCTAGTCGTGTCTTGACTTTGTTGGTGTTGTTGTTAATGAAAATATCTTATAGGTTACAGGCTGAGTATATAACTTATCCTTAGTACCATGCAGGATTCCCCCCCCCCTCCACCCCAGAATAACGTCAGCATTGATTGTATCTGATATATACCTTTCTATGTACCACACACATTGACCAAAATATGGACGGTCGGGTACACACCAACATACACACAGACACACACACACAGAGGATCCCCCCTCCTATTTGTGTGTATTAACCTTTGCTGATAATACATATCAGTTACCGTTAACGTGTCTGTTATCGGTATATAATAGTCTGGATAGAGGAAACGACGACAGAGCTGTCTGAAAGGTCTCTGGGTCAGCAACCACAAGAAGCTTCTATTATACAAACAACAACAGTAATAATAATAGATGTATCCGCGATTGATCAACACGGGTTGCTTCATGTATATTATACTGAGCGCAAATTTCGGACTCACGAGGACATTTTACGCACGCACACGCGTGATATAGCCTTTATATATAGCCCGGGACTCAGATTTGAACCGAAGTGCTAGCTGTCTGTGGTCACACGCGCTCCTGGTTGAGCCTTGAGAAAACAAAAGCTGACTTCGAAAATTATATGTTAATAATAGCCCAAAAGTAATTATAAGGGTCAAACGTAGGAAGTCTGGACATGCTGAAAACGTACCAATAATGTCGGACATCCAAATGGAATCTTCCCGTTTTTAATTATCATGAGTCTATTGTGAATAGCAATGTATGACAATTACCTCTTTCACAGATGACGCCAACTTTGATCTACTTCTGCATTGAGGTGTGTGTGTGTGTGTGTGTGTGTGGACACTGCTGCTATCACCTACACATAAAGCAGTGTACTAGTCTATATTTATTAACTAATTCGCAGTTTGTTAAACTAATAGTTTCTGTCTTTTTAACATTAACGATTAAGATCTGTCTACAGAAGTTTGTATTTTATTTACTGGGTGCTGAAACATCTAGTTGGAAGCATTACAGTTGGGCATGTGTTTGAATGGTGTAAATAATAGCACTTTGTGATGACTCATGTTTACCATGAAAGGCCCCTATAGGTTAATTCCAAGACATCCAGAGTGCACAGCTTAACAGAAAATATGGCCAAGTTTATTAAATTTATATCATCATCACCAACAGCATCATCATCACTAAAAAAGGCAAGTTTTATATATATATATATATATATATATATATATATATATGGACACAGTAAGGGGGGGGAAACGCAAAGGATATGTGATGTGTCTCTCTGAACGGCCAAACAGCAACTGACTCGATCCAAGGACTCCTTGGTACCTTCCGGATTAGGCCCAGAATTTTAGCCAATCGTCAGCTTACACATTGTGTAAAATTAAACTGACCAAACGGGAAGTTACTATTTTTTTAGCGATGGCATTTTATTTATGTCAAAAGCTCAGACGTAGAATTAAACAGATGAAATATCATGTCGAATGTCCTTTTTTTTCATTGGATGGTACAGTACAGTACAGTAGGAGGATTTCCGACGCCGTGTTCCTCGTTGAAGGCGTATTAATTGTTATTTGTAGGATATTCGTGTTCCTCGTGTTTCGATGAGTTTAAAAAATTTCAATTCCCATCAGGTTACTCCGATGACGCAGTAGATAGAGTTTTGCGCATCCAAATCATACCTCCCCCATATCAAGGCTACATAAATCACTTAGTCACTCTGAATGGCTGTCATCATCGTCATCAGCAGCAGCATCAGCATAAGCATTATTTTCGTTGCATTCATCAGCGCCATCATCATCAACACCATCATCATCATCAACAACAACATCATCGTCATGTGATTTAACACCTCACGTGTGCACAGCATCAAAACTAGATCGTTTGACAATTAGATAATTCACGCGCACACACACACACACATACACACACACACACACACACACACACACACACCACAGCCACTGTTACTGTCAATCTAATTCTCAGAATAAACGGATAACTTCTAACTAATGTTGACATTTAATGAACGAAGAGAAAGAAACCCAGTTTTCCGGCGTTCTACGACGTGTAAACAACAAGTCGTTGTTTGGGAACAACTCAACCCCATCTCATCTTATTGGTTCGTCTGTCAGAGAAGGTTTTTTTTCCAATTTTCATCACGGCTTCAAGTTGTGTCGAGAGTATCCGCCCTAAAGGCTCGACTTTCTTCTGGATCGTGCGCCGGTAAATGATTAATTATGTACGCGCTTTCGCCTGGATCCTGGTTAACGTTGAAAATAAAATGCTAATTGTGCTGCGGGAAAATTGTGTTTCTGAAATTTCCCATTCGAGCCACGGCTCCACTTTAAGTCGTTATTAGTCGAGAACGCTATCCGGACGCCGCGCTCGGAAACCGGATCCGGGCCGCCTCGTGTCCGGATAAAGAGAACATCGGCCTTCCCGGATCTTTTCGCCGGCTTTCGATCTAAGAACCCTCCCTTCCTGGACGGCTCTGGCCGAGGAGAGCGGAAGAGATCTCTGCTCGATGTGTGACGTACGTTGTGAAGTGTTTATCAACTGTTAGTGATAGATAAATAGCTAAGTTGGGGCCGGCCTTTTATCTGATGGGAGTAATTTCGTCCGATTTCATGGCGTGTTTTCCACTTTATTTACTTCTCGTTAACTATCGGCTGCCAGCCACCGTCGGCTGGGGAGCGGCTCCGTGGCCACGCCAGACGTGAAGACGCGAGAGTTCGCTATATCGCTATGTAACATTTAATATCTCTCGACTCGAATCGTTCTGGTGGCAGCTGCGATGTTAGTGTGGCAAGTCACGGTTTCGCGGACCATGTTGTCGGAGCAGATCAGAAGCGCGTTAATTAAAGATTTACGTGTTCACATTTACTCTCCCCCCCCCCTGTATATTTTATCCATCCTGCAATATTTATGGTTTCTAGTGAATCTATAATAATAATAATAATATATATATAATAGTATTAGTAGTAGTAGTAGTAGGCGGCGGCGTCATCATCACTACCACCATCATCATCATCGTCGTCGTCGTCGTCGTCCTTGTTATTATTTTTTTATAAATAGACAGATGGATAAACAAGTTGCACCGAGGCCATGTGTATGTATGGATGTATGGGTGATACCCTGTGTGATACCCTGTGTGATACCTTGTGTGATACCCTTTTGTGATACCCTGTGTGATATTTGGATCCCCGTCTTCGTTACAACAATCAACAAACAGTCCAACATCATCAACATTATCAACCAATCATAGCCATATCTAAATCTATCTCATCTCCAACGTTATGACGGATTGCTAATTATAGTACTCTAGATAACAATTATTATAAAAAAAACCTGCATAGTGTCATTATTAGTGCTGAGTACAAGTGACCTGTAGATGATGGCAGCTGAAGTTGTTTCTCCAAAACATGTAAGATACTAATTGTAGAGGACGTCATGACCTCTCAGTGCAAAAAGACCTTGCGCCGCCATTTTCGCTAAATTGTATATACTAGAAAGTGACACATGTTTACCATGAAAGGCCCCTAGGTTAATTCCCAGTCACCCTGATATGGTACCAGCAGGTACGCACGCACGCAAGCACACACACACACACGCAAACACACAGAGAAAGAGATAGAGAGTGTGTGTATGTGGTAATTCACACACGCGCGCGCGCACGCACACACAGGAAGAGTCGCTCATCTGGATCCAGTACCTGAGGATTCGTTACTTATGCTGTATGCATAAGTCATAAGTCTCTGTGTCAGTGCTCTCACAACCACTGCTAAAACACATTTTATCGGTTCCAGGGTCTTAAGACCATGACGATTCTTTCCATTGAATTAATTTCAATGATACATTATCTAAATATTAAATTCATAATTGCCGATTCAGTATGCGCACACACATACACATACGTCATTATTCCCAGGGCGTAAATGTGGGGTAGTGCACCCAGAGTGGAATCTATTTAAAAGCCTTGAAACAACCTTAAAACAATCGCCATTTTATTACAATTAAATTTACAGACACACGTGATATACCGGAGTAATAAACAGCCTGTGTAAGTAGGTTATTTGTTGGCTAAATATCGGCCAATAAACTACACCACTTCTTCACACATCATCGTTTATTGGCTGTTGGGACAATGAACCAAACGGGTTAGGTCTCAGCCAGGTAATGATCACACACACACACACACACACCTGTGATTCCATTATTAGCCACCAGGCGATGAAAACATTACTGTCGATGAATCGAATGAGTTTTGTTCCGGTACTATGTTGTCCCAATGGTCTACTCGTCTATCGAAGGACGTACACTGTAAAACTATATGACTTACGATATATATTAACCGATAACCACGGACCTGGTAGTAAAGTCAGCGTTCAGACTACATTGGTGTTTAACCTTCCAGTTATGCTGCCATAAAGCTACCTAAATCGACGAAAACTTCTGGAAAGTCTGCAAACAAGAGAAAGAGAGAGCTGTATACATTTATACTAGAACACACACGCACACACTGGAGTATAGCGCATGGCACTACCGACGTCTTTCCAGCGGTCTGTGCATGTATACAAAACAACTCTCTGTATTAACAATTGGCTGGCTGGCGGCTACTTATCGGGAATTTATCTTATCTGTGCAGATGCAAATCATTATTATTAAATCTGTTCCCAGATGTCATCGTTCGTTGGCAGCCCATAAACAATAAACGTTCGCCGCCGCGTACGGCCAATGACAGCCGGTGGTCGAAACTTTATAAGCAGATGATATAGGAGCATTACGGGAGAAACTATTTGACTTTTCTTTGCTCTTTTGTCGGCAATTGGCAGAGTTTGGCGAAGCGTGTAGCGAGCCAGTTAGTCGTGGCGGCCAAGTTTGGGTCGGTTTCTCTAAAGTACGGATGCGACGACGGAATGTTGTGAGCCACTTATGGACATACATACACACGTGTATATATATATCGCCCCGAGAACTGGACAGTTCGTAGAGCAGCGGGCTTCGGTTGTCTGTCATTGTTTGGCAATAAACATCGAAGCGATCGCGATATTGACGCCGTAGAGCCGCTGTTATGACAGGTCAGAACCTCTCTATCGTATATGTTGGATGTGCGAACGTTTCGTCGTAATAATATAATATAATAGCATTAGGATACAGCAAGCTATATGAGGTAAGATTTGTTGATACAAACATTAGATCTAGTAGTGACTGATGGTGTTGCTGGATTCATTGAGCTATAGATCTAGATACGGTGCTGTTTAGAGATGTCTCACCTGATTACCGGCTACATAGTTCTATGAGGCTGCTAAGTTCTTTCATTTTTTAACCTTTTTTAAGGACATGGAATCTGTGCTGATCAGTAATAACTCGCTGCTAATTTGTTTGTTTTACTGCAGTTATTTAGTGCATTCGTACTTGTGCCAGAAAAACTTCATACGCAATTGACTTATAATTCATTAATCGATATTTATAAAGGGTCATAAACTAAAAAAGACAGTTCTAAAATATTAATCCAGTTAATCAATAAATAATCCTCGATAAATGACTCCTAAATCAGCAACTTAATTAATAAGTTAATAAATAAACAATATTGATCAATATGCAATTTCTGTTTTTTCCCCTATAGTATAAATAAGAAGGGTCTATTATGTTACTTCTTAAAATTGACGCTTTTTTCAGACTGAAAAACTGAATAGCTTAGCGCATTCTCCCAAAATGTCGATGTTGTTTTCTCTTTATATTCATATTCTGACTTAAAGAGATTTATGGTGCTGATTTTTTTATAAATATATAAAAGCTACTTTATAGCTTACTATTTAAATCCTCGCAAGCGGAAAGACGATCTGGCCGGAATTGACCTTCGTCGGCTATTAATGCCACGCAGTGACCACATTAATGTCGGTCTATAGTGGAAAGCCGCCACGGTCACACTGCCGGTCTTTCTAATTACCACAATTACTGTCAGAACATGTCGACGCCGTATGACTTCCTGTCGCACGAACTCGAATTCCTCGCATTGCAGCGATAGAAATATACTGTCCGGCAAGAGTCAGCCACTGTGAAGCGGTTGGACTTCATTAAGTATTTATTACATTTCCGATGTTTCACGGCGCTATGTATAGTCCGAGGCTGACTCAAAATCGGCTAATAGCATCTCTGCGGCCCTTTCACTAGTCTATACTTGGATGCCATATTTAAACCACTTGTCCGCCATTATTTAACGACCCTTAACATTCTCGAAGCTTCTTTTCAATGTTGTGTACGTGTCTGACTGTGCGCGCGTCTGTCTGCCTCGTCCCCCATCTTTCTCCTCAATGGCTTAGCAATGACGATTCCAATTTACTCGTTATTTGGCGACAGTTTTATTCACTGTGTTCACTCAACTGTTGGCGGTAAGGCTGCATCTCCGACATTCTAATTGTGTTGCTTCCGTGCTCTGGACGTTTTGTTAAAGCTGTTTCCGTGGCTGGCAAATCACGTTTGGCGTTTTATCTGCGAAATCTTGCATTTAAGTGGCGTCCGAATAATCGGTAAATAAGTGGCGTCCTATCAAATGTAACACGTTCTATGATTGGTGGCTTGAGGTAAGCCATTCTTCGTCCGTTTAAGTACGCAACGTCATATTCGCGCATGCGCGAACGCGTGTGCGACTTTCGACCGTTTTACGCGTTAACTCCGTCTAACTGGTCATCATGCTAAGGTAGTGTTTGACTTCTTTAAGTCGATATTCACTGGCTTACTTTCTCGCTTTTATTGCTCGCGAACAGATCCTCTCGTAGATCAACTCGTACCGAAATCCAGTGGGTAGATAGTGAGATAGTGGTGGCCGATATTATTGTACGCAGCCAGCACAAACAAAAATACGGCCCTAGACTAGTCTTACGCCGTTTTTCATTGTGTGTGCAGTTAGGTGAAAATAATTCCGGATATGGCCATATCTCTTATTACATTTTTCACACTCCACTGTTTATCTTACTATTCTTAGTGGTAATATAATGCCAAAACGTAGACCTCCTACGGGCGAGCCATAATATGGGTACAAGTTAAACGGGACAAACAGTATTTACGGACCTTGGGCAAACATACTTAATAGGCTAAATATTATACCGAAGCTCGTAATACCAAAGCTCATGCACAATCTAGACTCCTTTTTACGCGGTTAATGTTAGTTCCTTTATGCAAGTTTTACATATATATATATATATATATATATATATATATATATATATACTTTTTGTCCCTCAATTCGAATCATATTGCACATGTCTTAACAAAAAATACGCATTTTTATGTCTTGGCCAGACCGGTAACCGATTTACGCAATGTCTATCCGAAACCGAGGCCAACAGACAGCAATTCCGCAATAGCATTTATGTCTACAATGTATGGTATAAAAGGTCATCGGTGCAAAACAACTATTTAAAACTCGCACAAGTCAGAAACGTGTTTGTGTGTGCGTGTTAACATGCCCAGATTTATATAACACCATTTCCGTGGTCCGAGAGTCTGGTCCGGGTATTACGTTGCGCGAAACATCACCGGCCATTAGTTGAGAATTGCTGCCAATCTTACAGACATCGGTCCAGAATGTTTGAATCGACAGCAGTTGGATTAATACGGTTGGAAAATATGGCACCTATGCAGATCTAATACCTCTGCAGCGAAGGTCTGCAGCTGATGTATTTATCTGTTTCAGCATTTTCAAAGCTGGAACCGAAGAAGAAAGGGTTCCTATTTATAATATGGGCGCCTTGAGGTTTTATATCACGTGGCATGGCGGGCGAAGGTTGCCCTCCGTTCAGGGTTCTAATTTTTTATTTAAAGCGTGAGTGGCGTGACTACTCGCCGTTAGCTACGATGGCTTCATTCGTTATCATATGATTGTTAGGCTTGAGAAAGCTTCACATATAAGCTGACCACTATCCAGATTTCAAAATTGCGAAAACGTACTAAATTTCATAAACGTATATTTTATCAGATAAACTGTAACTGTTATAAAAAAGCTGAACAGTCAGTCACACATAGACGTATTTAGAATATTTTAAAACGAAAACCGGAACTATTCCTACGTACGTAGATCACATACGAGAGAAAGATCAAATAAAATAAGACTGGGCTCTTTCGGTTACAGCACACGGCATGGCATTCGTTATGGTAGAAAGAATCGCCGCGATCTGTCGCCGTAATAGAATCGCGAGCCCTCTAGCGGACATTCCAGAACTCAATTTACGACCCGATCACATTGAGAACCACGTGGAATGAATGACCTTAGGCAGGCTGACCTCATTATGAGAGGAATCCCTCTCCCTCCCCCCCCCGTAGAGTTAGCGTGATAATCCATTACTGATGTGTAACAACGGGACTTCTAGGATGGGAAAGGAGATGATAATACGCCATGTCTTCATATTAAGATCTCTTCACTGCTGGAGTGAGCGTCCTGGAGGGAAGAGGAACACAAATTTTGTAACTAAACTCTCTGATCTTAACCGTTTTAATAATATCCGAAAGCAGTTGATAATCGCTGCTTGTGATAACGATACGCCTAAAACGCATCGTCTGGATAAACATTAGAAGCTAATTGCCTCCAATCGCCAGATGATAGGGTTTCTCTCTCTCTCTCTCTCTCTCTCTGAGCCAGATCGCGACCACCTCCGGGTACTAGGTATCTTCTTACACATCTGAGAATTATATTTTAGAAACTAAACATTAAACGATGTTATTTTCGAGTGGCGTGACCTCCGAGGACATTATTGGTCCATTTCAAAACAGATTCTATTAGATGCGGAGACTTAACTCTGAGGACGCTAGAATTACGGACTCCTATCGGCTCTGTAATCTGAGAATGATTAATTCAGTTTTAGCATGTTATTGTAATGATGGCGACCATGAACACAGTGTTACAACCGATCGGTGTGAGTCCCAGCCTATCCCTACGTAGATGTCTGGCTATAACAAATTTGTACATAATATAGTTTTTTATTTCCCCATATGCGATAAAGTTTCTTCCCACTACCAAAATTTGTTTCACAGGCAGCGCGGGCGCCTCCGTTGCCTAACTGATAGCGCGATTGGCCACAGATCTATAGCACCTGGGTTCAAACCTCGCCCGGGCTATGTCAGAAGGGTGTTTCATCTTTCACTTCGCCTCATTACCTGGATGTTACCCATTTAGCCAACTTTGTGCAAAACATTTACATTTTACAGGCAGGGCTCATTCTTGTGCTTTACAAATGATAAACGGCTAAACGGAAAATCCGTTCCAAGCGTATGGATCAGCGGCAAAATACACAAAGCCGCTGACTGATCCTGACGTGTAACACCTGGGTAAGCTCACTACGCGTTGGTTTAGTCACAGCACGTCAACAAACATTATTTTACACCTCAGCCTTCGCGTAGCCTTCGCGTAGTCGCTTAATCCGTGATACATTTGCGTAGTGGACTATGTCAACAAATCGTACCACGTGACCGTCAAAGGGCAGGTTTATTTCCGACATTCATTTCGCACTCGTCAAACAATGTACTTTCTTGATAATTGACACCTAGCGTTATATTAAATAAAATGTGTGCTTGTAAAACGACCCCGATAACACATGTGAACACATTTTAATGTGCTCGTTGTCTTTGTACGTGCAATGTTTTTTGGTGTGTGTGTGTGTGCGCGCGCGCGCGCGTTAGCAGAATGGAATAAGGCACTGACAAAATATGTGTATGAGAGAGAGACCCAGAGAGAGACAGAGAGGGGGGGGGGTCCGAGTATGTTATCTTAGTTGTCAAATCATCCAAAAGGCTTCTTTGTATTAACACCTGTATTCTTTGCAGAGTCAGTGCTCTTTCTCATACGGTAGTTTTGTGTAGGACAGTTTTATTAAGTTCTTTCCTAGCCAACTCCTGGTTCCTAACGAATCTGCTTCACTCAACCACGAACAGACTTATCACGACTCTACGTCTTCGAGAACTGTTATTAAGACAGAGCTCGACCGCCCTGACCAAATCAAACCTGTTTTCGAACGGCCAGTTTACAATTCTCGTCTTACCACTGAAACCAAAGATGTAACAGTATATTTCGTCTCACGAGTCGCCGCTATACCTAGAGTGTACTGATACCTTCGTGTGTCAATGTGAATAGGATCATTTCCTGTTCGAAATCTACGGTTTCCGCCATCAATCGTAAAATTTAAGACGCGTTCTTTAGAACAAATCTGTCAAAACAACGCCTCATTTTACCGGAATTTTACATTTTGCACAGCAACAACAGCAACAACAACAATAAGAACAGCAACAGCGACTGGTCACAAACCCTATTTCGGTTCGTGGCCTTTGGTTCAGCTGCCAAAATGAACAACAATGTTCTCTGTAAAATTGTCATATTTACTTTGACCAGCCGACAGTTCAGGGCTCCCACTGACGGTTGTTTTTACGCCACTAGCTCCGTGTTTCATGCTTGATGGACTCGATGTTAACAAGTCCCAGCAACACCGGCACGCTACCACCGGCAGCAGCAACAACAGCAGTCTAAGCTAGCCACCTCGCGGCGACGTGTTTGATTTTTCTGAAAGGGTACATATGCTGGTGAAGAAGGAATTCGAACGAGCGTGCCGTGCCGTACTGTGCTGTGCTGTTCGTAGTGAGTGTGGGGTGCTTGGTCGGGGGAGCTCTGCCCGGCGTTAGAAAAAAAAAACATCAACAAGAGTGAGTGAGAGAGCGAGCTTAGATCTTGGGATTGCACCTCGAGCCCGGTTCGCGGAGGCAGTTGATGCGCGCTGGTGTTAGGCGGGCTGCTAGTCGTACCTGGTGTTCGGAGCTAATTAAAGGTAGACGCTGATTTGTGGCCCTTCCTGGCCGATGCGATCGGATAGGATACGATTTACGAACATTGCCAGCCAACAAAGGATCACGTCCTAACACTTGGCTGGTAGCGTCGTCTTCTGACCATTTGACACCAACCGTCCTCAATACTTGTGTGTCAACGTAAAAGTGTCTATTGGCGAAGGCTACACTCCAAACGTTCGCCCATTAGACTCTCCGTGTGATATCTCTGTCATGTGCTCTTGACGTATATTTATGTTGTCCGGCAGTCGGTCAGAATCACGGTCAGCATTCCATCGCATCGACCTTTCGCACTTCGATCTCAAGCACTCTAATACGCGCGAGTGAGTATGCGCGCGCGCAAACACACACAGGACCAGGAACACACGAACGAACGAGCAACGATTGTCAGAACTGTCGACGATCAATTACTACGTGTGTGTCGACTGCTCCGTGCGGCTATCTTTCATCAAGAGTGGATCGTCTGTTATGCGACCGACAGACAATAGTATCGGACTGTTTGCTTTACTTTATCAGCTCTTGTACTGACCACTCGTTTGTCGTCTTCTGGGCGCGATTAGCACGCGCTCCGCTCCGGTGACGGATCTCCGAAGTGGTCATTTGTAGCGACTTCAGACGAGCCTTTGACACTCTAGGGGCGTACGGTGTTTGACTATAGTGGGCTGTGATGGTGAGAGCTCTTACCTCTCAATAGCTCTAACTAGACTTCGCGACGGAGTGATCGTGTTGTTTGGCCGGTCAGTAAGTCGCAGGCTCGTCATTTGTTATACGATGGTAAGCCGTTGATAGTTTAGGATTATGTTTACGCGGATATTTCGTTACGGCGGCGACGGAACGAGAGAATACCAGGTTCGTATGCAGCATTGTTCATTTCCGTCTCTCATTAATCAACCACCCGGTGGAGGAACTCGCCTCTTGACGTGGGTGGGCAAAACTCGGGTCTGTTACTCACGTTACTGATGAGGGATGCGGTATTAGCTAGTTTTCTTGCCTGCTGTTCGTTAATATCGCAGAATATTTACCGAAGAGCGTAGGATTCTGGATTGTTTAACGATAAATTAAATTGAATTACATGCTCTCGAGACGGCCCTTTTCGACGTTAGCTTCCCTTCACCTCTTGCAGCAATACATAAAGACTCCATGCCACAAAGGATCGTCTGTCTGTTAGATAGGAACAAGGTACTAAATAAAAGTCGGAAAGCAACCGAAATACGATCAGTAAACACGCCACATAAAGAAAGATAGCAACAACAACATTTATCCTCCAACCTCCGTCTTTAAGTAAGAACAATCCTCATCTCTCGTTAGCACGATATGGTTACTCTCGTTGTCAGCCCTAATGTGGTCGGCTTCTTTTTAAAGCTGGCAGAAATAAGAACAATATTTCTACCGTCTGTCTCGGCCTTCAGATCATATATCACCGACCACTCCTCCCCCCTTATCCGATATCACCTTTTCTCGTGTGCAGGAATCGCGCGTCGTTGTGCTGCGAGTACGGCCAGGCGAAAGAAAATTGGCGCAAAAATTAAGAAAGAGAGTTTTCTCGCCAGCCAGTCGTCTTAAAAACCGAAACTTATGATTAATGGCACAGCCGTACATCAGACAATATTTGCTATTGTCTGTGGATTTCTATAAGTTTTCTTTGTTAGGCTGACTATCCCAGGATGTCTGTTGGCACTTTTGGTGAAACATAGCCGCACTAATATATATATATATATATATATATATATATATATATACACACACTGTAGTCTGCCGGTGATATGCTTCACCAACCTGTTTGTCAAGTGATATTTATTGTTTTCTTTGAGGTTTGATTGTTTTCTATTGACGATGCCAATTTCCATTACAATCTTTTCATCCGGAAAATACGTCTGACGCCAGCCGTAGTTTTTAATCACCAGATGACTGGTTGGGTGGGTGGGAGGAATGGTGGTTAGGATAGATAATAAATCATTTTATTGGCTTGTATATCTATGATGGATGTTTTGAGTCTGCGTTTCGGTCTGAATTGTTTGAATAATAGCTCTCTTCGATCCGGAACGTCCGGTCCTTGTGCCAACGTTTGACCTCGAAATTGCGAAGTCCAGATGTTTTGATGTACTTTGGATTATTGGATGCACCCACACACACACACACACACACACACACACACACACACACACACACACACACACACATCTGTGCTTACATGACATAAATTACCATATAATTAAATGAAAGTCCCCACATAATACGACAATTTCACGTTATAAACTAAACTTGTGTGTGCACGTGCATACATGTCTCTAGCTCTCTTTCTACATACACGCGCGCGTTTACATGCGTCTTTATGACCTAACGGGTAATGCAGTTAGTCACAGATATCCGGCATCTAGGTGCATACCCTATAGCAGCTGTCCTTTGATGAATCATTCAGGTTTAGAATTCACGATTCGAGTTTCTCTGTGCCAGTGCCTTAGTCCACACTGCTAAACACACACATATAGATGAAGTTCATAACGTGAAATCTTCGTATTATGTATGCACTTCCGTTTAATGATATGATAATTTATGTCCTCTGGTGGGCGATCCCTGGAAATCGAAATACGACTCGATTAACTCCCAAACAACCGACATAAAAGAGCCGAGAGTAGAATAATCCTGGCACGAAACTATTTAACTATTATTGGTAGCAATAAGCCTCCATTGTTTGATGTTTTCAGCGGTCGGCAATGTATTGGGTTACAAGTATCAGGGCAGATTGTGCGCAGTTGATAAAAAATGCCAACAGGCGCTACCAGCTTGTGTCTGGTTTATAATTCTAGCTTATCTCTGCCACTGTCACCTGTTTGATATAATCGCAGCAGTCCCAATAACTGTCGGTACTTCTATTTCACAATATCTGCTCCAGCTAGTACTTATAATGGCAATATAATGGTTCTCCTGATTCTTAGAGTAATTTCCATTTGGACAGCGCGTTATAAAATGTCACAATTGTTATCCTTATGAAACCGTGTGTCAACTATCTCAGGTGAGCATTTTAATTGTGAATCTATAGACCAAAGGCATAAGGAGGAGAAAGGAAGCCATAATTCACGGTATGCCAGTTCTGCAGCTGAGTTTTGTCGGCAACTGACGTTTGAATGAAACGTTCACCATGCGCTGACAGTATAAATTATTCATATTCGCATATGCGTCGTTGTTAACCTACGCTGGATCAATTTATATAATCTGTGCGTGACAGTGTTTACGTCAATTGTTCCGGCAAAAACAACTCTCCATTCTTCTTTCGAATATGCATGGATTCGCAGTGCGGAAGAATACATCCTTCACCCAGGGCTACGCAGCCCCGCACTTCGCTAAAACGATGTGCTGTTTTTGTATTTTAACCCAGTATGAATTACTTGAATAAAAGAATCTCCTTTCTGTGATGTTTTTCTTCTTGGTGCTTGTAGGCGTCTGTTAACTGGCCGTATTCGGGTTAAGATAATGTTTACACAGCTCTCTCTCCGTGGTTAGGTCGGTGCATTTCATATCATCAGCAAATTAATGAATCTCGAAACATATGGCTGTTGTAGTCAGGTATGAGTGTTGCATACCTGAGGTGTTTATAACAAACTACACTTTAAATGTGTGTTTTTGTGTGTTGGTGGTGTTGTTATTGTTGCCTCAGAGGAGTGAAGTGATTAGAGATTGATGTCGTATTAATTGCGCCTCGAATTACAACTCGAGCAGCATACGAAGAAGAAAGCACAGACCGGAATGAAGCCTTCCTACCGGGCTTGGTATTCTAATATAAACACGGCAATGGCCTGAGATAAATCAACTAAGCCTGCGAAAGAATTTCGAGATTGAAATATAGACCAGGTACACCTGATGAACAAACCCGCGAAGAAGCTGCCATCGGTAGAAACTGGGCGAGGTACCGAACACCGAAACACAGGCGCCTTTAGAACTCACACCCGCAACCTTCCGTTACGCGCCAGAAGACGTCGTTCCCATTAAAGCACATTCGGCTCTTCGCATTGTTATCACAGATGGTTGGCAAAAAATAAAATATCTGATCACTGTCAAATTGGAAGACTGAAAAGAGCCGCAAAAACTAAATATCGAATCGGGCCTTCCGTGGTACGCTGAAAACCATCTCGATGGACATATCCAGCAGGATACAGCTCGGAGACGGGTGTCTAGGTTGAAATTTGTTTGTTTTTGTATGTTATCGTATTGGTTTCAGGGTGTGTGTGGTAAATCTGTTGTTGCTGTAGAAGGCCTTCTGCGGCAGCTATCAGAAATGGTTTCTCCAACTATTGTGATCGATGTATAGAAATTGTTGTAGAGCCGAACTTTGAAATCTTCACAATGGTGCCTTAAATAGGTGTTTCATTCTTTAAAACATTTTGAGGAGTTCTTAGTTCGATATGACGTTTAATTAGAATATCCTTAAATCCAATTCGTTTTGAATTCCTTTATGTTTGCGACATTCCGGTAAAATGCTTGGTACCATAGCAACAGTGACAATGGAAACATTCCCATGTAAGTGCGTATAAACAAAGATTATATTGCCAAATTATCAGCTATGAGTATACTTCACACGTTAGTGAAGGGTTCTGTTTACATATTTAACCTTAGTGTGTGTGTGTGTGTGTGTGTGTGTGTGTGTGTGGGTGGATATATGTATATGTTTAATTTGTTTGTATGCGCGATTGCGTTCGTGGGAACATACGAACACATTGTTTACCCCATAAAAGGTTCGACGTTATCGGGCCAAGTCTGATCTAATCTCAACATTAAAACATTTCACTGACAGCGGGCCGTGTATCGCTAATTTCGACGCTGCGTCTCAAATGAATACAAACATTACAATTACGGTCTATATGTTACGATAACGATCTGAATTAAACGTCCAACAGGTATTTGTCACCCTGACAAAGGCTGGCTTTTAGTTGTTATAATTTATCTTTGAGGACATTCTGCATCCTGAATTGGTGGCCATACTCTATGTATCATATACAGAACATATAAACAGAGAGCAGATGGGGGGGGGAGGTTCTGGATAGTGAGAGGTGATGGGGATTTGAAAGAGAAAGAAGTAGAGGGGGGTTGATGTGCAATGGTGCAGCCTTCAGTAGGGGCTGAGCGGAGGATTTTTATTATATATTAGTAGTGGCACTCGTTTTTATGTGGGTGTTGTAGTTCTATTGCAAGTATTCTAGGACAGTCTTTATTTAGCAGCTTTCAAAATCGTACTGAGCTTTATATATTGCAGTATAATCTCTCTCTCTCTCTCTCTCTCTCTCTTTGGGGCATTCGAATAGTGCAGTAGTAAGAATGGAAAGAAGGAAACAGGAGAAAAGGAAACAGGGAAAATAATTGGTTAGAGAAAAAGTAATAAATAGCAAAATAAGAAATCGAAAGAAAGAAACAGATCTTCATACTTTGTTATGAGGCTAAATAACACACACACATACACACGCGCGCGCGCGCACGCACGCACGCACACATACACACACAATATATATATATATATATATATATATACATACGCATACACACACACAAATTACACAATAATATTATGGTTTTATTGCATATTCATCACACGATATGTTGTGACATATTTTGACAACTCATTCATATATGCATTATACATATCATGTCTATATAATGCACGTTATTTTATACCGCATGTAGACTTCATACCACATTATAACAATAGTTCAGTGCTACCTTATAACAACAGTTCGATGTATACTCCACCACTCTATCACGAAGTTGATAGAGTGGTGGAGTATACATCGAAATCGGACTTTGGTGTTCCCATAAATTTCTCCCCCCCCCCACTTCAATTATAAGTTAAAAGCCACAGAAGCCATTAATGATCAAGGATATTCTAAGATATTCTATTCCTGTTAATTGGGAATTGACTTCTTGGAAATATGAATTACAGCTGTGTGATCAATACTGATATAGATTGCAATTACAATTATATATAAATGAAACATTGATTATAGCATCTTCAACATGCACTTTGATTTGAGGATTGTAACATTTACAATTATTGTTTGAGATAATAATCGCGAATATATTCTTTCCCAAACCCTTTTCCGGTTTCTTTTTTCCGATACCCATCCCCCCATTTTTTTCTTACTTGCATTCGTGTGTGTGTGTGTGTGTGTGTGTGTGTGCGTGTGCGTGCGTGTGTGTGTGTGTGTGTTCAATAGGGGACCGAATCCAGAGAATTAACTTTTGATGCTGAGACGTATAGTGTCTTCTCAGTTTCCAAGTTGTTGTATAACCAAAATCCAACCTACAAAGTAGTGATACTCGATAGTATGCAAACCCAGATCAGAACACGATAGTCCGTAGGAATGTCTGAATATTTGACGTTTATTCTCACACCTACCCAGGTAGTAGATGTAGTAGTAGTATTATATTCAGCTAGCCCGTTCAAAGGAAATTTGGTTGCCGCCAGAGATCAAGAAAACGTGGATAATACACGTACCTAAACAAACTCCACATCCATTATTCGACGTCTTCAACGCAATCAATTAGGGTGTTAGCATATTTCGAGGTGTAGTAAATGTTTAGTATATTGACAACGATTTTAAAATCACTATTTTCATTCCGCATAGTAAACGTAAAACTGGTCAATTTGGTCTTTTGAGGCGCAGTGTCAGATGGCGCATTTAATGACAGACAGGGCGCGCGCGTGCGTGCGTGTGTGTGTGAGTGAGTTACCCGGTTTTCTTTTAAACGGTAATTAAATGTCTTTAATAAAGGAGAATGCCTGATATGCTAAGACTAACAAAATACCACATTCGTGACCATTATCAAGCGACACATTTCCGGCATTGAGCTACACATTTCCACGACGTTTCGTGAACAAAGAGGACGACGTCACGTGTTGTGCTAATGGAGTATGACGTGGAAATGCTTGCTCTATACCATATCTAGTCAATCTTCACTCGCTTATTGAAACGGAGTCATTTGGTCTAGATATTTAACGACCCTATAGCTCGTAACATTTCATCTTATTGACACAAATTAAACCATAAACGTTAAGATAGTTCTTATCGTGACGTTGAAGGGCCGCAGTTATCGCATAAATTGCTATAAACGAGGCACAAAAAGAATTCACCGACCGTGACCGTACTCCAGTGACGTATAGAGGAAAGCTCGAGTTTCGTGAACAATATTTTATGGTTTAATTGAAACGTTAAGGCCGTGGGTATCGAGTATCAAGTATAGGAATGCTCCAGTGGGGGACTTTAATATCACCATAAACGGACTGGGTACGCGTCAGTCACCGACGTCGAAACCGCTTTTTCGAAACTGAAATTATTTTCATCGCCTCTGTGTCCCCGATAGATGGCGATATACCATTGGCCGAGGAATTTTCTTAACAGGATGTGCATATGTCGGAGCAACAATGGTCTGTTGTTTTCTTAGGCGAACCTAGAGAATCGACACTAGTTGGTCTGTGTGTTTGTTTTTGATTCTGATATAAGCCTTGGACATCGACGCTATCAGACATGTTTGCTCGGTGTAGGCTTTCAGTGTGACCGTTGGGACTAGTGACTTCATCTCGCCGGCTGTTTCATCCGTAAAGTCGCACGCGCCTGTTAATAGCGCGTGTGTTTGCGCAAAAAGGTGGTTTGATTAGGGTATGATATACTTGGCTGGCGGTGACGACATTCAATTAAATATGTACAGCACGCAGGGATGTGACCGAAATGCGGAGCTATTTTAGCCACATGGCTATACTATTCTATCGAGTGGACCAGCGGGTGGACTAAGATATCAGGTGTGTGACTTGTCGTGGAGTAAGTGCACGAATTGTGCGTCGCTTCGTAGGAAGTGATTTGCCGGAGTTTCCGTCAACTGAAATGTTTGTGTTCGTTATCGATTTCCGCTTTATTACAAATCCTTCGTCCTAATATTTTTGTAATGCAAGAAGGAACTAAGTGATCGGCAAATCGTTCGTTGAAGCTTAACACACACACACACACATACACACAGAGAGAGAGAGAGAGAGAGAGAGAGAGAGCGCGACTCATATATAATATATTGTTATGGCATTGTTATAGCCCGGCACAGACTGTTTGGTGTATTTCTGAAGCGACCAGACTGACCTTTATAAGGTAATAGACCATATGTTATGGTGGCCGTAAAATACAAACATGGCTCGTATTTATAACAAACTGGTCCGTATTGATGGTTGTGTGAATGGTCGCCCCACACAGAGCTTAAACACAAACGACATGTGTACAATGACTCGCATTAAATACTCTCCTATATGTTTATAGACCTTACTATAAGAAGGCCCGGCGACCGTGAAGCTTCTTGTTATGGTGAACTCTCCTACTTTTGCCACTCTATGGTCACGGAGAATGACTGGAAATATAAATCATTAAGGGTAAGGAAGCTGTCAGACGAGGGCGCCCTCTATTGTTGTCTTAACTAAATCGCTAAAGATGAAAGACCCACCCAAAGGTACGATAGACAGGCGTCGGGATTTTTAGAGGGCTTTTCTTGAAGCGATTAAGTGTTTAATGATTGTTGTTATACCTTCAGGCTTATTGTCCTATTGCCTAATGGGTGGTGGTGTTGTTATTTGGAAGATTAGCTCTCTCCCCCTCTCTCTCTCTCTGTGTGTGTGTGTGTGTGTGAATGACCTCCTAGTAAGTGGTCCATGTCCTTTTCTGTAAAAACAATACTTGCAAGGAAATGTATACGAGTGCATGCGCACGTCTGTATATTCGCGCGCGCGGTGTGTGTGTGTGAATAAACCTACACTCGTGTTTTTATTTGCCATTAGTCACCATTCTCTCCCATTACTTTGAAAAGGGTTAACGTTTAAAACAACGCCCGTTTTCCATTTGTTACAAAACTTTAGTTTTAGTAAAGATTTATTATCCCGTCTGTTGTTACTCCCCACCCACAAAACAACCCTCACTTCATTCTAATCATATCCATCCTGATTTCGACTTTGAATGTTTCCAGATGGATATGCGATTATTTTGTGGCATATCTAGCGTATTGTTTAGAATGCACACGGAATGCATTAATACAGATATAAAGCGTTACGGGTTCGCACCCATTTGAGAATCATTTAAAGGTGAGACAAACTTCCAATCTACCTGCCGAATCCAGCTAATAATTTCCCGGCTCACAACCTTGAATTTTTTTTCCGCTCCACTGAATTAGAACGGATCACCGAAGACGAAAAGATTCTGACAATGACAAATTACAAATATTTCAGCTCCATCTTTCTAGAAATTTTAGAGTTAGAAAGGCTAGTTTCAGCCGATCATTATTTTCAGGACCACATCGAAAATTCGAATTCCTATGTTGTTGTGGTTTCAGCTTCATACCCTAATTAAAAAAACAACAACAGCGAATCGCACGTGAAATAAACAAGTGAAATATTGTCCGCTTTTAGTTCTATTTCCGATGTCACCTGATCAAATGTGTCAATTCCGTATGCTTACTGACACGCTTTGTTATCACAGACGATAACTGGTATCGGCAGTATTAGATAACTCTAACCAGTGGAAATTGTTTACTATCGACATATCTGAATCTCCCTTGTTCTAGAAATGTCCCAGTGGGGACTTCAGTGCGGTTCTCTGATATGATCACATGCTGATAAAGAAACGTGTCACGACTTGTCACATAACGTGTTATCACAAAGTAATAATAGCATGCGTTAATGACTGACCTCTCATTATACATATATATATATATATATATATATATATATATATATATATATATATATATATATAAACACACACACACACCACAAATACAACAGTAAGATTGTGAAATCAGGGATTTCGACGAAATCCTAAAACTTTCAGAGAATTGCTGAATATGATTTACTGAAATTCCTGAAAGTTCTAGGGATTTATTGAAATCCCTGGTTTCACAATCTTATATATATATATATATATATATATATATATATAAAACACGTGTTTTGTGTGATTATCTATCAGTACGTAATATATATATATATATATATATATATATATATATATATATAATGTATAAAACAGTGTTGTCCATGCGTATTCTTTAAAATTAAAATGTATTCACAATTTTTGGTTGAATAGATTAATATCTTTGTTGTTTATTTTAAAGAGTAAATGTGTACCAATAAATCGACAACATGTAATTGCCATATTTTCAGATGAGGAACGCCACACAAGATGAAGAGAAGCACGAAGAAAAAGAAAGGATGCCACACACGACATCGAAGACACGATAACTAGCCATTATAAAGGTATGTAATGTTGGCGGGTATCCTAGTTCGCCCCAGGTGTCCTGTAAGTCGTAGCCTGTGGTTTACATTAAAAGCTGTTTTGTTCGGCTGAAGTGATGCTAATTCATTACCATGAGATGAGGGTGAAGCTCGTTCACCGTTGATTTAGCCAAATGCGATAACACACACTAACACACGCGCGCGCCCAGTACGTATACATGCACGCACACATAGTTTATGTTCAATTATGGACATACTTGTACATGTGTGTACGCGTGCATCCCCATGATGTACAGTTTCATGAACTCCTCTATTCTTATTTCAGGCTAGCGTCCACGACGTGTAATGCGTACAGACGCCTGACTACGGAGCAGTGTCTTACTGGCGTGTTTACGGTTGAAGTCTCTCGTCATGGCCGAGTCGGAGCTCCTGATAGGGCTGTCCTACGCCCTCTGCGTCTTATCCGGGATAGGAATCCTGCTAAGTGTCGTCATGTCGATATTAATTGTCGTCCACAAACAGCTAGCCAAGCGATGCTCGATGAAATACGTTCGTCATGGGACCCTGTTGATGATACTGGCCAACATCATCGCCAATGTTGGCAATATTCTCGTCATGTTGTGGAACGGGGCCAAGGATCGGCTCTACTGCGAAGCTGGTGGCTTTCTCTTCATGTTTGGCATTCTGGAATCCGTCTGGATACTGCTCATCTGTACCATCTGTCTCACGATCCAGATGAGGACGACCTTAATCGGAGAGAATCCGTTAGCCAAGCTGAGAGAACGCTGGAATGTTCCCATATTTTTGCTGTCCGTCCTTCTGAAGGCCGTCATTATCGCCATGTTGACCTTTCTGGGTCTGACTAAGATCGGCTTCTTCGCAGGTCAAAGTTCCAGTTGTCGGATCCTGATCACCTTGGGCACGGGGTCGTGGCAGTACTCGGCCATGGTAGTGGGGGTCGCCTGGGCTGCCGTTATACCCGCCACCGTCATCTCCGTCTTGAACGTCTTCATGAACGAATCTCGAACCAATCCGCTCTGCAGGAATCGGAAGATCAGCGGCACGCCGGGAAAATTCTGTCGCTGGATTGCCATCTTGAATCTGATGACCTCGCTGTTGTGGAGTTTCGTGCTGATGGTGGCCACTGTCGTTGTGTTTTCCGGAGAAGGCGTCTTCGATGGGAACTACGTAGACATCGCTCTCGGCTATAGCGTCACTCTGGCGGGCATCGCCAGCTCCGTGGTGGCTATCGTGGTTTTGGTGCTGAGCAGGAGATGGCGCCACTGCCAGTTGACTGAAGTCAATGGTAGAGATGTCCTATTTTGCGGGGAGCCACCACACAGTCTGGTGTCATTGACTAAACTGCCGAATCAAAAGGTAAGTTGACGTGTAACATGTTTATTCATTCATTCATTCATTCATTCATTCATTCATTCATATCAATTTCAAGATACATTCCAAGAAGCAGAGCTAGATAGATAGACAGACAGAGACAGGCAGACATACATAAATACACGTACAAAAACCCACAGTAATAATACTACTACTAATAATAATGTATGTTTGAAATAGATGATATATGTACTTAAGACACACGAAACTTTTCAAGTATTAATTCTGACAAATAATATAAACAGAGTCATATTAACGCATGCCCTAAACTTTTAAGTAAATAAGGTCCCCCTCTCGGACAATCTTTCGCCCCACTATATTATACTTATGAGAGTATACATTTGGAGACGTTCATATATACATGTAATCGTTACCGCGCACTGAGTGCAAAGTGCCTTTAACCACCGGACCCCTAGGTCGCTGGTAGCAATGCATGAGTTCAAAAAGTTTGGCCAGCCACTAGTCCCTGCGGGGCCCCTAGACTTCAGTCTAGTCTGCCTGAATGATAATACGGCCCTAGATACAGGCATCTATCGCTGGTAGAACACTGGATACAGAAAACAAAATGATAAGCATAGATTGGATATTATATACAAATAATAAGCTAATGTTTATGATATTTAAATTAGCCACCAATAAAAGCTACCATTAAGTGTCATGTGTATTGGATAACTAGAAAGAACAAACATATCCATTGGGTTAGATATTATTACAGTTAAAAACATATCAAAATAAGTTTAATGATATGTAAAATATGTATATGTAATAGTGTGTAGAAATAATCCTGTCATTAAGAGACCTCTTGTATTTAAATTACTGAAATGATTCTTCTAACACGTTGGCCCTCTATGGTCAGCCATAATAAAATCGCCCTAACGGACAGCCTCATATTAGCCAACACCTAGTCCCAAAGGCGTTCTGTTATGGTAGTTTTATTTTAAGTGGATAATATGGGGCGGGGCTACTCCACCTAAACGGACCGAGAACAACACAAAGGCTTATTATTACACACAAATTTAAAATTAATTACGAAAATAAATCGAATTCACCTCGTCAGGAGAAGGTATTCTATTGATAATTAACTTGCCTCGGATGTTACATTCATCAGCATAGCTAATGATGCACAATGGAGAAACGAGGCAGATAAAAACAAACCGTTGTTGTCTGCTTCAAAGGAATTTGGATACAGAGACATTTCACGACGTTGCTCTCTGTCCCCGCAGAAGCCTGAAGTAGGCCGGCGTACATGCACAACAAGAAACGCTCACTTATAAAATAAACGAACGGAAGTTGTGGACAATCGATTGTGATAGAATCAGCTCTCGAATGTAGATAACATTGAAACGTTTCATCTGATATCCAACATCCTAGTTCGCCTTAAGCTACCTAAGCTTTGTAAATAATTTATTAAGAGTCATTAAACGTTGCCTTGGGCTTTGTCGGGCGAGGGATATTTTCGCGACCTGTTGCCAAGGCAACTGATCTGCTGATTGTTGTATAAAGGCCAGAGATAAAAGATTACTTAACAATGGGCAAATATAATTTGTTAGTGAATAATTCAGTAATTGATATTATCTCTTCGAAGATCATTAATATGTAATTAGAAATCAAAACGGCACAAAAACACCCTCCAAGTTATCGTATTCATGACATACACGACAAGCAGGATTAATCGAAAATGGATTTAGAAAGTTTTCGGTTCATCATAGATAGATATCTTTAAAAAAACATCTAGCGAGATGAGCAGTCTGACATTCTGACAAGATCTAAAGAATTACGTCATTTGTTTTTATTGATGTTTGATCAGGGAGGAGTTTTTTTCTCCTTTATTTTTGTTGTTTGCTGTTTGCATATGACCTTGTCTGACCTTGTCGAAGAGGCTTGCTAAACAACGATCAAAGGCATTAATTTAGTATATTTTTTATATCGGAAAAAAAACATGTGTAGAAATAATTGATTTCGTCAGGTATTTTGGCTTCATTAGTAGTTGTCTGCGGTTTAAAAACAGTTATTATTTGGTTGTCGGGTTTTGGAAAACTCGGAAGCATTTACTGATTTAGACGAAGGAAGGAAATATAAATCAATTTGTTGAAAAATAAGTATAAAAAATATGTAGGGTACAGTTGGTCTAAACGAAAACGTTGGGGATACCTTTATCTCCGTATGAAATGACTGGGGATGTCATTCGAGTCACATATACACGCACACACGCACGCGCATACACACACGCACATAGAGAGAGAGAGAGACTTATGCCTAATGCAATAATCGACACTTTTCTATATACCTTATGCGATATGCTATCATGATATGCATCATCATCATCATCCCTCATCATCCTCATCAACAACAACAGCACACCCCCCATTATCATTAGCGTCGTCTTTATTCCTAATATTATCTTCCGCTCTAACATAAACGATAGAAGTCTATATTAAGCGGCTATCATTAACCACCATCTATAGGCGTTGGCCTCTTGTAATATCCTTCCTAAAGAAGGGGCCAAATACCTGTCAATTAGCAGTTATCAACATCGTTATGTCTTATAGATAGTGTCATAATAGGTGATAATTGGTCTATAAGGAGCAGACATCTAGCACGTCAACATCTTGATGTGTTTATGAAGATATATTCAAGGTATAATGTATCAAGTTATTAACAACATAATTAGCCCATTATAATATGGTTACTGCGCTTGATATCACTTTGATGACTTGTTTATACATAATGAACATCCTCTCTCTCTCTCTCTCTCTCTCTCTCTGTGTGTGTGTGTGTGTGTGTGTGTGTGTGTATATTATATATATATATATATATATATATATATATAATGGCACTGGCCTAGAGCATCAAGACCAAAATATTCATAAAAACCTATATCTCTATAAATCTACCAATACAAATATAAATATATCCTTAGACTTTATTAGTAAGTCTGGGCTACTCGTCATCCTATGGGTCCCAGACAATCTGATTTTTGTACGAGACAAATGTGTGTGTGTGTGTGTTCTGTGTTTGTTTCTGTCTGTCTGTCTGTCTGAGTGTATTAGTATGTATGTCTATTTGTCTGCCTGTTTCTATGTATAAGCATAGATGGTGAGAACAGGGTCTCGCCAACTCTGGGATAAGTTAGGAACGGTTGAAAAGACACAGACTGACTCACACAGCCAAATAGTAACGATTGTAAGCTACAAAATGTCTCATTCATCACTGTGCCGGTTTTTAAAAATAATTTATTAACCTTTTTCCGAAAAAAAAACCCAAAAAAAAAAATTTCTTTTCCAAGTTTTTTTTGGTTTTCCAAAAAAAAAATGTGTCTTAGCGGAGTTTAGCACTGGCATTGAAAATCAACCAAATTTTGGCCCATTCCTCAAGGGCCAAATTTGATAACATTCAAATTGAGTTATTTTGTTAACATTTTCCGAATTGTCTGCGATTTTTAGGATGACATAAGCCGATACTTAGTTCACTGGTTTGGCCACGAGAGGACGCTGTTCAGCGGCGTTATGAAGGTTTATCAGCCAGCTAGCGTCAACAGGTGGCATTCTGAAGTGACTGCTGTTGCCAAGGTTACCACTGCCAACCATCCTAACATAGCGAGATACCTGTGGGAACTGAGCAGAAATAATTTTGCTCCAGAAATCTGCACATTCACCGGTGACTTACTAAGCCCTGAATGCAGGTAAATATTCACATAGGGCTCACAGTTTTAGCCTTTTCTTCGTGCTCCCAATGGAAGTTCAATATTTACATTAGTCACACCATAAATATGTTACGGTAATATAAGGTAAAATCTCAATTTTCAGTGTCATTTTTTTATTTATTTTTGTTGTTACCATGGTATCTTAATTTAAGATGAACACATTAACTTTTTGGTCTCACACCTTTGGTTTAATTCTGTAATACCTTTTACAAAACTAATATTCTATTTATTAAAACAAATTTTTCTTCGTATTTTTGCTATATATTTTTTTTATGTGGACACCATTTATTATTTACCTTGTTTGAAAGAAAAGAATATGAACAAAACGTTTGTACCTAAAATATTATTTAACGTGTATTTCAGCATAATATGTATGCAACATTATCCCCACGGTACACTGGGTGGCTACCTGAAGACCCGAAGTCACATGACCGAAGTGGGACTGTATAAAGTGACGCTAGATGTCGCCAGAGGCTTGGGATTTATCCACCAAAATCATCTTGTCCATAATGCGCTCACTACAGAGACTATATACATGTCATCTTTGGCGGGGGTAAGTAGTCTCATTACCATGGGGCGGATCTAGGCGTGTTTGTGGGAGAAGATTGTTTCTCAGTCAGTAAATTTGTAATAATCAATCAAATTATGTACAATCCAAAGAGATGACTTCTGAAACCGCCGCCCCCATTATATATATATATATATATATACGTCCGCTGCTGCGCCTGGTTCATTAGTGTAGTACACAAGGAAATATTTTTACAGTATTTTAACGTATCAAACGAGGAACGACTTATTTAATGAAGTCTGTCCATATGACTTTCTTTAGAAGACCACCTCTGTCTAAGAATCGTTCGTCGTGTTTACTATTGGTGGTTTCGAAAGATGTAGGTCTCTGGAAACAAGTTTGTCTCTGAAAATTTTGGAACGTTTGTTGTACTTCAGTAGTGTTAACGGTGCGTGTGTGTGTGCGCGTGCATGCATGTATGTGTGCGCACGCATACACAATCATTAACTATACTTGATCCCGATCTAATTACAGAAGGTAGGCCTGCGTGCCGTGATTGGTGACTTTGAGAAGAGCTACGAGGTGTCGGAGAACACACTCCGTAAATCCCCGTTGATGTTGGACCGGTCTCAGATCTTGGACAGTTGCTCGTTGGGCAGCCTCTATTCGATCTCGCAGCAGCTCGACATGGACGACAACAAGTTTGCGCCGGATATCCGCTCATTCGGCATGGTCGTGCTCGAGATGCTGATGGCTCTCGGCGAGTTCGACGAGCACTCCGACATCGGTATACACTACAGGAAGAGAGACTGGCGCCGGAACAGCGCCTACGATAACACAAGTGTGAGCTCGGTCGACGGCCATCGGGCGCCGGCACGGAGACCGGTCTCGTTGCCTCAGCAATTCATCGCCGCCAAACAGAACCACATGAGGGGCAGCGATTCTGATCTTCCCCGACGTCATGCGGGCAAGGAGTGCGACTGTTCGCCGCGCGTCACCGACATACGAGCGATCAAGTGTAGGAGTCTCGAGGCCACTCCCATCCAACTTGCAGGCGTCTCAGGGGCCTGTGGAGGAGTCGGGGATTCTCGGCCGATAGATGTTCCCGGCGGCGGAGAAGGAAGAGGAAGATCGGCGTTCACCTCGTTAAAGGTCAACAAGGGCAAGGGAGGTGAACAGTCTCCAAGCAGACCTTCGACGAGTCGTACGGCCGAGCACGTGACAACACGAACAAGGCGCAAGTCGGAAGTTCAGAACCGAAACCTGCCGCCTCTCCCGCCGAAGAACATCAAGTCACCTCGCAGGTACAGGTCGACCAATCAGCGACTCGCTTACAACTTGCCGCCTCACGATCAGGCGTCGCCACCGTCAATGAAGCTAGCCCAGTCTGACACCGACACGGCGCTCTCCGTATCCATCGGTGGTGACACGTCGGATTCGCAGAGCAATCCAAACTGCGACCTCTCTCCCGCCAGCGATCAGGATTTCTACAGTCTTTCGGTCGGCAGCCTCGGCAGCTTCGAAACCATCTACGAGGACGAGGAACGAAACACTTCAAAGAGCGAACATAACACATCCCTGGGCCGAACCGGCCGAACTGTGATCTCCAAGCCGCCGGTACTCAAAAGAAAGATGGCCGACGGCGACTTGCAGAAGAGGAGATACTCAATTTCGTCGGCCAACGACAGCGTGTTTAGCGTCGACAGCGGGATAGGTTCCTATTCGTCCGATACCTACTCGGAGCTATCAGCCCAGTTATACGGACAGCGGACGTGGATGGACACGCATCGTGGCGGCGCTAGGCGGCTAGAATCTCCGGACATCGGCTCAGTGCTGCTTGTGCGCAAGAAACCGTGTTCCCGACACCATCCCGCTCCCGCTGACCGCCACCATTCGGCCGAGCGCTGTACGTACACCCACCAATCGTGCTACGGTAATTCGTGCCCGACCGATTCGTCCTTGTCGAACTCGGACACGCTGAGCAGCGACGATCCCACGTACGAGATGATATCATCGCTGAATCGACCAGACGTCCCGTCGAAGTTCGAGAATCGCGTCCAGCAGCTCGCTCCCAAGATGACGGAAGTGGACGGCGCCATTTTCGGCGACCCGCTCAGTGCCGCTCATCCGGCCATCAGACAACAGTACAGATATGCTGTGCCCAGACTTGGAATATCAGCCGTACTGGCACGTCGTCTCTCCGACGTTTCCGTCAGTTCGCTGACGTCGTCTTCCACGCACCGCAGTCAGGACGTCGGCGAGCCAAAAGACAACGCCAAGGCAGCGAATCGTTCTAAGTCACGGCTGAACTCGGCCATAAGGGCTACGATGACGTGTCCGGGTGATCCTAGCCCCACCGACAAGGGTGAGACGCTGAGCTCCTCCGTTCTGTCCATCATCCAAGATTCGAAGATGCTTCTGGATCAGGCGTCCGGGAACCCTAGTGCTAAACTGGTGACGCCAAAGGCTTTTCCCGATGCCTGTACGGCGCCCAGTCATCGTATTCGGAGCGAGCCGAAGACGCGGAAGCCGAGTCCGGATCATAACAGCATCGCTAAGCTTTTGGATGCTGCCCATCTGGATCCCAAGGAAAAGGGACGCTTGCTAAACATGATGAAGCTAATTAATGGAAACGATAAGCTCGGCGTCATAGGAAAACAGGTTAGTATTCTAAAAAATCATAAAAGCTATGTTCAAACCAAAGAGTGCAAAAATTTAATTATGTGCGGTTATCATTCACTGTTTTCACGAGGAGTTCAGCTTTGTTAATCTAATTACACATTGGTGGGGAAGGGTTCTGGCGCTCCACACACGGTCCTACCTTTCTAGGCATTGAAGATACATTTTATTTTTATTTTCACAGATGATGACTTTGTTTAGTGAGTGTTGGATTGAGGAGCCAGTACCTTCTGCTGATGAACTCTTCCAGCGACTTAACTTGGTGCTGCCTTCTGCCGCAGTCTGATTCGCTGCAGGTTATGCTGAAGAGCTTTGGAGCGAGATTGAGGAAATACAGCGACATGCCTCATGCCTCGACGTTTGTATTGGGCATTGTGCATTAAGTTCTGGTCTCCGCGTTAATGCTGTAGTGGCGTACAACATTGGCAATCATCAGGAAAATTGTGTGTGTGTTTGTGAATTTTAAATACAGGAATTAAAACGTTCATACATGTATAGAAATGGTCAGTATCAGTGCCATAGAAGATCATCAAACATTTTGTTCACATAATATTATATATATATATATATATATATATATATATATATATATATAGAAAGAGAGATATGGATGAATTATAGTCAAAATAAACCATATATCTTTTTTTAGAGTGTCTTAAAACAGTTTCTATTATATTGTATGATAATTGTTACAAATTAGTTCATAATGACATTAGAATCTCCCCTACCTCATATTTATTGAATTCTATTTATATTATATTCGAGCATTTATCCCGTAGCGTTTATATGACTCTGGTGTGTGCAGCTTAGAGATATGATAACCACCGTTATCATTTTGATGTGCATTTCGATGACACCGTACAGGTTATATGATGATGTGATGAAGCAAACAGGCCTTAAGCTGTGTGTTAGAAAGAGAGAAAGAGACAATATGAATTATGTTATAATTGTTTGTAGCTGTATAAGCAAAACACCGTTCACTTCATGGGCAGCACAGTATTTATGCGATAGTCGATCGCTTCTGGACATATGGTGAATATTGACACTTGAATCTTTTATGTATAACATAAAACATAAATATGGTGTTCTCCCGTGTATCCTAGAAAAATCGTGTACATTTTATAATAAAGTTCTGTTTAGTAATTTCGCATTGAAGTTAATCTGAACAAACACACACACTGTTACACACACACACTGTTACACACATACACACTGTTACACACACACACACACACTGTTATACAGACACACTGTTACACACACACACACCTGTTCTATTCAGATGTTTTGGATGAAGCCCCAAATTAAATAGTTATTTCAGCTCAGCTGAACAGTTGTAAAGTCTCTGAGGCATCTTGTTTCTGTTTTGAAGGTTGTCATAACACCATCAGTGGTTGTTCTTAATAATAAGAAGAGCCTCAAAAACTTAATAGAGTAAAACGATGAAAGAAATACGAACAAAACCATATTAGGTGTTCTTGTCCGAAAGCAGCAATTTCCAATTATTAATTTACTGATAGGTTTTAGTCACTTTAATAACTGATCATAGAATGATAACAGTAAAAGATAAATGTATCCAGTTTTAGCTAATAACTAGACTCTAATACATCCTGAAGTGAAGATCAGTAGAGTGCGGTGCAGTAGACGATCAAGGCGTATTGTTTCGGGATCCTCAATGGGCGGATTTGTTAAAGAAAACTCCCTGAAGATGCTCTACTTCATGTGACTCCTGCAGCACAATATATGCCTACAGTGAGTATATCACCTCAGAGATAACTAGATCATCAAACACGTGTTTTAGTGTGGGTAGAGCCAGTATAGTTACGTTGATGATTACAGGTACCTAATAGTAGTTTCAGTATACTATGATACGGATAACAGAGAAGCTGATGATGAGCCGTGTATCATTTGGCGTGGGTGACCTTTGGCAAAGGGGACTGTGGGTTAGACATGAAGTCACGTATTATTTGAATGGTCCATGTTGGTAAAAACAACAACTATAAATTATTATGTACCAAGAAATTTTAAACAATAAAAGTATCAACAAAATATATAAACAATTAAATATCCTAGGATGGGTGTTAGAATAATGTATAAAATGGGATTTTGACAGTAATTATGAAACATTTTGTCCACATTTTAATTAATTAACTAATTAAATATGTTTTAGCATTAGTATCATATTTGTACAATAAGTATATGTAGGATATAGATAAGTTAGTTATACAATTTATTTTGCTGTTTTAATTTGACTGAAGTTCCAATTTCAAAATAACTCTTCATACAGTAAACAGATACGATGTATATCAGCTACAGTCACACTTGGATAATTCGAGAACGTTTAATTTCTAATTAGAAGTGAATGTCGGACTAATCAATTAATTTGGTCTGCGGGTAGTGGTTTGGCACGTTAACAAGTTTAATTTTCTTTGACTAGATTATGATTTCAAGTTTTTGTCGAAAAAGGATTCACCCCATTTTTATTAATCTCCAACAACTGGTGACGCCGAGTTGATGAACATACTTTAATGCCTTTAATACAAACATATAATTAAAAACCGGAGAGATTATAGAAAGGTAACTTCTGTTTTCTATTGGATTACGGTGTTTATATCAGTATGGGTGGAGCTTCTTCACAAAACAAACATATATATGATATATCCGACCAACTGTAAATAAAGAAAATTCACCTGAAAATTCCATTTCAGGATAAGTTAGTAATAGTAATAATTACAAAACTTCTATTACGCCAAAATCATCAAAAAGAATCGAGCAGTGGCGTATCTAGTACAGGGATTGGGAAAACTCATAGTTCAGGTACAATTATCAGATAGAGTGGAAACTTAGGAAAGATAAGCGAGTCTGAAAAGGTGAATTTTCAAATGGTAACGGAAAGAAACTGCTATTTGATGACTTAACGTGTTCAGGGAGTGAATTCCAAAGAGTAGGGACAGCAACTGAAAAGCACGAGTCACAGCATAAGTTCTAACCTTGGGAACAGACAACAAGTGGAAACCAGATGAACGGAGTTCTCTGGGCTTGGGTGATAAAAAAAGCATGGAAAATAGATATGAAGGTTCTCCAGAAGACCGAGTTTGATAGACAATAGTGCCCAGTTTGAAAATGATGCGAGATTGAACAGGGAACAGAGATTTCAGAAGTGGGACAGAATGGGAAACTCAGGCGACCCTAGTGACGACCCTAGCTAAGCAGTTTCGAACATACTGAGGTTTTAGAATATCCTTAGATGCAATGTTATAAAGAAGTGAGTGGCAGTAATCAAGCCTACCAGTAATGAGTGCTGTAGCAATGGTTTTGGCGACTGAAATAGAAATATAACGCCGAATACGGCGAAGGTCACGAATATGATAGAAACAGCAGCGACATGTGAGACATGTGAGACATGTGAGACATGTGAGAAATATGTTTTCTGAAATTAAAATCGCTATCAAATGTAACACCAAGATTCCATACAGTGTCTGGTGATGTGATGCTATGACTAAGGATGTTCGTAGGGAAGAAACGAGTAAGTTTACTGCGTTGTCTGGATGTACCTATAATGATGAAATCTGTTTTGACGGGATCCCTTTGCTGTCAGACTATTCACGGTCGGACTAATTAGACACCCAACTGGATTAAATTTAGTAAAGTTTCTGTTTTTTTTTTTTCCTATATAGCCGTGTTATATAAAGGTTTTGGTTTAAACCTCCTTGTGAATAAACGGAAGCCTACTGCAGAGAAGAAATAAAGTATGAAATAAACGAATGTAAGCTAAACGTTGTGCCGTATCTAATGATTTGGGCTATTAATTTAGATACTGAGAGATATTTTAGCTGTATATGTGCCTTTGATGGTGAATAAATCACCTGTACCGGACGTATACAACTAAACGTACATTCGGAGAGCCGTAATCTTATTAGATCAGGTTATGTATGCCGTGGCTCCTATGTTCGAGTTATAACAAATTAAAATAAATTTACAATCTCCACGCCAGGTCTTAAATCAGGTAAATTTTGTTTATATTGGTGAAATTTCTTTCATATGTTCGCATCATCGGCTACAAAGTTGCCTACAAAATTAAGTTACTTTAAACGGGTGTATCAGTCAGATCAAAATAAAATCTGTTGATAATTCTAGTACTAATAGAAATGACAAAAGATAGTAAAGATCTTAGAATTTCATATCTTTTCTAGGAGAGACACGGAATACTTTCTTTAAACAAACAATAGCCATTGACTCATCAGAATTTCTTCCATCAATGCTAATTCCTAGAATTTGTCATCGTGCAGATGATGTGGTCAGAACAATTATATTTTTTTTCCTCGACGATAGGCAAATTATGTCAGATGTTTTTTCCCCGTTTCCAGATGATTGTATCAGTTTGAATTAAATGAGTGAAATGGTGTTATTGAAGTTCATAATAATTGAATATCTAACTTACACAGACGTATTAAAGTCTATTTTTGAATAATGAGTATTCTTCAGTGATAAGAAACATTGCCGTTATTTTCCATTCGTCGCAGAAATATTACATTTCGGCAGAAAAATAGTGCTGGTAAGCTTAATTGGTATGTATACTCAGGCCGCCTATCTGGATTTGCAGAATCAGACATCCCGTAATCATTGAGATCCTTATTTATAAGACAATCAGCCAGATTACAACTTTACTATCAACATACAAATCTGACCTAATATTGCCCCTAGTTAATATATGGTAAGAATAAACGAGTGCCAAAGACCTGTCAACGATCAAAGCTTCCGTGTTCGATAAGGTGTTAGTGAAACAGTCCACTCTGAATTAAACCCCTTTACAACTGTTAATAAACGATTAATAACATAAGTTAGACAAAATAGCCTCATGCAAGTATCCGATAGTGGCAGTATCTGTGTAGAAAGAGAGAAATATCCAAGAGACTATTCAAATGTATCATATTTAAGGTATTTGGCGTATTTTAGTGATACACGATCGGTGCATTCGCAAAGGTTTCTGATTAAGGATTTCAATAGCTATTAAGATCCTTTAGTATTTCTTATTTTGGTGCCAAGTTCGTCATAATTGCGGGAATATGGTAAAACCAAGTTCCTAGAAGCATGCCAGTAACCTGTTCAGGTACATTGTATTATTTTAAGATTGGAAATTAGCATCGTTTTTAAATTAGTTCTTCGGAACGTATAAGAATTTATGATATAAGCCTATTAAGTGAAATACGTACATTTATTGTTCATTAAGTTATTAGAGAGGTTAATGTGGTTCACACTGAAGTATAAGTTAATTAATTGCGAGTGTATACGTGTAATATTTACTAGTGAAAAAAAAACGGATTGGCTTGTCCAAGTTCATGTCACAATAATCTTTGGAGTTAAGATCCTGGTTCCAGACGTGAATAAAGCCTATATAATCTAAACTATATTTACGCTTAACTTCTGGCTTATGATAACTTTAGATAGTATGCTGTTGAATATATATATATATATATATATATATATATATATATATATATATATATATATATATATATATATATATATATATATATAGACAGATGGAAGGCCTATGTGTGGGCTTCATCTCTCGGCGGAGATCTGATTTGGCATTCAGTCCAATCAACTTTGAATGTTATAGAATTAGTGGCATTAAAATACAAAGTAATTGTGATCTGAAACATATATCAATTCACTCCCTGGATAACTTGGACCAGGCTAAATCTGCTGTGAATAGTATGTGATCAACCGAACAATATATTTCACAATACTGTGCAGAAAGCTTGCGATGAAGAACAGACTAAATATAAGGGACTCCACCCTATAAGAAGAATAAATGGTGGTCTAATTATTCCTATACAGCAAGGAATCGCAAAGCTTTTGGTTTGGAATATGGTAGTCGTGTGATAGGCCACGCCAATGACATATTTACGAATGCTATGCACTTGCTAAGAAAACATACAGAAATGTTTGCAGAATTTCTATGAAACGCCAAAACACAAAAACATTTGACAGAAATAACAATAATCTTTCGTGCGTGCGTTTCAAGCAATTTTGGAAGCTTCTGCAAAGGCACAAAACTGACAACGGTAATCTACAAACTGACATATCTGCATATTTTAAGGACATGTTCAGACTGAATGACTATACGGACAGTCTGGTCATCGATGGACCTACATCGTTTGTTAGCAATAAAGTGAGGACCCTTCGAGGAAAGCTATTGACAAACATTATAGTTGATGACGTTATGATTGATCCCTACATCAGAAGAATGAAAGTAGGGTGTACACCGGGCATAGAAGGCGTAATGACTGACCACCTAAAATACACATTAGGCATTATGCTGTTACTAATTAATATCAATTTACTCTCCTGTTTGGACACACACACACACACGCACGCACGCACGCACGCGCACGCACGCACACACACACACACACACACGCACACACGCACACACACACACACACACGCACATATACACATATATAACAGAGCAAGGACTGGTGAGACATTACACATGTCTCAGCAAGAAAAGTCGCCACTCTGGATTCAGTCGTCTGAAGAAACGTCCAGAGCTTGAATTCACAGTTCGAGATTCTCTGTGCCTGTGCCTTATTATACACAGCTAAAACACACACAGGTATATATATATATATATATATATATATATATATATATATATACTATCTATGTATGTATATATATATATATATATATATATATATATATATATATATATATATATATATATAGTCCATTGATTGTGATTTGGAATGGGATTTTACATTTAGAATGACAGGGTGTTGTCCTACCTGGTAGCCACCGATTTATAGCATCTGGGTTCGAACTCTGGCCGAGCTATGTCTAAAGTGTGTCTCATTTTCCATGTCCCTTCATTACCTTTGCAATCGTTTAGCCTATTTAGGATGTCGTGCATGTACAGAAAAGTGACCGTAAAACAGCATTTTCTTTTAGACCATATAGTTATGACCAGGTTGTGATTAGTTTTATTTAATCGACCATGACACAGTCACAGATATAAGAAAAATGATTATAAAACTGATGTTTTTTTAAACCTACAAAATATTTAACTAAAAATAAATACTCATACCGAAACCGTATATGTATGTATGATTTTTTTGCCGTGAATAATAAGGCACTGGCACAGAGAGAATTTCGACTTATGAATTCAAACTTTGGACATGTGTAATGTCTCACCAGACAATATATTCACTTATAGTTTTTCACTAGTTGAAAATCTAGATATTTGTTTCTCTGTTTTGATTCGTAGAGCAGGCAACAGGAAATTATAGGGATCATGTTTTCGGGATCAATATTAGAAGCTATGGATACGCGTCACCCATACATTGTAAAACTGACTGATCCATGATAGCCGAGTTCCATATACATAGTCCATATCTATTTGTTTTATATCGAAAAATGGGAACAAAACTTTATCAAAATATCTATGGTTGAACACGTCGAATCAAACGGAAGAAAGGCGTTATTCATTCAGAAAAATACACCCTTTTAAAATACATCATTCTATAAAACCACCCCATCCCAGTAACAAAAAGACACCAAGAACCAATCTGCAGCTCTTCGTATGGCGGTCTTAAAGGATAAGACCGGCCAGAATGGCGGTGACTGATGATATGATATATGGTGGACTTTTAGTATTTTCTGTTGTTTTGGGCTACTTTTTGAAGAGGATTCATGGATACAGAAAGAAACAATACATTTCTAGTGCGATTGGTGTGGTCATTGGACTTCTTGTTTGTCGTGTTCATATTTTCCATTCTCTGTTGACAGCCACCGTCAATGCCATCATAATACGATTGTGGCCAAGGTGATTATTAAATATTCCTGTATTATCGCTCAATAATGATCTCCTCCAAATAAGTTCTTGCAGTGTATTTTCAACTCCATTCGTTATCAGTGTTAATCTTTATACATTATTGTAAAGATACTAAAGAATAGTAATTTCTTATATTAAACCTACCAGAGACCAACCACATTCTCAGATCATGCTATATGAGTATATCTAAAACCGGATTATTTAATATTTACCTCCAAATTATTATTTTTTCGTGCACTGATTGTAATTGATTCGGGGAGAATAATAATAATGGCCGAAATGCCAGTTTTTACGTGGCTGGCAATCTCTCACTAGTTGAATCCCCAGGCTCTCGCTTATTTAGCACAGCCTCTATAGTCTATGATTTAATCCCTTTATTTTTAATAATTCAGTGGAGACTGCAGCCATCCACAATGTTGTGAGCTGATAAATTAATCTATGGAAAAGTTTCGACCTCTTTCTGGGATCGAACCTGTGACCCTTGGCACCATGTGTCGGGTGCTTAACCACTAGGCCACCAGAGCACACTTTGTGCCTTGGTCATTCTTGCACCGTTTTATATTCACCCTTGAGAACCATTGTCTAATAGAACTTTAGCAATCTCTACTATGTCACATGCTGCTAATTACTTGATGGCAGCATTAATTGCTAAGTAAATTATATTATAGTCTACAAAGTCTACTTCATTTAGATTAATTTTAACCCAGAGCTATGGCTATCTGGTGTTCCATTAGACTACCCTTCTTAAGTAACACAAGCCTTCTCACTTTAGTCTTCAATGTATTCTGTGTGATTTCTGCTACTCTCTTGTATATTAAACACAAAGAGTTTTGTTGAAAATGGTTATATCAAAGTGGCTGTTTCTCTGGATCCATAAAATGATAAATATAGTTCACTGGCCATTTGTACATATATAACCAAAATAGAAAAGTATTGCCTGAAGAGAGCTATATTTCAGGAAGTACAAATGGGAAAAATTTCTACCTGACACTAAAGAACATGCACAATTTGGCTAATGTGTGCTGTAGGACAATAAATTAAGATATTTATTCCAAGGCTCAACCCACCCTCCAAGAATTGTATATACCGTATATACTCGTGTATAAGCTGCACCAGGTTTTAGGACCAATAAAGCCCCCATCAGTTGAAACCATGTATAAGCCACACTAAAATCTAAATATTTATTCAAAACCTCAAAATTCATCATCATCACTATCTTCATTGAACATTTATTGTATTTGTTCATGTGTCAGCATGTCATCATACATCTCCGAGTACCTCTCTGTACCAGTTTATTACACCGCATGAAACGTGTGCACCATCCAGCTGATGTAAGGAATGATTCATTGTTAATTATCTGTTTTGCTTTCATTCTAATAGCACCACGGGTAACAACATAACCCTGTTGTCTGTGATTGCATATCCAGTCTTTTGGCTCTCTTTCTTCTTGGAGAAATGAAGACTTCCTCCCTCTGCGTGCCTTCTTTGCTTGTGGCATCTCAGCTAAGTCAAGCATGTATTTTCTCCAGTTATGCATTTGCCTGTCCGAAACACTGAACTCCCGAGCTGTCTGCCTGTTGTTATTACAATTGTCAGCATACTGCACAACTTTCAGTTTAAACACTGTGTCATATGCACATCACTTTTGTTTTAGATTTCCAGACATGGTCGTTGTGTAAATATAACAAGTATATGAAGTTATGTAAAATGATATCTCATTTATAGTATTACATTTCTGTAACGCTGTTTGAAGTATTTTATTAGTAGTGGACATGTGTCAGCTTTCGCAGTAATTAACATAGTGTTTGGTGTGATCGTTTTCCTTTGATTTGGATTCTATTGTCATTATTCTGTGGCCTCATTTACTGTTCCGTTCAATTACATGCTCACTCATTTCAATTGTAATGACATGTCTTAGATAAACCAGTTATATACATTCCAAAAATAACATCAGCCTCTAATAGTTTATGGAGGCGGCCGATTTGGTCATAGTGCGGCCATTTTCGTACTGCACCTGATTTGAACCTACACCTTTGTGGTCATGTCACTAATTAGAAGAATCTAGAACATCGGATTAAATAATCACGGCGGTTATCACGATTAAGTTTGGCTTTGAAAGACAACAGCGAAAACACACTTAATTAATTAGTTTATTGTTCAATATCATTTTTAATGTTGAAAAACAATATTATTGTATTTCCCCCTAAATTATGCCAAATGTTACCTTCCCTTTCAGTCTGACCCATGTATAAGCTGCACCCACTTTTGGTGGCCTATACATGAGTATATACAGTAGTGCTGAACAATATATCACCATTATACACATAAATGTGTCCAGTTTTTATTCAAAACAAATTGACAAACTGATCAATATTATTGCTACGTTGATCTTCATCAGTCACAAAAATCAAAATACATGAAGGAATGTTCACTAAAAACCAAGAAATTCTTCTTCATCAGTATGGACAGTTGGTGTCTGCATAGGAAGCTGTAAGACCAGCTTTCACAGGCTCTGAAGTCGATGATATTTAGATTAGCTTTGCACACCATTTTCCTCTAATTATGTACACCCTCAGTATATGATGGCCTGATACATATTTTGATTCTAAGGGCCGCAAAAAGATCAAAACCTGTTTGTCACTGTTATAATTAATAAAAAAACTTTTTTTCTATTGTTTCGCTAATCAGTGAAATATGATGCACGTATAAGTCGAGATGTTTCATGAATTTTTACTGTGGCTTACACCTTGTATAATGATTCTTTTGATCATTTGGTAATTAAAGGCGATAAAAGATAATAATTAAACACAAGGAAATTAAGTGATTTATTATAATAACCATGAACACAGTTCAATTAAGTTTACAATATTATAAATTAATTAATTAACATATTCTTTTATTGATGCTAGCATTATCATGCAAATATTTTTGATGGTGATTTTAAGTAGATCTCCACAAAGTTCAAACTATTTATATGTTTTTTGGTGAGTTTTCCACCCTTCGCCCCTCATGGGACATAGGTCATTGACAAAAGTCTTCCACAGTCTTCTGTCCTGGGCTTTCTTTACAAGCTCCCTCCAGCTGTAACCTGTCCTCTTTATATCTGTCAGGAGATCCCTTCTCCATGTATTTCTTGGGTATTCTCTTTTTCTCTTTCCTTGTAGGTTCCATGTTAGGGCCTGCCTACACCTTTCTTGGTGAGGGAGAGTTATAATTAGTTTAAATTTACAAGATTTCTAGGCTTGAAGACCGATTTACTGTAGAAACAACTGAAATAATTTCAAATCAGAACTGACCTGTCACAATCTTGGAGTAGGCTAATTGGCTTCTGCTGTGATCAGTGGCTTTGTAAAACAAGTATTAAAGAAAACAATGGCCTTAGCAATAAAATATATCAGTCTGTCAGATTTGTTTTCTTTAAAAAAATAGACACATTTAGTTTTGGTGTATAATGCTCACCCTTAAAAACGATGGAAAACTGAAAAAAGTGTGCGTTATGCATGGAAGATTACAGTAAGCCTACAGAAATAAACAAATTTCACATTTTATTAACAAATAAACATGTTTATATATGTATATAAAAGGTCAATAATTAATAAAAAGTAATAATTAATATACTATATTTAATTAAATATGTAAACAAATTACTTGCCCCAAAATTGGAAAACAAATGACTTGTCTAAGACTACTGATGATTTTACCATTAAATTGCTAAATTTTAATGCAGGTAATAGTGATAAATGTCAAGTATATATTAAAAAGGGTAACTAAGAAACTGAAAGTATATACCCAATACATAGCAAACTGTGGCATATGTGAAAACTACAAGTATGTATGTAGAAAGGTATTAAAATGTTGTCATGGGGTTTCCTTGTTAAAGTTAATAGCAATGTTTTAAGTAAAATTACATATTAAACATAGACCCATTTAAAATAAATTCAGTTTATCCTGGTCAACCAAACCATGCTAATTAAAGCCAAAACTGAGTTGTTAGTCAAATTCATATTGCTTCCAAACACAAAATTGTGACAAGTGTGATCGTTTGCACATATATGGTTATGTAAGTGACTTTCCAAAGAAAAGAATTAAAGAAATATTTGGGTTTTTCTCCATGAATTTACAAAATATGTTTTTTTAAAGGTTTTGAGTTTAACTACAAAACATAATATATATATATATATATATATATATAATTCTACTTATTTGATGAATAGTGATATTAATGCGAATTTTACTAATGTGGTGCAATATTCATAATTGCATATTGCAATCAAATCTTTTTCTGTGAACATGGTACAATGTTTATGGGTACAACAGCAATTAACAAGGGCATTTCTGTCAATTATTGTAGTATCTTGTCCTAAAGTTGACACACACACACATACCATCTTGCCAAGTGCAGCTATAGAAGCATAACTGGATAATATAGTGTTATAACTATAATAAAATACTCACTATAATTCCGATACCTTCATTTTAATCTGTTTTTCTTTTGGTGCTTATTTGATCAGTTTAGTGCTTCATTACGGCAAACAAGCCTAATCTATTCATTTTGCAAATCAATACAGCCAGCCACTGACCATGGTGAATTCTCCAATCTTAGAGAATTGAAGTCTCCCAGATTATGGTAACATATTCAGACTTAGTGTAGCAAACCTGTTTATTCCATGGGAACTATGAATTTGTATTCTATCACTGCATGATTTAATAATTTGAATAACTGATGCATTTTTATATATCTGTATGAATATATTTATGTGACCAGGTAGTTTATTATACAATTTCTGTTTGACATGCTCAGGTTTCTGGGAAGCCTGTGTTGTTTTGTACTTGAGTATATTATTATTAATTGGCATTTCACAGAATTTAATAATTAGTTAGTTGCATACATTTATCATGTAGTTAATTATGCTGAAGAAAACCAAACAACTGGTAGACTGTCTCTGTAATATTAAATGTATTGTTTTGTTCTGATGCAGAATGAAACAGAGCTATACAATTTAAGGATGAACTGTTATTAACAAGAGCTGACTTTGATAGATTAAGAAAGTTAATTGTCAGTGTTGAAAAACCAAACCTAACAGTTTAGTATAAATCAGTATGACAAATTAAGCTGCCTTAATTATGATCAAATTGTTAACTCTGCCATGTTTCATAATATATTCATGCTAATATGGATAAAGGTTTTTATTTAGATGTGTTTTTATTTGACATGTGATTTATTACACTTCTGTTATTGTTTCTACAAAATGAATTTATCAATTTTGTTGTTGTGTTATTTTATTGCTTTTCACCAAATCAATATATTTTATCACAGTTTTATTCCTTTCTTAGATTTCTGGTTACTGATTTTGTTTATGTTAATATTCTTACTTTCCTTGAGCGTTACATCCTGTTATCTGAAGGAAGTATAGTTTATATGATTTTTTAAATGATAAAATTAACTTTTCTTTACTATTACAGATATTGCCATGTTATCAGTTTAGTTTGGTGCTTGGGATATATTGCATTCTTTCGTACCACGCATTACCTTGGCCTACCACCTGTGCCACCTCATTGCAATGCTGTACAGTTGATACTCACACTTAAGGTAATAGGACGGCATGTGGTAAACTGAACTTTTTCTCGTATTGGATTCAGATTTCTTAACATTTAATATTAAATCAAGCATCTCTTGTCTGTATTAATCATATTGGAATCTTGTCATACTGTAGAAGATACTTTTTAACTTCTTTTTAAAGATAGAGGCGCACGCATGTCCCAAAATATGTAAATATTTTTAAATATCTGCACACATTGTGACATATATCATGCAATCATTACGTTCCTGTTTGCTTCTTTACCATTAATAGTTTGATGGTGATTGTAATAATAAACATGACCCATGGAAACATCAAAGAATATTGCACTGACCTTGTCCAAGAGGTAACCAAACTTGAATCTGAAAATATAGTTGGTATCTGCTTATTGTATAACAAATGATTGATATTTTATATCTAAAAAAGGCTTTTCTGTTATTATTTAATGGTTCAGATACTGTTGATTTGAGACCAAACCATTCATGAATAAATCACAAAAAAAGCAACAACATATTCTTTGAACTTTTCATGCTTAAACTATGTTTCTTTCACCTGTATTCTAAGAATTCTTCACTAATCAACATGAGCGTCAGCAGTATGAAGTGCAATAGTAGAAGATTGCAGTCACGGACACAAGGAACTTAATATCCCCAAGCTAACATCTGAATATGCCACTCATTCAGCAGGATATAACCTTTATCTGCAATTAAAATAGCACATTATGTTTCCACATCATGTTTTAAAATCTGTTTTAGTCTTATTAACGAAGTTATTCTATGACATTCACTTCAAGACTTAAAATCAAGTCTGATGCCATTCATATGATAGAGTTGAGAGTTATTGCATTTTGTGCTGAGTGAAGAAGTTGTTTAATCATGAATATGCAAAGGTTGCATATTTTAAGTTAGCAACAAATTTTATACAATTAGCCTATCTCCAGTTGGCATCTGAACAATGTTGAAAATATCCGAAGCTCTCCACAAAGAGTTTTATTTTGAGTGCTGTCCAGGTGGATGACCAAAACTTGACAAGGACATGAAAAAGTGATGAGGACAGCTGGTGGACTTTTTATCAAGTCCGATTAGTACTAGTAGATGGGATAGTACTCAGGAGTAGTAGTAGTACATAGGAGATTTATAATTATAAAAGACCCGATTGAGTAAAATATAATATGTGCAGGAAGGGAATTCTGAAGTTATGATGCTGAATGCATGATCTGAACATAGTGTTGTTCTTCTAGGTAACAAAAGCATAGAATTCTCCATCAGTGTCTTGGTGTTGTTCCAAACAAGGTGGTCCTTAAGTTATTATAGACCAGTCCCATTTAGCACCTTTAACCTCCTTATATTTCAGCGACATAATATTAAAATCAAGTTGGACAAGAAGCCATTTTTTAATATTAGTCTGGAGGATTCATACTCTGGCAAACCATAAATCATGGAATTCAGATATAGTAGATGTCTTCCTATAAAGGAATGGTTGACTCTCCAAAGATTGTAGATGTTTTAGGCTAGATAATTGAGCATCATAACATGATTACAAGGAGATCAGTGCAACACAGCTCCAGTCTGTTCATAATTTAATTCGAGTTTGTTAGCATTCCCATCTATAAATAATAATAATATAATAACAAGACAATTTTATATGGCACCTTAATCAAAAAACTTTTTCTGGTTGAGAGTAAGCATATTGTTTCCATGTATGTTATGCAGTGATTGTGTGTATATGACATTGTCAGTCAGTCACTCACTCCATAACATTTTATTTGTACATATCTGAAGGTATGTTTTCCTGTTTGTTTTCTCATCAATAGCTAGTTGGCCTGGCTCATGAGATACATGACACACATGTAAATGAAGAAGAAGCTAAGAAGAATGAAGGTGATGAGAAAATTTCCTTGAAGAACAAATACCAGAATGTGAATCCTACTGTTTGGGAGATGTTCCTGTATGTCTACTGTTATATTGGTCTACTTACAGGTGAGATGATAAGGTTGCTTTTATCTATTGATCTATACCTATGTATACCTCTCTGTGGGTATCTTGTCCTGGACTAAGTTGTTTTGTTTGTGAGTTGATTTCTGTTTCACCTCCTAGCAGGTCCAAACAACCTCTCCATTAGGATTTACCACTCGTATTTTTTTCTGTGAAAAACCACAGATTTTCCCACATATGCTGGAAAAAAATACTGAATGTAAAATACTCTTCTCATTCTGTGTGAACCGTAAGTAATAAAGGGTTTGCTTTTGTTAGTATTCAGATATCATGTCATTTTAGTTTGGTGTCTAAATGGAGCTAATTTGATATCTTCAGGCAGATAGTTAATGCCTTAATGTAGGTGTTTTTTCTAGTGGTTTTTAATTAGATTATTGAGAACAATTTTGTGGAGTTAATTTCATAGCCATATAAACAGTGAGTTAATCCTATCACTTTTGTGTGTGTACTGTTTATGTATTGCTAATAATCACTTCAAGGTATTTAAATCTTGTTTCAAGTTCACCTAAAATTCCATAAAATTTTCTTTTATACATATCTTATCTGAAGAACAGTAAAGGTAACTCACCTCAATACTGAATCATAGAAAATGCTAGTTAAACCTGGGTCTTAATAATAAAACCCATGTATAACCTCCCTGTCTGACCTGGGATAAACTAGTTTAACCCTGATCTTAGTTGATAGATAAATTGATATTGAAATGAAGATCTACTTTTTAAAATTAAACCTATATCAATAAGCATTTCTATATTACTTTAATTAAATATTATGCCATGTTATTTCAAACAAGGCACATTTTAGCATAAACATATTTATGACAATAATAGATGCTCAAATACTAACACAATGACTTGAGATAAGTTCAACAATATTTAGCTGATGTTTTAAAACATGGATAGTTGATTTTTTGGGTAGGGAAAGGGGAGTTCTCAGAAGCAAATCGACTTATATGAAGGAAATATGTTTTCGGCCATCCTTGACACACAACACTACAGGATTCAACCCAATAAGAGCTAGAGTCGGAATAAAATCATCACATCGCTGCCTACTAATCCATTATTATTCAATAAATAGCAATTAATTTTCACCAAACTGTTATTTGGATCTCATAAACATGCCGGTCTTTATGTAATAATACGTGATAGTCATGCTGTTACCTACCAGTACCTCCAGATGTGCTGTGAAACAATGAATTAATAACACTTGCCAATTGAAGTTACAATTAGGCATGTTTGTGTGAGCCACAGTTGAAACAAAATTGCCACATCTCTGCCTACTAGTCTTGTTCAATAAATTACAATTAATTTTCACAAAACTATTATTTGGATCTCACAAACATGCCAGGCTTAACCTAATAATACTTGATAGTCACACGCTGAGATACATGACACACAATATAGAAATCACTTCACATTGCAAACCCTGCCAGTTGAAGTTACAATCAGACATGTTTGATGTTACAAGTTTGTTCATTAGTTAAATATAACATCAAAGCAAAATCCATCTGTGTGTGTGTGTTGCTGCTGCTGGTGAAGAAATTGATAGTGATATATTTATGACTCACTTGCTGACACCATGAGTTTGAAATGACTGGGTCAGTTTTTTCATGAATGAAGACAATGATTCGAATTTTGAGGGATTTTAAGGTGATACTTAACCTCGACTTATATGGTGAGCATATGCCCGAGGAAAGAATTACAGGGTCAAAAATTGACCTCGACTTATTTGCCGGTTTGACTTATATGCGAGTATATATGGTATATGTTCCTGTAACATGCAAGTAGTATTGGTAGTATGATTATGGCTTGATGTATTCATTTATGAATGTATATTGAAGTATTTAAATAAAACTAATTGTAAGTACTATATCTTCAGTTATTAACACTCTGTGCTACAGGGCCAGAATTTGTTTTTCAATTCATTTGCCCTCGGGCAAGTATAGTGGAAATGAACTTGCCCAACAAATGTTTTCACTTGCCCAGCAAATTTTCACCTTGATTATTCAGTGAAGCCCATTGCTGCTTTGCTGAAACACATGGATACTGCAATATCGCATACACTACTGCAATGTCACATACTACGTATATGGAATCTCAGTTTTAAGCTGAGATTCCATATGTGGTATGCGTAATACGAATCTGACAAAAAAATGGAAAACATGTAAATGTATGAGTTTGATTCTATATGTGTGATTGCATATGCGACAAAATGGATGGTTGAATGCAGAATTTTAAAACAGGATCATAAATTCTGGAATCAACCGTCCGATTTGAGTGACCAGGCAGGTTTCTCAAGAAAAATAGGTTAGCAGGTGAGAGGGGTGTCTGAAACACGTGGATACCACAATGTCGCAAATAAATTTGGATTCACATTTTGCACTCACAGCCAGCTTTGCATCATGGATTATAAGCTGTGCTGTGATATCATTCATGATTCTCTGAAAGAGACAACAGTATATGAGCTAAGCCCTGTGTTTACACCTTTTATTGAAAAATTATTCTTTCCTGGAAGTTGTTTTTATTTCATGAAATAATAACAATAAATATAACCTAATTTCCAGGTCCATACTTCAAGTACAGAACTTATCATGACATGTTGAGTGAGGCTAACATGGATAACATTGATACAGCTGGACCAGTTTTGCATAAAATCAAGTGGGTTCCACTTTATGCAGCCTGCTTCCTTATTGGTGGAATATTTTTTAGCATTCAGGTTGGTCTTCAGTGTTGCTTCTTGTTAACATTAAATGTTTTATTTACATTATAAAGCTATTACAGTAATGTATATTTGGCCGCCTTTCATACAACAAAAGCTTGTGTGATGTATCTTTCCCCCTAACCTCTACAAATTATGTTTAGTTCTCTTTCTTTTTAACATGCAGTTGGCTGTTGAAAGTGTGTGTTACCATTTGTTTTCCGCAACCACTGGAATACATGCAGGTCATGGCTTTAATTTAATTTGTATCTTTAATAACTAACTGTTGATTTCAGTCTGTCAGAGAAGAAGAGTTTTACGAGCAGCCATTTTGGTATCGTTACATCTTCATGACACCAATGTTCTTCTTATTTCGTATGAGATTTTACATTGCATGGACACTTGCTGAATGCATGTGTATCATAGCTGGATTAGGAGCCTATCCCGTTCTTGGCAAGAACAAGATTGGAATGGGCCCCACTGATTACATGGGTTTGGAGAAAGCGTAAGTACAAATGCTTTACCAAAATAGGTTTCATTCTATTTAAGTTATCAGAGGATTGATAGTTTTTGTTTGTGACTGGACAGTGCGCGTTTTAGCTTATCCTTTGTCTGAGTTATGTTTTTATGTAGATTATTTATCTCGTCTTTTTACAAACATTTCAGGAAATCAATGGCTCCAGAAGGTATAGCTTATGACTTTGAGACTGTACGTAATATAGATATCCATGGTTGTGAGTTGAGTCCTACTATTAGAATTGGTGTCAGGTCGTGGAACACTACAGTACAGTTCTGGTTGGCTAACACCATATACAGAAGACTACCATTTAAGTCTGGCCCATTAAAGTAAGCTGAAATACCAAATATCGTTTTGTTAGTATTTAAAGGTGTTAAGTTTCTTTCATTTATTAGGTCACCAACAACAATAGCATTTTCTGGTTCACATTTATCTTCTATGCTTTTTTTATCGTATTATAATTTAAAAAAATTTGATACTAATGAATTGCACCATACTGCATCATCTGCATGGATATTCATAGATATTTAAATGGCAATGTTTTTCCCTTCTGATTCTGATTTCATTAATCTTTTTACAGTGTGGCCATTACAATGTCAGTAAGTGCTTACTGGCACGGCATATATAGTGGTTATTACCTCAGTTTCCTCACTGTTCCATTATGTATGGTAGCTGAAGAAATCATGCAGGCAGCATTCCGTAATGGCAAATCACCGCGCCAACAGATCATCTATGATTGGTTTGCTTGGTTCTTCAAGATGCGTTGGTTTGATTATATGTGTATGAGTTTCCTGTTGCTGACGTGGCAGGATACAATTAGGTATTGGAGAAGTGTCTACTTCTCTGGTCATGTGATTGCATTGCTGTTCATTTGCATTGGGATGTATTTCAAAACAAAGAAAACAAAGGGAGTACAGGATCACAAACGACAAATTTCCAAGAATGTGAAGGAAGAATGAATAGTTGCAGTTATGAGATCTGTCTTTCTGTCAAGTTTAATGTCTTTGTGATGACTTAGATGAAGGATAGTTATTTACATATCTATCATAATGAATCTTTGTGTATGAAGTGTACTGGATGTTCCATTTTTTTTATTTATTGGAGATAATTGTATGTCAGCAATACAAAATCATGCTGTCATGCTGCATGTTAAAAGTCATATGTATTTGGTGTTGAAATACTTTACATCCAACTCAGTCTAATACACAGAAGAATTGCTATATCTTCATGTTAAGTATAACAACAAATAGTTCTGAGCTACAACAACAGCTTTGTGAAGAATATAATGCAGATTGTTTAGTACAATTATTCTCCCCTTACCTAAGTCTATAATGGTATAGCACCAAGTCAATACTAGTTCTAGATTGGGCATGAGTGCTATATCGGTGTTATGATGGGATTTATTGTTTAATTCTGAAGGCAGCCAGTATTTCTACAAATTCTTCTCTTTATGCAATCATGATCTATATTCACAATGGATATCTTTTGTAATTAATTACACAAGTACATCATTTAAAATATAACTAACATCCAGAGTAAAGTTTCAAAGATTAGTGTTATTGTTTTATTCAATATAAAGCTGTGTTATGATCATCACAAAAGTTCAGTGAGATAATATCTGAACGTACTGATGCTTTGTCTGATAACTGTTTAAATTTAATGTCTATTTTTGAATAAAGTGGTTGTGATTTTTTAATTGATATTTTTAATGTTAAATTCCTGTATTTAGTAATATTTTGTTTAGATCTTAAAAAAAACAATTATAGGCCTGAGATTGCTTAGTTTTTGTTCTTAGCTGTTCCATATTGGACATTTTTACAAACTTTATTAACATATTAAATAACTTAATGCTCTTTATTGCAATGTAGAAATCGTTTGTTTCAAGATGCCCTTTTCAGATACAGTTTCTCTTGTTCATATACAAAGCTGTTCTCTCTTGTGCTTCAGGTTGTGAATGCTCGAGTTCTTTCTAAGTGTTAGGCCTATATGGTTGCCAATACCAGGTACACTGTATGTGATGTTTTTGTGTCTTGCATATAAAGAAGCAAAAAGTATTTATCTCTTGGTAGCAGTTTATGTGGTTCTGTTATATTACAGTATTTCAGAACTTAATATGACATCGGTGTTATTTTGTAAATGTTTTGCAGCCTTTATTTTCAACTAAATTTGATATTCAGTGAATGTTACCATTAAAGCAGAATAAAAGACCCAGTAGACAGTAAGAGTCCATATAGAACTAAGATTCTTCTGTATGACAAGAATTGTTAAACATTTTTTAATCATAAAACCGAGAAAAGTATTATTTCACCATACTATTGTATGAATATGGCTTCGAAGAAATAAAGATGACATTAAAGTTATGTTGTTTATTTGAATAGGGCAGTAATTTAGCAGAAACGGCATGTTGTCTAAAATACAAATGATTGAACAAGAAGTAGATATAGTAATATGAAATACAGCTAATAAGTTTAATTATCATGAAATTAGATCATGCATAAAAGTATGAAGTAGTAACAAGTTATTACAAAACGTAGTCCAATTTGTGACTGAAACATGTTATCTTCAAAAATGTAATTTATTCACGACACTAAACTAAACTGTTTCTGACTAAATTGCTATTGTATTGGCTCAGTTTAATCAAACTGCATACTAACTTATCTGTTTCACCAGTTAAAGTTGGACACTAATTTTAGATTCATATACCTGGTAGCCTAACCAAAGAAAGATGTACAGTGATTCTATGCAATAATGTATTTTTATAACATATTTGTTGAATACTAATTTTCTTTAAGAAAGCTAACTGAAATGTGTAGAATGACAGAGAATGATTTGACAATTAGTAGCAGAATCTACACACAAATAAAAGCATTTTATGAATAGTATAACAAAGCTAAATGATTTATTACACATGTATTTAGGTAAATCACTTCTTTGATAAGAACATATTTGAAACTTAAACTTGCCTTTGAAATATTAGCAAAATACTTTAAATCACCAATAATTCATATAATTCCCTCGTGATTTATTTGTGATCTAGCCATGTGACAGACTGTTTTGTCTAGTATAGTCTATTATATGCACATATCAAGAGGACCAGGAAATTATATCTCACAAGAAAACTCCTTTTTTTTAATGGACGTTAATGTATTTATTATGACTATAAAATCTGGGATATGTAAATTATATATGTGAATTAGACAATATCTTCATATCATCATCTATGCATTAGATGTGTCACTTCATTTTCTTTAAATGTAAAACAATTATGAGAAAACATACGTAAAACATTTTTCAGTATCTTTTTTATCCATCTAACATAGATTATTTACTTGCCCCTAAATCTTACAAGATTGTGTACAGGAATGCAAATCAGAAAATTAGTTACAAATCATCACAGTCATGTGCTGTTCAAGGTCTGGGTTAATGACAGAAGTGGCTGATATAGCTACAATGAGAAAGAAAGAGATGAAGGTAGGTTCAGGCTTTCCAGTGCAGAGATCAGGCTTCAGTAAATAAGATAACATCTTTCAAATGGTACTTTCATTCCAATGAAGAGCTCCAGCTTGAAAAGTTCACCAAATCATGAACTGTGCTATAATTTCTCTTTTTAGTGCACTCATATCTCACTGGGTATGTAATGTTCCTTGTGTCCAGACATCATAAAAGAACATTACGTGACTGGAAAGTTATGCACTGTTGGGGCATGGACTTGTTAAAATCCTTGGCAACAAAAACTTTGAGTAGTAAATGGCATGCTGTGACTATACTCCTTCCCCTGCTGGATGTGTTAATTCTTGTATGACTAAATGCAGTAAATGATTCTGTTCTGCTGATAACAGAGGCCAAAGCTCAACCTGAAGACTGTTCAGTGATTCCAAATCTTTAGATTGGCATGCCATCTGAAAAGAAGACACTCGAGCAAATCAACTGATGGACAGACAGTGCCAGTAAAGAATTCTATCAAAAGTCCAACATCACATTAAAGAAACTACTGACATGATTCACTGCAAATATGCTAAATTAAGTGACCTGACAGCCACAAAGGTAATTATCTAAATTACCTATTTATAAAAATGTGTATGTATTACTAAACATTGTTTAAATTATGTAGCTAACTAATCTTCACAGCAATATTCAATATGTAATTACATATATGTATTGTCTGTTTCAACATAATAAAATTAAAATACAAAGAACAAAGCATATTGATTTTCAACTAAATTTGTGCTAAGATTTTTCTTGGCTTGTTAATATTCCCAATTTATGTGATATAATATGAATGTAAAGAATAATACAAGCAATACTTTAATAACAAGGACTCAGGACAAACAAAATTTAACAAATTGAACACACACATATATATATATATATATATATATATATATACAATGACATATGAAATCAAGACAATGGTACATGAATGAATGAAAAACAACCCTACATATACACAGACATACTTACTACAATTGACTGCAATAGAAGAAAGAGATCTTCACTAAAACAGCTGACCACTGGGTCCTCTTCTGTGCTTTGCCATGCATACTTCTCAAGTGTCTGTGCATGCTCTGGGCGGATCCTTTGTGGTGTGGGCTAAATGACATGTAGAAGGAATAAAACAGTAAAGATGTCCATATAATAAATCATGAGATATAAATGAGTCATTAATAAAACATAGAAGTCAAGGAATTTAAAACAGTGTTACAATGTAAATAACACCATGGCAATCAATAGAGTTTGCATTTAAAACTAAAGTAAAATTTATTAGTAATGATTAATAAGGCCATCATGCATTTTTACTGAATTTTATACATTTGGGGATTTGTTTATAAATAGTTCCAATAAACAGAATTTAGTATACATGACTTAAAAATAGTAAATCACCAAATATGTTTTAGATTTTATCAACCTTGGCATCAATTCCAATTTTATTTTCATTGTTATCCAGAATGAAACAACTGACCTCAAGTCTATTTGTAAAAGGCAAAAAAATGGAGACAGCACTAAAAAACCTTTTTGTGTTAATGTATCAATATATCCTGCTCATTCATTCATTAATTTTCCTAATGAAATTGCTCACCTGCAATAACATGAGTAATAAAACTCGGGTGATTTCACATCGTGCTAGTATGTCAGAGAACACACCTAGTGGTTTACCATTACTAAATGTTCCCCTCTCTTGGGCCAGGTAAGACATCTCTGTTAGTACACACAAAGCTCCTTCATAATCACCTAAGTTTTGATAAAGTCAAATAAACATTCCACTTATTTTACAATCTTTTATTGGAAATGCTACAAAACCTATCAATAATGATGTAAAAAATGGTTACATTATTAATGCTTTATTGGCCATGGGCCAAAACATATTTTACAAAGTGGCCTAATATATTCTTCACTTACGTGAATCAATCTTACATGATACTATATTTCCAAGGGCTACCAGATGATCAAGTGGATTCTGAAACGTTTTAAGAAAGAAAAACATTAGTATGCAATTTATCATGTTTCATATGAGAGGAAGGCATGATTAGTGAAACCAGCATGAACATATTCAGAGCAAATACTATGTTTTATTGCCAGCCACATAACATGTATTTATGTCAAATTATTTTAACAAGATTAGTCATGTTAATATATATTTCATGTGATATAATAATAAGGATTATGTCAAACCAAACACATATGAAATATGTGTCAGCTGCTCAACACAATTTATAAGTTTGTCTGTATCAAGCAAATAAGTTTGGAAACATTCTGATAAATTATTAAAATATTGTTACTGCTGCTACCAGTGACACCCATAAAACATTTCTTAGAAATGGTCACCCAGAATACTGCTTTCAATAAATCTCTGAGTTCTGTTCCAGATGATTGGTTGGGAATATTGATGAGTGATAATATTGTGATTCACTTAGATGACAAATATCACTAAGCTGGTGGCTAAATGAGACATAACTCTATTATACAACATGTTTTATAACTCTATATAATGCTAAGATATTTATATAATATTTTTGAATGGTGGCTCTACACTAATGACATCATTTTCAATAACAAACCTGATACTGCAGCTCAGCTGCTCTCTGATAATGTGAGATAGCTTCACTGGACCTGTTTAGTGACTGTAACAAGAGAACACCAACATGTAAAAGTAAAAATATTATGAAATATTCATCTTCTCATAAAAAAATGAGATTACTCCATTTAGAAATTGCTACCTACTTTATTTCTATATAAAAAAAGGATGCTAAAGTCATTTATGGTTAGCATACCCTTAGGGCATCTCCCACTTCTATACTTAGTGCTGCTGCAAGTGCAGGCTGCTTGTTCTCAACATGAACCTAATAAAGTAATCAGATGTAAAAAAAATTAAAACCTTAATAGAATACTCACCCTTTTTATGTAAAGTTCTTGAAATAAGTACTACATATCAGTTTTATTTTGTTTAAATGATAAAAACATCTGTATGGTTTAGGGTATAGATAGTTATACAAAATCTGACATATTGCTCCTGGTATAAAATTTTTTTATAATACTTTTGCAGCAAGATATAAATTACGGGAACCTTCCTGCAGATGTAGATGGATTTTCATCTGACTGACTCACATAATTTGGGAAATGATTAATATATCTTGGTGATGTAAAGAATATTATAATATACATAAGTTATAACTGCCATAAACTTTACATGTTCACTGTTAGCCTCTAAAATAAGCACATTTATCTTCAAACAGTTATTGTTTGTTCCAACATTTGCATCTCCCCAATGTCTTTTAATACTCAAAATATAAACCACAGGAAAACTGACTTCACTATCCACATAAGAATATTATTTTAATGTAATAAATGTAAGATGAATAAGTAATGTTTAATGAAAGTAGAAAAACACCCAATATCATGTTATTAACAAATCTTACCCTGATTGCATGACTGTAGCAATTAATTGCAGCATTAAGGTGCTCCTTGAAGCTTGGACATCTTAACTCACTTATGTCAATCTCGGCTTTCAAGAATGACCTTGCTGCATTAGTAAGGGCTTGTGCTTCACCTGGAGCATTAGCCAATGTATGTTCACATCTGAAATATTAGATCAGTTACATTCTTAATGATTTTCATATTCATGGAAAATGTAGATTCCTCACTGATGAATAACAGCTTCCTTAGTGAAATTTCGTTGCATTTGAAAGGTGGTATTTGTCTTAAATAAGTGCACTCCTAAAACACATTTTACTGCATAAATAATGACTAACCTCGCTTGAGCTAAACAACAAAAGCCAGCGTACTGGGAACATTCCTGGGCTTTAAGTTCTCTTGCCAATGCTCCTACAATTACAGTGAATATTTTTTTTATTACTGTAATAATCTTGCATTTGTGACATACAAGTTTATGCATGTGTGTGTATGTGTAATGTTTAATTAATATAATACAATAATTATTATTTAGCATGTATTTAACCAATTCTTTGTATTCCCCTTTAGGGGATGAATAAATATATCCATCTCTCTATATATTTATTATGTTTACTTGATCAAATGATATTCTGAACAAAGATAAAAACAAATAGTCCAGGGGACTTACCACAATGTAAGTGTAACAAAGTGCTAAACAATTCTGTATTAATTATCAGCTTCTTCAGTCTAGTATTATTGCACAAGGTTTTTAATGCAGTTAATAAAAACAAAGTAAAAAAGATACATATTAAGCCAAAGAGAATATATCTTTGAATCCCAGCAACTAATTATGTATTAAATTAAACGAGAACAAGATGAACTCTTCTTGTCTTTGTCACAAAGTGCTATAAGTGAACGAAAACATATTATTAGTCTGTTACTATTCCAGACTACACTGAAGCCAATTAAAAATGTGTATTTTCCAAATGATTAGCTCTATCATTATGAATAAATGCATGACTTACCAAATTGCTCACTTCCCTCAGCAACATTTGGTTTCTTCAAGAATCGCCTTAAAATTAAATAATGGATATCTGATTACCTGCTTGAGATGAAACATTTAACAGTAGCCTGCTGAATAGTACAAAAACATTATCTCACCCAATCTTGAAAATGAACAAGACTCTACTTCTGAAAATTTGTTAAGAACCATTTCTGGTTATAATAATGATGTTGATTTCATAAAGTGTCTATTATAAAGAGCCTTTCAATGATGACGTACCTAAAGCCCAATTAGAAATATTTCTCATATAGTCCAGGTAAAAAGTGCACTATTAGAATTTAGTATTGGTCCTGTGATATAAAGTTCTGTGAAAGTATTAAATCAACATGGCTCATCATATGCTGTCAACTAGTGGTCAGCTCAGTCATTCCCCTCAAGGTTTACATGGCTTAGAACCCAGTGGAGGATTATTTGGATTCTACACTGCCTGAGGGTTGATACTGTGACGAAGATTTCTGTGATGATTTCGGCATAGGTGTGGAAATTAGCTGTCGATATGATAGTTAGTGCTGTGATAGAGTTGGGGTGGATGATGACTCTATCATTGAAAGGCTGTCTCGATATCCAGATTAGTGCAGCTTTGACTGCATGCAACTCCACTAAAGTGATTGGGGTGTGGTTTGGAATTCTGCATTTGTTTCTTTAATGAAACATGCCCAGGCTGTTGTTCTATTTGTTTGGAAGCTAGCATCAGTGTAGATGCAGACAGTTAGTGGGTTGCTTTCATTGAAGTTAGCAATTCTGGTGGTGGTTGCTATTGCTGGTCCTGCAGGGTCAACTTTCTTCTGGATGAGATTCTATTTAATTACTTGAATGGGTGGTTCTAACCATGGAGCAGGTTCCTTGGACCTTGGGGTGTTATTGATGGTATGCCAATTTCCTTCTGGAGCCATGCTGCCTTGATTGACCATGAGGCATCATTTTAGACTCTAGGATCTTCTTGTATTTCTTCTTGTACTCGGTGTACGATATCAGTCTGAATTGGTTTGGAATCTGATCTCAGAAGATATCTAACTATTTCCTTTTTTAATAAAAAGATGGATGGGAATAATTGCTGATTCTCTATATGCCAAGATAGAGCATGCTTCATTGGGAAGTACCGAGATGTAACTTGGGATACTATGTGTTCTTTCTAAGGACTATAGTGCTGAGTCTCAGGCCAGTAGGAGAACAGGAGAAGTGTATAAGGTAACAGACTGTATCAAGGACTTGTATAGAGTCATGAGCATCTTCGTGTTGACTCCGATCTTCAAATTTGTGATGGCCTTGATCTTGTTGAATCTGGAGTCTATGTTTAGTTTCTGATACATGGCAGGTGAATGTGAGTTGACTGTCTATAGTGATCCCAAGATATTTATAATTTTGGACCATTTCCAGATATTGTAGGCTGAGTTTATATTTATGCTGACCTTGTTTAGATGTGTTGAAGGCCATGGTCTTGGTCTGATCAGGGGAGAAGTATAAGCCTAAGACGTTGCCTGCCTTCTTTACTGCATTTAGAGCATTCTGGAATTTGTGTGCTGGGGTAGACAAGACAATTGAAAATGGTGGGAGAAGTTCTTTTGGTGTGTTTTTTTGGAGCTGTGATCTTGGTTACTAAATGAATGAGAGCATTACGAGTGGATCTGTCTGATGAATCCACAGATATTTTTTGTTTTGAGAGTTGTCCACAGAAGTCTTGCTATAATAATTCTCACAATAATTTTAAAGAGGGTGTATAATAGGGAGATGGGGAAGTGGCCTTTTCCTTCTGGTTTAGCAATAGGGATGACAATTGCTGTCTTCCACTGTTCTGGTGTAGAAAGTGTAGGTAAAACCATACTCCATGGACTATCTTTCTGCATACTCTAAATACAGTCTCCATTTAATGGGAGGTAAAAAACCTGTTTGTGTCTAGTTGTTCCTGTTTTGCTGCTGCTAAGTTGGATTGTTTTAGTGGTAGCTGTTGTTTGAGGGCTGTGATGATGTTCCTGGGTAGAGTAGTCTGATCTGCTCTGGTTGAGAAATGCTGGGTGAGTCTGTTAGCTTCATGTTTAGTATTGACATTTTTGGATGTTGGCGTAGACCCTTCCATCTTTTTAATCTCTTGCCAGATTTATGATCTCATTTCAGCTAGTTTATTGCACCTTATATCCCACTGTTGTTTCCTCAGAGAGAAGAGCTGCCTTTTTGGTTTCTTGTTGGCAAAGTTTTTCTCTATTCCTTTCAGTTGAGTTGGCCTTGAAGATTTTGATTAGCTGGCTGACTTGTTTAGCCCATTTTCTGGCTTCTGGAGGGAGGAATGATCTAGGAGATTGGGTAGCCTTAGTTTTCAAGACAGGGACAGCTGTCATCCCAGCCATATTTAATTAAGAAATATGCTGACAATTTATATCCAAAATATTTAGAGATTACAATTAAAATGATTAAAATAATGCATTTAGGAAGAGCGTGATGTCATTCATTAAGTGGCCTAAAAAAGAATTCATTATAGTTGCTGAGCCAGAGTCTAGATTTGAATCACATAGAACAACTATAGAACAACCTACCTTTTGGGGGGAAATTGGAGATAACTAAATGAAATAGTTTTGAAGCTTTCTGATGCCTGCTTCATGCTGCATCACAGGCCCTACCAATGGAAGCTGTCAAAAACCTGACAGATTTAATGCCAAGCTGGTGTGCTACACTGATAATTATAAGGGGCCATTGTACAAAATATTCATGTCCTTACATAAGAACTGTACAAATAATGTCTACAATATGTGTTAGTTAATATATGGCAGTTTATATTAGTTAATAGTTGTCAATGATTCCTTTACCAAAACTATAGGCTTAATGTCAAGTTGAATTGATTTTAGTTATTTGGTCTCAGCTACCTTGCTCACACCTGGGAAATTTGGCTGAGGGGTGATTTTCTAGGGAAATATATCACACGGACACAAACTTGTGTGAGCCAGATTTGAATCCACAAGCTGAGGGTTTGCAGTGTATAGTGCTCTAACAATTGTGTCATTAAATGTTCTTTTAATCTGTATAAAGTTAAACACAACTAGAGATATTTCAATGCAAAACAATAAAATGTATACCTATAGTATACTGGCTATAGCTAAGTCATAAGAGTTCCATGTTTTGTGCAAATTTTGATAAAACACTGAATTTGTGATGATATGAAAACGGAAGGAGATCTGATATGCTCCAAAAAAATTGACCCTGAATAACTGAATCACAATAACAGGTTAAAGCTAGAGTGCTAATCTATTTCTCAATTTAGTTTGTCAGCTGTCATGTTAAATAACAATATAACCTAGAATGATAGACAATACAATAATTAACAATAACCAGTCCCTCTTTAAAGTAAATCAAGTTTATTTAGTATCATAATGATTAAAACAATAACATAAAATCACGATCTTCTGTCATTCACTCACTCACTCACTGTGTGTGTCCTCTATTAGTATATATCTAGTCCTAGAACTAGACTAGATCTAGAAGAAAGAAGTCTTAGAAGGCTAGATCTACTCAGATTAATAAATAGCTAAATGTAGTTCTCACTGTTATCATGGTTTTAGGAATAATAAATATAAACTAACCGCACAATAGTCAGATACTTACTTTTTCAATTTATTGGAAATATTTCTATATTTTCCCAGAATGTCAGCATCCCTTTCCATCATTTATATTTAATTCTAAGAGCTCTGTGTACATCCACCACCATAACTTTAGGCAGCTGTCAAAGACAGCTTCCGGTTCATTTGAGCCACAAGTAAAGAGTTCTGCTGGACGGCAATTTCCCATGTAACATGCAGATTTCTGAAATAGATCTAGACTACGTAATACATTTAGGTATATATATCTTATTTTGTTACATACTTGTTGAAAGCCCCTGTGACGATCTTTCCTTCATTTGCTGATTATAAATGTACATATTCATATGTAGCTGGTATATTCTGAGCGATAATGGGTAGTTTATTTATCGTCCAGAAGGACGAATAGCAGATCTAGATCTAGAAAGTTGACAAATCTAAAAACACCCAATACAGACAACACTCAACAGGTGGTGTTTATTCATGCTCCTATAGTTCTTTGTATTTGAAAGACTAGGTATATTATTAAAAAAAGAGGAATTACTCTGAAAAATCCTATATTCTCATAACTAAAATAATGGTGATTAATGACCAATAATTTATTAATTCTAGATGAGTAGATCATACTGTTTAAGAATAAATAAAAACATCACATGCTATTTTGTCTAACTAAATCTTATTATTTAATTCTGACCCACAATTAAAATTTCAAACAGTTTTATGTTTTGATTCCCCTTTAATTGCTTTATACCAAATAAATACCGTAAATACTTGTGGTTAAGTCCATGTTTTTGGAAGTGAAAAGGGACTTCTCAGAAGCACCTTGACTTATATGCATGTCATATTTCCTACCGGCTGAAGGAAAGATGCTTTGGGCCATCCTTGGCACACAACACTATAGGATTTAACCCAATAAGAGCCAGAGTTGAAACGAAATTGCCACATTGCTGCCCATTAATCCATAATTATTCAAAACATTATTAAAAATGGAACTGCTGATCACAGGATCAACTATTTTCTAAAACATCATCGGTACTCATTATAATTACAAGGCCAGTGATTATTGATACATGATTTCCCAAACATAGTGGTCTTTACGTAATAATACTTGATAGTCATGCTCCATTACCAACCAGTACCTCCAGATGATTAGCAATACAATAGAAATCGCTGCTCACAGTTGTTTACTGGTAGACAGGACTGTGACAAGTTTATTTATTAATTATATAATCAAAGCAATTACGAATGAAAATCAAAGGAGGACAGTAGGAGTAAAATCTATATCCATGCAGGCCATCATACCAGAGGATGTACGTTACTACTGTATGCCTGAACAAGCCGTTTAAGGGAGAAACTATGGAACGATTAGATGACAGCTGCTGGTAACCTAAACAGACCTGGTCATTGGGTAGGTAAAAACCATGTGGAAATGTATTCCAGAACAAATGGTGTCTTTCTTAAAGTGTGGTATTTCTAACAAGATGGAGGGAACAGAAGATGATGCCCTATAGGAAGAATTTCTTGGTGAAGGTGTTGCTGAAACTGAGGATGTGGTGGGCAATGACAGCTATGCTGATTATTATTCTCCTGCTACACTTGACATTCTGGATTACGACTGGGCCAGCTTTTTCATGGATGACGAGAATGATTCCAATTTTGAGGAATTTTTATCATACTGATATACAGAAAACACTTTAAAAACTGGCAAGCCAATACTTCAAAAGTTTATCTAAACTTATATGGTGGGCATATGCCCAAGGAAAGCATTCCAGGGTCAAAAATTGACTAATGGTACACGAATGTTTGTGGCAGTATGCTTCTGTAAATGTGTAATATGACAACCTTTCCTGATAAATGTATATCTAGGTCTAGATACACTAAGGATTTAGAAATAAGAAGTCAATGTTGTTATTGTAATTACAAGTGTTCTGCATGTTTGACCACAGGATTGAACTACTAAATGAGAGTTACTGTTTGGATGTTTTGCTAAAGCTGTTGCCTTTGTTGGCACAGTGACATTAAAGTCTTATGCAGGAACTTGAAGCATTTGGCATCCGAGATAAAATATGGGAGTTGATAATAGACTTTCTGAGTTTTAATAGTCAATGAATAGGAATATATCAAGATGGAGAGGTTATCAGGAGACTACTACTCCAGGATTATAAGAGTAGGGTACTAGGTCTTTTTCTGTTCACCTTGTATATAACCAAACAGGTATGGGGTCAAATACATTTGTATTTGAAAGTATTTAAATAATATTTTCAAGTGTTTGTATTTTAACTTACCATAAAGAAAAGTATTTGCACTTAAATACTTTCACAAAGTATTTGATTTTTCAAATACATTAAAATACTCTTCTAAAATTATTTCATGTTTTGAATATTTTCTCACCAACAAGATTTGTTTCAGGAAATAATCTGATCATGGAATTGCACCCACACAACTATAAAGGAATTGTCTTCTCTCTGTGATCATAAGGAATTGCAATTAATTATATCTGTGATGTAATGACTTCTGATTGCTTCCCTGTCAATCAAAGGGAGTTTTTCCTCAATTATATGTAGTATAATTAGATCAAAGGATAATATGAAACATCTTGTGAGTAAATCCAATAAGCAGATCTCATCTTTACTACAAAAGGACTATCCTTCCAGCATATATCATTCATTATTCAAGCTGATACACCCTGACATTCCTACAAGAATTTTGAACATCTTATGTTCCTTAGGTGTAATCAACAACAAAATTGATAAATTGATGTGACAAATCTAGTTGATGCTGTGATGTTATGTAATGTGTATATCAGAATAAAAAGTAAAGGAAAAACAATGAATTTGTTCTTCACTGTATTTGTATTTGAAAATACATCCAAAAGTATTTGTATTTAAATACATTTCAGTGTATTCGACCCCATACCTGTAACCAAACTCTTGGTGCTCACATTTCTCTAAGCTGTTAATACCAAGTTATACTCAGCTGTGAATAATGAGCTGGATAAAAATGTACAAGATTATCTGGATCTCCTAACCATCTAATCAGACTTATGACAGCTCAGTTTCAATGTTACTATGTGTAAGGTAATACATCTTGACAAACTAAACCACGAGTATAGTTACAGCATAAGGAGAGATATTTCTAAAATCTTAGTTATATAGCTATCCAGGAATAGATAGATATAGGTGTACTGTTCTCCCTTGACCTGAATTCTCCACCCACATAGCTAATGCAGCAATCAGATTGGTTAGAGTAGTAAACTATCCTTTTTAATTTATGGACAGGTGTATTACATCGTAAGAAGATAAAGAGCAAATAACCACCAAGCTTGTCTCAGAGCTCAAAGGGTTGTCATATTCTCATATACTTTCTGATGATATGATCTGAACATTTAAAATTTTTAGAGTATTAGTAGATATTCCAGGTGAAATGACTCTGGAGAGGGAGAGGCCCACAACAGGGTTCCGACACATCCCGGAAAAACCTGGAAAACAACATATCCATTTTCCAGGTTCTGCAAATGTCGTTGAATTTTACAAAATTAGGAAATGTCCTGAAAAAAAATATTGCTTGTGTAAAAATCCCACTTAGAACCAAAAAAGTCTGCGAATAAATATTATGCCTGTAGAAGAGAACTTCAATTACAGAAGAAAAAGGGTACCGGTACATACCTAGTCTTGATACCCTATGTTCATTAAAATTAAATAAAAGTGAGTGAATCAGACAGCTAGAAGGGGTGAGGAGGCTGTATCATAAAAATGTCAATAATTGGTCATACATTTAATAAATATGATATTCTTTTTCGCATGTATCTTGATTTATTATCTTTGAATTCTTTATCCTAGAAAATAGTAATTATGTCCTGGAAAATAATATTTCCTTGGCTGTGGGAATCATGCATGATCATAAGAAGTTATATCATAGAACATGTTTAAAACGTGATGCATTCATTAAGAGAGCAGTAAATAACTGGAATCAGCTACCAATAGAAATACTATCTGTTTCAACAGTTAATACCTTTAGAAACCAACATGACACTATCATTGGATAGGATACAATAAAAGGGTTGGATTTTTTACTGTAAAAAACTTAAAAAACCTCATTCATTATAACTATAAGCCAATTCTACTAGTCTTAGTGGATGTTGGGCACGTTCGTGGTCTAGCGGGTAGCATGTTTGACCATAGATCACTACCATTGTGTTAGAATCTCGGCTTGGGCATGTCTGAAGGTTGTTTCATCTTTGACTTCACTTCATTACCTTTGGAGGTTGCTCGGCCCATTTAGCCTATCATACCATAAAACATCAATCAGCATCATCATCTTAGTGGATATCATTCAATACATTTATGCACTAGTGTCTTTCACATACATTAATTTTTATTAAAACACTACTCAATATTTGACACATGAATTTGTACATGAATATTAGGAATATAGCAAGATAATGACATTATCATTCTGCACACAAAGTGAATATTGTCCATCTGAACAGTTAATAGTCTAATTCAACACTGCCTCTGAGAATCCTATAGCAGAATACCAGCTTAACAGCCTGGACAATTGTGCTCTTTAGTGTGAATGTTTCCAAAGTTGGAAAATATTTTCTCAATTGATGCTGATGAAACTAAATCCATTGAACGTTTTGTGTAGTGGACTTGCATTCTGGCACAATTGTTAGCTTGCCGATGACCACACCTTTTGCACTTTGCATATTTCCAACAGTAACATGTAAAAATATTCCCACATGAAATTATGTGGCCTTCCACCTTTATACATGATTAACGGCTAGATATTAAATACTAATCACAGTATTATTTCAAACTTTTCTATAATATAAGCCAACATGCATGTATATATCAATGTGATCATGAGAAAGTGTAACACTGCTTCAAATTCAATTTAGGCTGCCTTTATGTCACATTTTAACACTATATGTCACCTAGAAAATGAAGTCATGTATGTGGCAACATTGGATAGAAGGTTATTCTGAGACTTGTATAGTATCTGCAGTATATACAGGTAGTAATTATCCACAGATGCCAGATAAAGTTAAGTAGTCAGTGAGGGTTAACTAGACTGGATATTGGGTTATCATAATCTGGATTAGTCTGGAAACTCCATTGCTGTTTATGTATTACAGTCATGCTGTAGTAGATGTTGTTATAGTGTTGTCATTTTACTATTTTATAGCTGCATTTTGTTTAAATTGAGTTTTTTTTTATAAATCAGTGTAAAACCCCTGTAAAATACCTGTTTTTTACATTACATTAATAACTGTTAATTAACAGTGTTAATAACATCTGTGTAAAAAAAACCTGCCAACCCTGACAATATTCTATATCATCAAAGAGATTAATAGTTGCTGTTTTAGATATGATTATCAAATCAGTTAAAAACCTTATGTTAATCAGGTTTTACTTGTTTAACTCTGGTTATTTGGGGTTTTCTGAAGAATGGGTACCGACATACATATACACTGATACTGAATTTCATAAAAATATAGGGATTATAAGCTTTGTCTGCTGCTAATCATGATCTGACTAATATGTGCATATATTATTTCTGATGTTATCAGATAAATGTCTTCAAAATAAGCACTGTGCTTGTGACATTCTCCTGCTCAACACTATTTCAGTACAAGTTTTTGAGTTACAACTATGCTGTTGAATGAATAAATACACCAGTCATTATATACGTTAGGAATATGTCTTATTGCAAAAAGTAGTCAATATGAATGTTATTGTTGTGTATGACTGCGATTTTCAAAGACTAAAGAAATCGGGTGCCTCTGCTACAAACTGACATACTTCGGCTTATGAAAGGATAGAGTATGAACTGTTTTTTAATAGAATGTCTCATAATTTTGGTTTGGTAAAAACGTATTACAGACTTAGTTCTTCAGTGTAATCTGAAAGTTTTATTATACCTTTAATGTACAGTTATTAAACGATGTCTTACTTTCACAAAGATTAGAATTATGATCGGTCCAACTAGATTGTGCAGATATAAAAAAGGTATGATCCCTGTTTAACAGCTACCCAGTGAAAATCCAGAAAGTTGAAGATGTTATCTTAATATGTAGGCTTTTTACTAATTTGCTTTGTACGATACTCTCTTTTCAGACATCTTAGTAGATGATCCAGTAACATTTCAATCAATCATTATCAGTCAGCACACTCCCACACTTAACTATGATCAGGTCTAAACTATCATTATAGATATGAAGGCAACTTAATAGTAATGATAGTAATACTAATGGTTTGGATGACAGTTATTAATTTGGCTGGGCATCAGATTTTGGAAGATGGCCTGTAATTTAATCTTTCCCCAGAAATTAGAGTATTCCCGATCAAGATGACTATTGATTTTCTGTTGATTTATCTTTTAGGTTGCCACAGATCAGGTGATTTATAATTATGACTACTCATCACATATTCCACCAACTGAGGATACTGTTACCCAGGACAATACCAGGATTGTGTCAAAGTTCAGGACTGGTCACTAGAAGGTGTTCACCTGCTGCGACGCTGGTCAGTCGCAATCATTTCCTGGATGCTCGAGACAAAGACCACGAAGAAAAGAGCAAAACTCTAGTCATCTCTCACCAGCAGCTGTTTGATGAATTAGCAGCAAAGGAAAAAAGCAAAAGGACCTTTGTGAAAGCATTGTCCATATATCTTAAGCGTCATGGAGTTCAAAGGCGAGGTCATGTGGAGTTCATATATGCATCCCTCAATCAAATGAAGGAATTTGGTGTGGAGAAAGATATAGATGTTTACAAGGAGATAATTGGGCTGTTTCCAAAGGGGAAAATGCAGGCGATGTCTGTTTGGCAATCAGAGTTGATGCATTATCCAAAACAACAACAATGCTTGATTGACATATTAGAAAAGATGGAAATTAATGGTTTGTGGTATTTTATTATGTTCTGTGGAAAATGTTCAGTTTGAATTATCTATTAATTTGTCTAATTGTTTTAATTATTCTTTGTTGTGATTTAGTGTATGGTCCATATGAATGTAATTATATTTCATTGGAAAATGTTTTTCTACTTAGGTGTTATCCCTGATGATGATATTGGATATGAAATCATCAGCATCTTCAACAAAAATACTCGACCTTTCAGGAAATATCAGCGTATGATGTATTGGATGCCTAAATTTAAGTATGCCAATCCATACTACATCCCACACATCTTACCAACTGATTCTATTGAACTGGCCAAGATGGCTCTGAAAAGAATGGCTGTCGACTTAGAGAATGCAATATCAGTATTTTATGTGAGTTTAGATTTGTTACACAATTTTCCATAATAAATCTGAGTGGCTCCTTGGCAGGACTTGTGGCGTGATTGACCCAACACTTATAGGGCCGGAGTAAAAAACGCAGTTGCTTATGCATGAAGGGTGGTTTATCCCAGGTCATCTAGTCAAATAGTATTGCAGGTGTCTCTGTGTCTCGGCTTAAGTCATATGGTGATAGTGCGTTTAGCCCCCACTTTGTACAATAGGTTGCCAGCAGATATTAGAAATGTGTGGTCTCTTCAAAATTTTAAATTCATTCTAAAAACATACCTGTTCCAGGTTGCTCTCACAGATAAATAATAGTTAGCATTTAAATCTCCTATAGGGTTTTTACAGACATATAATTTGGGGTATTATTATATTACTTATTATTTGCACAGCGTTTTTGAATGGCTCCTGCCAGAAAGGATGCTTTATTAAATATACAGTATTATTATCTCTCATTTCACCCCATTGGTGTCCAAAACAAACTAGATGATGCTTTATTAAATATACAATATTATTAGTATTATCTCTCATTTCACCTCATTGGTGTCCAAAACAAACTAGATGATTGGATGATTAGGTGATGGCTAAATATCCCTATTATAGACAGATGATTAGTTTATTGGGACAAAATTAGAATTAATCTCAAAACATTTATCACCACAATTGAATAATTTGTACGTTGTTACACATATAGGTGGGCTAGCTTTCCTAATAATACTTTCTTTTCTTGCAGTCATCCGAAGTTGATGGTGCTGTAGACGAGACATATATAGTAAGTGCACAGAGTCCCATTCAGCGAGAACTCATATCAGAACAGGATGTTGATGTACCACTTTATGTTGAGGGTGGCTTTACAACATGGCTGAGAGACAAGTCATTAACGTATTTTATCCTCAGAGGAGAACAGACTCAGAGATTTAGGATTTATGAAGAAAATAAAGAAAAGGATAAAGAAAAAGATGGTAATGTTATGTTTAGAGTTTTGTTGTTCTTGATTATTTAAGATATACATGGATGATACCTATGTACTATTAGTGCTGTGGATTAATGATATGATGATAAAAAAAATTATTTTATTTAGTGCCTTAATCAATTTGAGTTGCTGTAAGGCACTTTATACTGAAAACATAACTAAAACTTGTTTTGGAATCACATAATGCAGAAACGTTTTAGACATAAATATGCTGGTTGATAGATATTAAAAAAAGCTAATTTAAATAAGTGGGCTTTAAGAACCATGCAAAGTATTTCTTTACTTGCAGCAATTTTAATATCAGATTAGTCAACTTATTCAACAGTCTTGGAGCTGATCTTTGAAAATATTTCTTTCCCGTTCATTGCAATGTGGCTTTTTGGCACCGTCAAAAGCAGACAAGATTCAGACCACAGCAGTCTCACTTGTGTATACTTTTGGTTAAGATCACTTCGATATAGTGCTGCTGTCCTATTGAGTATGCTGAATGTATAATGATCTGAAACCAGACATGGGTCAATTCCAATTAATTTCCTTTGTTTAATTCCACTTCCGAATTGAAATTATAAGGGCTTGGAGTAGTCTTGCACATCTTATCATTTATATACTTAGTAATTAGCCTCATATTTCTTATTTGATTATAACAGAACTTACATTTAGAAGGCACCAGTTTCTCTATACTTAAAGTGTTGTCTAATATAAGCACTAGATTTTTCAGATATGGAATAATTTATAGAACTGGATCCTACCTTAATGCAAAGATTCACAGTTTTCTTCAAATGCTGATTGGATGAGATAACAATGAATTTGAACTTATCCTTATTCAGCTGATCATGAAACATCATCCCATTTGTCAAATGGCTTAAAATTCATGTAGACCTGATTATTATCAGCATAAAACGTTGTCCAGGTTAAGGCCCTTCTTTGATATCAAAGGACAATTCTGACTCAGTAGTGTCAGGGGATCGATTAATCAAAGACTGCAATCAAGTAGTCATGGATCCTTCATCAAGAGCCTCAGCTTTTTCTCTTTCAAGAGAGCAGTTTCTGTTCAATAACCTCTACAATAAGGAGACTGATAATTGTCATGGAGATCGTTGTGCTCTTCTACCTTTTCAATAAATTTGGAGATGATGGGAAGTTTAGATATAGGATGATAATTCTTTATATTTTCCTTATGCAGCCCAGATCTCTTGAGCAGCTGAGTTATTGTGACTCATTTCAAACACGAAGGCTTTAGTGACTCAGTCAGTGACCTATTGATGATCGCTGTTTTCAGTGGCAGAAGTTGATCTATGCATTTTTTTAAAGTTATATAGACAGTGGAGCTGTCACATGAGATTTCCGGAGACCTGGTGACTATCTCCTTGACTAGAAATGCTGATGATTGTTGTTTTTATTTGTGAAGTGTACTTGTCTGGCAGAAGTTCAGCAGAAGTTCCTTTTTTATTTTTCTCTTTTCCACATTCCTCTATCGTTGTGGAATAGAATTGCTTCTTCTGGAATAATATTGTGTTCTATTTGTACAGAGTTCCCCGTATATTTCAAAGTGCACCATTGAGGAAGTTAGGCTCCAGGTCCCCTCTGTTTTCCTCACAGATCTAAACTTATTGGGGTACCAAGGAGTTGGGGGTCTTAATGTAATGATTACTTTAACAAGAATATTGTGTTTAATTATACGTTGGACACCTTTGTTATAGACTTCTATAAGCTCATCAATTGATCCCTCACATTCACTAAAGATTTGAGATAACCATAAATTCTGGAATACTTTCTGTGTGATCTTTCTTCATGTTCAACCAGGCTTGTCCATATTATTCACGAACTGTACAGCTAGATTATTACCATTATTAAGGTCTTGATGAATTCTCTTTCTTGGATTACTCCTACAATTTGTGGTGTGTTTATTCATTAGGAAATGTTATGTACTGTGAGAATTTTAACATGCTTTCCAGTAATATAATAGTATTTAGCACCTCTCACTACTTTGTTGCCATTTATCTATTTGAAATCTGTAGTGTTTTCTTTCTTGCTATTTGTACACTTTATCGCAATTTAGTTTATGACTGACCATATCATATCTTTTGTAAGTGTTGATTGTTAAGCCTATTCACACATATTGACTTCTAACAAGATGTGGCTTAAAACTTGATGGACCGAGCCATGTAAAGACTGAAAACACTTCTATGGTTAACATGGGACAAAGTTAACAGCTAAGCATCAATTTCCACACCTGTTGTTGTACTAACAATTGAATAAACCTTTATGCCAATTGGTCTTTCAGCAGCGTGGATATTTTTCTAAATTTAATGTCTAGAAAATATTCATCAAAAGGGAACATTCTTTGCCAATCTGCAAATGGCGTGGATGTCAGATTAATAGTTCTGTGCAGCGAATATTGGTATCCCTACATGTATGCAACACAGCCTACTTTTAATGCGAGGTTTTTTATTCATTATTGTCAGTCTCGTGATTTGTGTTTTTGACTAATGAACGAATTATCTCCCATTACCTGGTTTGCTGTGATGGTTTTTGCAACAAATTATTTTTAAATGGCTTTATTCCAGTTGTCCTGATTGTATTCCTTAGTGAAAAATGTGATTGAAGGAGAGCAAGAGATAAACAAATTTTCAAATGTTTATCTTCCAGATATCAAACCATTCAATCTGTTTCAAGAAGAAGACCGATCCATTTTGGTGAAACCTTCAGTACATGAACAAGTAGATGGTACAATTCTTGGCATGTGTATAACTGGTTCATCGAGTAAAGACTCTTTGGCCTCCTGGATAAAACTTCTTCAGGCGGCCAACCCCAAACTGGCAGATATTCCCATTTTATTTTTGCTACGTTCTCCTGAAGCAGGCTTACAAGTATACACAGATGAAGAAAGTGATATGGCAGTAACAAAAAATAAGGACTAACTGATGATGTTCAACTGGTTTTGTTGTTATTGTACTTGGATTAATGTCTTGAGCATTCAGTGAATGCACTACTAAATTAAAGATGCAATTTTTTATCCCGTTGGAATTTTGCATGAATAAAGTCCACATTTGTCTTTCATCTAGTACATTTAATGTTCAGGTGAGCATGTGACAAAATTGCTGGCTATGAGTGGAAAGCTATAGAAATTAAATCCTTTTAAATGTTAATATTAAGAACAGGAGCTGGTTTAGCTAATTCATTTTACATCTCCAATTGCAGGGTTTGATCCATTCAAGTTATAAAGTACCCAGTCATGTTTCTTGTATCTTGTGTAATTTTTCATCACCTGTTATTTAAGATGAACAAGCTTCATAAATTATTACAAGCTAATAAAAAATCTGAGGACCTGTAATAAGTCAACATTTTCACATTAAGCCTAATAGTAAAACAGTATTAGTATTTATAAACCATAATCTTACACTAATATCTTACACTAAAATATAGACAACAGTAACTGCCACATTCAGCTGCAGAATTCTTTTGAATATAACTATTGCTCTATGAAATATCTTCCCTTCATCATGTCCTAAATGTTTTTGTAGTCATGATTGAACAAATTGGTTCTACCAACTTCTGATAAATAATACATTTCTTATTATAATGCACATTAGCAAACCCCACAAAAATGATACTAACTTAAAGAAAATGTACAAATGCAGGGAATGAATGGAGGATGACATAAGATGACAGGAAACTACCTGTGACTAACAAGTCGGCCTCCAGAACAAACATTCCAGAGATTTCTCTTAGATTAACAATTTTTCGATCTCTAGCTGAATGGATGTTATCTGAGGCTTCAACTGGGACCCTTCATTGATCACAACAGAGCAAGCAATGACTGGTCTGGATACTCCACATGCACGACCCAGAGCCTGCTTGGCGCGGACAAACACATAGGGGACATTCTTGTCCTCGCACAACAGTGGCAGATGGAGCAGAATTTCCAGTGGTTCCGCATCGGCAGCCATCACGATGAATTCTGAGATGCCTCTGTTCAACGTCTTTGTAGCTTGAAGAAAAGTGACTGCATGTTACATAGCATATATTTTTAATATTATAAAAACACATAGTTTAAATAAGTCATACATCACTGTAAATTGAAGCTTATACAAATATACTGAAACGCCAATTAATTGTTTACCTTCATTTGAAAACATAGTTCAACTCGGCCCTACATTATTGTAAATTGCAATTGATACAAAGCTACACAAAAACCATCAGTTATTGTTTACCTTCATTTGCACCCTTTTTCAACTGCTTGTAGTTGGCAGCCTGCTGGACGAGCTCCAGTATTTTCTGTGTTAAATGAGGGTCGGCCAGTGGGTAAGCCTTTGGATTTACTTCATCAGTCTGAAATAAGAATACAATATTTTATGGTGATGTGATTATACCAGTGCTTAAATATGAACACTTACTGACTCCCAATCACTTGATTTATGCAAACTACACATTCAACAGATTTTGTTACAAGCCACATAATATTTCAAAGACATTACTGAGCCATTATACACTATCATAACACATTCTCATTTTCTGAAAAGCATATAATGTTTCTGTTAGATATATAGAAAACAAACAAGTATTACAACATACAGGTATCTTTGGGTTTTCAGTCATAACAAAGTGTTTATTATGTTACCAATGATTGGATTTCTTGATATTGAGGGAATCATTGAGTTAATGTTAGGAAGAGTATTTAAGGTGAGCATTCACACATATTCACTGTTGATGGTTATCTCAATTCTCATGCTGAACACTAGAGTATTCTTCTAAGCAACTCAGACTAGAGTATTGTGTAAATAATTTACAGCTGATAATTTATCAGTATATATCGATACTTGTCAATGTCTGGCAGAAAACAAGATTTTGTGTGGGTATACTTTTATAAGACTAAAGTTGTGGAGAAAGCAGGATGCCAGGCAGTGTGCAAAAATGCAAGGACTAGATGCCAGAATCAAAACAACAAAAAATCTGTAAATGGTAGACCAGAAATTGATTCATGCTTCTGGACTCATTTAACTTGGAAAGATTTCACATATTATATTTAAAACATCTTAGATATAGTAAAAGTGAATTTGTGATGATCCCAGATTTTGAAAGACCTTCTGTTATGACTTATTTGAAAAGATTTAAATTTTTGGTCCCATGAAGAAACTGGGCCCTGTAAATATTGCTAGGAAGCACCTGTTAGAAAACCTTTTTAACTTGCCTATTATTGGTAGGGACTTTCTAAACGGACACATTCTGTGCATTTTTGTTTCATAGCTGTGCCATGACTGAAAGAGAACTTCTGTAATTTCTCCCCTTCTCTTCCTATTAATGCTGCCATTAACTGATTAAGAGAGTAGTTGATAGAAGTTTGAAATTTTTTTAGCAAAAAAGCATCAATTTTGTTGTTGTCAAACGAGTAGTAAATAAATCACAACATCATGGAGATGTCGCTGACGAGACAGCTCGGCCCAATGATACAACAACAGTGTGTTGTAGTAATCAAATATAGGTCAATCAATGGCACGATTAAAAGAGCAAATATCAATTGATTGATAGTTACCTGTTTGTGGCATTTGTCATAAGCATACTCAATGTATAATACAGGCCAGCAATACTAATTTTCGGACAAATAGAAGTGTGTGTGTATTCTGATAAATATCTACTTATAAATTATTACGTTCGGGCAGGAAGGTGTACGTGCCCATGTCATGATTATCCTGTCATGTTGTTTTAACTGTACAAAATAAATTGATTGATAGTTAATTGTTGGTGAAATTTGTCAAAAGCATATTTAATATAATAGTGATACATTTCACACAGCTACATGTACTTCCATATCAGTCTTACACTGCAAGTAAACGACTGCCAAGCTGTTAATATATATATATAAACTAATTTACATATCTTTTTCTGGGGCCGAGATATCTTGGACAACTCGGCCTGTGGGCCAAGCTGTCACAGAATCTATAAATGGCTATAAATATAGGAATCGTAATAACCTGAGATCATCAGTGAGCTCCGGTGGCCTAGCGGTTAAGCACCCGGCACTTGGTCACAATTAATACAATTATACAATATGGGTCGAGATCAACATATTGTCATATACTTATGATACCCACGTCGACTTGGGCTCATTGGTGTTATGGTGTGAGCAACTATTTTATTGTTAATCGCTTGGAATACCTGGGCCGAGGTCGACATGTGCCGAAGTCGACGGCCCCCAACAGATCTACGTACGCAGTTTGAAAATTATGCTGTCATCCGCATTATTACGTGTCACATAAAAGGGTTCTTGCCGACAGTAGGATATTTCCTGCAAAACCTGTTCTGTGATAACATAAGTAAACTTGAATTTCTTTGACAAACAATGACATGTGCAATCAAAACCGAATAAGTGATTTAGCAATTCCGAAACACTCAAACAGTGCGCCACGTGGGTCAATTTTCGATCTATTATCGCCCAATGTCTATCTATATTACCAACTTTCCATTCCATATATAAAATATCAACAGAAAATATTATTTAAAAATCAATCATTACATAAACTCACCATGTTGTATGCCTTTTTTTAACAGAATAACTTGTGAATTTGGGGGTCCCCTCGGCTTTTAGCTTCACTGAGGACTACCAACAATAAAAGTTCCGAAAACGATGCAGGGGCTGAACTATTTAGTGAATCATAAGTTAGTTTACTAAAAGTTAGAACGCCACGTAAATACAAATTGTCGAACTATTTATGAGAATAATTATTTCCGAATTGGGTAGTTTCAGCAGCGATGTTAGATCGTGTAGTTTATCTGAAATGTACATTAATAAGTTTCATTGTACATAAAAAGAGTATGTTGATGTATATAGAATGCACATGGCTAAGAATACTTAGAGATATGGATAACCTTCTACAGGGACTAGAGTCTATAATGCATGCGGTGATGATTGGTGTTTTACGGCCATTTTAGGACAAATGGTTATGGTAGGGTAAATGGGCTGCATAATGTGTGTGTGTGTGTGTGTGTGATTTATTAATTTAATTTGTAATTGATATACTTTTGTTAGGAAAATACTTTTCATGCTATCATAGTGCATTGCATAATAATAATAATAGCATCGATAATTTTTGAGCAAACATGCAACAATATTCCTTGTCAAGTGATACGCATATGTCAATAATTTTTTTCTATCTTTTCACTCGTTAATTAATAGTCATCGAATGGGTTTCGGTAGTTATCTTATTAATAACACTGAACACATATTAAATATGAAATTCAATCAATTTATTTCAGAATATAAAATTCCATATACATATGAATTATGATAGAGTGAAGTATAGTAGTAGTAGTAGTACTACTACTACTACTATAGAGTGAAGTATATAATACACATAACAAATTATAAGCAAATTATAAATTGAGTATTTTCATCCATCTAGCACAAGTGCTAGAATGCTAATAAAACAAACTTGAAACAATACATTGTACTAGCAAATTGCTAGTAGCACCTAAACGTGTTTTAAAACTATAAAGTTTTTGCGAACCCCACACCCCAAATAAATCAATATTATTATTGACATAAACTGCAGACAAACTCTTCCCCCTTAAAATACCAAATAAGTTTCTGTATATATTATTAAAGGCCACCACAACACGCTTATATGTATTCTGTTTATACGTTGACGACAAATGACAGCAATAGGCATTACAAAGGAATGATCTAAATAATTTTACTTTAATAAATCTACTGGAGGAACATGTTTTGAAGCGACTGATAAGCACATTCCCTCTTGAATAAAGTGATTTAACATATCTCATGATATCATCATCATCCTGATGTTTGTCATGTATAATTACACCTAAATATTTGTTACTTGTCACGAAAGTCAGACTCAGAGGTACATCATTGAGGCAGAGAGTAGGTACAAATAAATTATTCAGTGAATTTGGTTTGAAACACATACACTTTATCTTTTTCTCATTAAAGATAATACTATTTCAAATAGCAAAGTTAGCACATATATCAAGCAGTTCCTGGAGAGCTGTAGGTGAGGGAGCTATGATACAGCTAGGTATCATCCGCGTATATTAAGTGATTTATGATCATGCCATTCATACTACAACCAATATAAATCTGATTCAAGTTGCAACTGAGCTCATCCATGTATATATTAAACAATACAGGTGACATAATTCCACCCTGTCTTCCACCATTAGACATAATACAGAAATGGAAGAATTGGTTACCCCAACGTACACAAAATTTTGTTGACAATACCAGAATATGAGAAGACGGATCAAAGTAACATAAATAATACGTTTAATAAGTTTCTTAAAGAGACACCACTGATTAATACGATCAAATGCTTTTGAAGCATCAAGATAACAAATATATACTGGACTCGAGCGTTGATTATAATATTCTGTTATCTGCTTGAGAGTGTACACATATATGTGTGTACCATGTTTACTTTTAAATCCAAACTGATTACTAGAAGCTTCCAACTGAAACTGTAGTCTATCCAACAATAAGAGTTCCAAGATGTTGGAAACAACGCTAGTAATGACCGTATTTCTGTAATTGTCTTTGTCTGTAATAAGACCCTTTTTATTCTTTATAATAGGAACAATTATAGTCACCATAAGCTTATAAGGTAGATAGTTGTGCAGAAACATGGCATTAAACAACATTAATAACAAACAAGTGTATACTTGAAGTGTTCACCTTCCATCGAGTCAGTACCTGCATTTTTACCCATTTTAAGTTTATCAATTGCATGCTTCACATCTAGTGCAGAGAACAGAGAGAATACTGATTGTGAGTGTACAATATCAGTCATGATAGATTCAACATAGGGTTGATTAGAAGTATTTCCATTTGACTTCAACAACTTGTAATAGTGGTCATACCACACCTTAGTTATATTATTTTCACTTGTAACACCATTTATTGTTGATGCCAGAACATTACTACCAATACGGTTCTTCTTGCTAACTTCCTTCCAAAAACATACATTATAATTTAACAGAGGCTTAATTGCTAAAGCATCAGCTCGAGCTCGAGTTTCATTGGATTTGCAAAAACGCAAACATTGTTTGAATCTAGCACGTGATGAATTCATGATGTCACATATGGGTCCAAATCTGGGCTTAGACTGCCAAAGTAAAAAGGCCTCCCGCGCATCTGAGTGAACTGTTTTAGCATAGTCATTCCACCCAGCTATTGGCTGAATTTTCCTTTTATTCCCACAACAGGAATGACATTGTGACTCATGTCAAAAGTTAAAAGAATAAATAAATAATAAACAGTAACTTTATTCACTTGAACCTTTTAACGTAAACACTAGAATTGCTTCCTATGAATCAGGTAATTAATTTAATTACTCTGTGATTGGGGTAGTTCTAGATACAATCTAATATAAACGAAATTTACTCAATAAAATGAATTATAAAGCTTTAATTGTCTGATAAAACCTTAATCGGGATTTAATTTATTTTTATCGACCTAAAGAAGAGATATTATTATGACCTGTTTATGTAGCTCATCACAATGGAATAAATATATACAGCACTCGTGCTAACAATGTTTATCTATATTCGTAAATTAGCGCATTTATTTAGTGTACTTAATGCAGGTGCTATATATTCGGAGTATCGGGAGTGTAATTCTACTGAATTTGTCACTCTCCGGTTGATAGTATATCCCGACTTAATTTTTTTAGTGTCTTCATTAATTCCAAACTGTGCCATCAGTTTAGCCAGGAAATATTTTCCCCAATATCCTGAACACCTGCACTATGTTTTTCAGCCTCCAACCCATCATTGCAATATGTACCTCGGATACCATATTGCATGTCCTTGTATACCGCCAGATAGAGACGTACATATAGCTGTGTATGCATGAGAATTGTAAGCGATGTTAATTTATTTATTTCCATAGAATTATAGGCTAACTTATATTTTCTAACTAGCTACACTGTTTTGAGAACTTTGCATTCTGGATGTGGCTATATATGGGGTAGGTTTGCAGGGACACTCCTTTTGTACGAACTTGTTTAATCTGCCAGTATATTCAGCTCCCGAGAGAGTATATGTGTTCTTTTTAGCTAGCATGTTATAGGCATATTATTATAAATAATTAATCGCAGTCTAACTTTAAATAGTAATTTTTCAGCCTATTCACAGTTGACCTGCAAATACGTTAAAGTTAGTAGACAAATTGATGGAATCAAATGGAAGAATTATCAATTTGTAGTCCCTCATCTTTCCCAATAATTAAGCCATAAATTATATTTTCACACACACGCACACATACACACACACACACATATATATATATACTATACATACAACACACACACATATATATATATATATATATATATATATATATAAACGGAGCAGGGACTGGTGAGACATTACACATGTCTCAGCAAGAAAAGTCGCCACTCTGGATTCAGTCCCCTGAAGAAACGTCCAGAGTTTGAATTCACGGTTCGAGATTCTCTGTGCCTGTGCCTTATTATACACAGCTAAAACACACACAAGTTGTATTTCTGTTATATTCACTTATATTTTATTATACGTTCTCTCTCCCTCTCTCTCCCCCTCTCTCTCTATATATATTTGTGTGTGCGTACGCGGGCGAATTTGAATAAATCGGCGTGATCTTCGAAATTTTTCGGATATAATTAATTCTTAGGTGGCTGATTCACAATTAGTAAGTTAATTATATCATTCAAATGGATATTTAGATTGGTGGCTATGTTTGATCGATCTAAGAGTGTCATATATAGAAGGATCAGCTCAGTTAAATTAAGTCTTTTATTCAAATTAAAAAAAAACATTCCGTACTATTACTATATTTGGACTAAACATTACCGAACATCTAAATTCTGAATCATATTTTACTCTATGCTAAGCATCTAAGATGCATGTTTATTGCGCCATATAATGGCGTTTGCTAGAGTTATAATTATAAAATAAATATTCATTTAAACACATTCTTATTGAAACTGTGCATGTGTACGTCCATCTTTACTTTTCTTTATAAACTACAACTTAAAAAACAACACATCAGAAACAAACAAATACAAATAAATTTTCTTCAGCTCATCACATATAATGGCACTAATGTACTTTGCATTGAAATAAGTTTACTTATCTTTGACAAGTGGTTTTCTGTTAAATAATCTCATGGGAGTTATTCTTAATTCCCAACGATAACCTATCAAACAAAATTGTATTCAGAGATTCCAGTGGTAAATATATGGGTTACAGATAGTTATATATATATATATATATATATATATATATATGCACTTGAGGAATTATTTTGAAAAGGATAATTATTCTTTATTTTATACTATTTCAGTTAACCTTTCTGTTTGGCAAATCTTTTATTTTGTGAATGAACCGATTTTATAACATGGGAATGAGTGTCAGCAAGCACAGTTTTCCCCTTAATTCATTATAATATAAAAATAATATACTGTAGATTTAATTAAGCTTCAAATAAGAAAGTCAGGTACGTTATTTGGGGATTCTGTCTTTTAGAATTTGCTTGAATGCTATCATTAAATGTATTTGTGATAGAGATTTCGATGCAGACAAAAAAAATTACCAAACATAAACATAAGGTATATTCTGCTAATTCGTTGGATTTGTATATGGTTAATGTGTTTGGGGATTAATAAATAGTGTGTAAACTAACTGGTCAGAATTAAGGCACCTATATACATAAAATAACATATTTATCCTTTGACATCGATTTATACGCAGCTAAGATTTGGTATTTAGAATAAATGTTCTCGTTTAATATGACCTTTAACCTATTTATTAATACATTTAGCAGACGATAAATTGTATACGATTATTATTATTAGTGTAGAACAAATCTGTGGTAGCTGTTAAGTAAGTGAAATTATTTATAAAACCACGATAAATAAAAAATACACTATATACTGATAAATAATGATTTCTTCTGAAAACATATAGAATCTTTTCAGAACAAATTATATAGATTATACTGCATCAATGCTTTTCAGACCCTTGTCCTTGACGAAGTTACTGATTAGGCCTATTACTAGTTAATATATGAACCTTGGAAGTTGGATACAATTTATATAACTGTATATCTTTTCAAGATATAACTATACTAATTTTGTTTGTTGTGGCTGATACACTGTATAGAAATATACCTAAAATAATACTATATTCTTTATTATTCGCTTGAAAGCCCATGAATAAGCTATTTTTTAAATGATTTATCTGAATCAAAGATTTTTTAGCAATTCGTCGTGTAAGAGATGGAATATGACATTTGGATACAACATTAAAATACTGTTGACGTGACAATTATCAATGCTTCTATAATAATATGAATATCTATCTAATCAGCAGGTGATCGAACGCCATTATGTTCTAATACCATGTCTAATTACACAATATATCTTATCATCATCATGATAACCATTTTGGGAAAGATTGTAATCTTGTTTAACTGGATTCCAATAATATATTTTATAACAGGGACATATTTTTTTCTTTTTCTGCATGCAAAATCCACCAAATTTATTGAAGTATTATTTGAAAATTAAGGCAGGTTGAAGACAGGTTGTCAAATAATATATTTAAAACGTTCAGCTACATATCAGAGTCTAGTAAACATGCAAGCTGACCAAGTTGTTGAAGAACATCTCCTAGACAATGAAGACGAGGTATGTCTTTCTTTATTTTTAATATGATTCTGTTATATGTGGTAACAATTCGTTTTCCAGATGTAAAATAAAAATCCACACTGCCTACCTTTCACGATTAAAAGTGTATAGTACTAACAGTAATTTGGAATGGTGAAATGTACGTGGTTCCGGACAGAAACAGAAAGCGTTATAAAGTTTAAATCTACTAGTCAGTTCGGAGATTAATTTCCCAGATCATAACATCTGCCTAGAAGTTATAAATTATTTATCCCCGGCTCTAGTCACATCTGGGACACATGTGGGCGAGTAGTAACTGTCTAAGAAAGCATGCACATGCCACAAACATAGATCTGATCCGGATTCTAACCCTCAACCTGATAGTTTGTGGTGTAGTGTTCTACCCACGCCACCATCAAAACTTCCCAAATCTTGCTAGGACTTATAAACGGCTCTCTGACGAAGTGAAATCCTTTCATGGGGACTATAAGGGGGAAAGCGTGACACAGTGGATAATTTTTGTCATTTGTGTCAAAACTGTAAATGTAAAAATATCCATTTGTACCCCTGAGTGATGTTCATTATAGGTCATGTTAAACAACCACATTTACGGCAGGAAATCTTAAGCAACGTTTTGCTGGGGATTGTTTTAAAACTCATTTTTGCCCATTGTGCCCCATTTGTGGGGTACAGTTGTAAGGTCATGGCCGGTTGTCGAATTAATTTATGTAGGGAGAATTAGTAATCGCCCGTTCGTGCCGCTTTAAGGTTTGTGGCCGATGGGTGCGAAACCATAGTGCTCCTATTGATTGATGTGCGAAAGAAGTCGGTGGTCACCCGTTCCGTGCCGCTTGGGGATTTGTGGCCAGCCGGTTGTTGGGATCGCACGGGTGTAGATGTCGTAGCCGCGGGGTTTGTACTCTATTGATGATTTCGTGGTGTGGGTTGAATGAGTGAAAACTTTGTTTGAATGTTGAGATTCCCCTTTATATACCTGTTTGAATGCGTGGGAGGAGTTTTAGTGGGGGATTCTTCTCGACTCGGCCAAGTCGGCGCTGATTGGACCAGGTGACTATGCGGGGTCTACCGGACAACAACGCTGACGGTGCTGAGGAGACAATTTCCTATACATATCTGGATTTTTGGAGAAGAGTGGAGAAAAAGAGTTTCGAGTTTAATTTCGATAAGAGTTTCGAGAAGTGTATAGTTCTTGTACAGATTTGAGTAGAGAAATAAAGTAGATTCGATAACACATGAGGTCGGAGTTGTGAAAGAGAAAACTTAGCTAAGGCCGAGGTCCCGGACGGCCGCGTCCCGGACCTCTGTACTTTTCACAATGTGTCACCCAGTGGGGTACATTGGGCCACTTATTTGCTTTAAAAATGGTTAGTTACACACTGAAAATATTAAAGCAGTTGTGAAAACATCATATCTGTTTTATTTCAGGTGCTTACACACTGATTTCACACAAAAAATATCAAAATGTACTCTTCAGATATCTATCATGCAATATAACACACACAAACTTAATTACAAAGAACTTATTCATAAATAAAAGGCCATCTCTCAATAGAATAATCATTGGTAATAAACTTATCCCGATCTTTTCCACTTGTCAGGCCTAATCCTACATTACACTAAGTTTTAACACAAAACTTTTAAAATGCGCTCTTGAGATCTTAAATTAGCCCAAACAAACTAACAAAGAACTTGGGCATAAACTAAAGGCCGTCTATGAACAGAATGATTATGATGCTGGTAAAAAAATGTATGTCCATCTCTTGGATCAACCAAGATGCTAGTAATATTGCCGAGGTCAAGCTTTGGCAAGGGAATTGATTGGTAAGCATTATCCATATATCTGATCATCATCTTGCATAGGTCTGACTGAGTTGGGAATAACTGGGTCAGTATCGACAGTCAACTCAGAGATGTTCCCCTTGGCTGTAGCTTTAGGCCTAACTTGACCTTTACTCTTCCATTTCCCCTTTGTGTTCTCAGTAGCAACTTTCTTACTTTTCTCAGCCTTAATCCTTTCTTTGACAGGAGTGCTCGTTAAGACTAAAGTAGAATCTTTCTTTCGACCTCCTTTAGTCTTCCGATGAGATGATTCGGGAAGTGGCAATATGTTTTCATATGTTGAGAAATCTGCTTTACCTCCATCATGTTCGTTCATCTCATGGTCTTCACTCTCTGCTTGATCCACTCTGTTGGTTGCAAATGCATCATGATCCTCATCTGACGGTTCATTACTGGAGCCTTGACTCAGGTGTAGGGTTCAGATTCTAGGTCACTGGTAGAGGGTTCGATTCCCTCTCCGATTATTGGTGCGGCAGTTGGCTGTGCTTCCATTGGACGGTCAGTGACGTGGGAAGGTGCAACCTCATCTTCAGTAAAGACATTGCGATCGAAGGGGGATATTCTTGTTACCCGAAACCCAGCTAGCTCGCAGATGTGAATGGTTTGGAATTCATGAAGACGTTTGCGGACTCATTAAAGAAATGCTTGAAAGGCCCATATACTGTCCTGTCCAATGGTTGTAGCTTGTGGTTACAATGAGATGGAAAGGTCAAAAGAACAACCCCATTTTTCTTTGCAAAGTAGATGACCTCAATCGAAATGTGGGAATCGTGGTTATCCATGACTAAAAGAATGCACGTGTATACTTGACAACATTTCTTATGAAAATCATGAAGTTCTCTGGCGTCATCATCCATCCCGAAAGGTGCACAACCTCAATAATGCCGGCTGGAGCTCCTCTCAGTACGTGGTCACGAAAACTGACCCTAGGAAATACAAACATCGACGGGAAAGAATTAGCACAAGCGTTGATGGGGCCGCAAGCATTGTAACTAACGTTGTGCGCTCTGCTGATGTTACCTTTACAACTTGTTTCTCCTGTTTGGGAGATATGACCTGGACCTTCCCTATACCATGAACTGTCATGTAGCCGGTTTCGTCCAGGTACTTTTAGATCTCTGATGGCAATTTTTAAAACTTTTTGTACACTAAATCAAAGTTATCATAGAATTGACCCAAATTATGCTTGTTGAAAATCGTTGCACGTGATAAGCTAGTCGCCTCAGGTCGTCGAAGTGACAGCCTTTGGTTTCTCTTCATATAGCCCGTAAACTAGTCTTTGTCGGCATACTTGTTTGTTGACCGTGAGGTTGGAATTGTGATGCTATTTGCTACTGCATATTCGTATACGAGACGCTTAATTCATAGTGACAGGTGTCAACCCATAGCACATGTTAGAAGCTCTTATGGGTTAGTTCTCAAGGATGGTGTCTTGCTATTCAGAAAGGATTCGTCGCACCTCATAATTCGGACTAAACCGCTCAATCGCTCCAGCTTTAGTTTTGTCAACATAACATTGAAGAGTTGTCCTCTTTATACCCATGAATTGAGCAACGTAACGCGTGGACTCCACAGCATGATCTTGTCGACGGCTTCTCACATAAGTTGTTCGGGTGTCGTCCCGATCTTTCGATTTTGGACCTGTGAATCCTAAATCAAAGATTGTATGCGTTTTAGAAGCTCATAGGTGATGATAATTGTCAATTTCTAGATTATATAACGTGGTGGGGCACAGTGTTGATAAGCTTAGCTGTCTAGCTGCAGTATTACATGGAATCATAATTCTTTTCAATCTAGGTATGCTAGAGTACCAGATATTTAGCAAATTACCTGGAATTTTCTCACGGATTCAAAAAGTGAAAAAGGTCCATACAAATGTCGAGTCCAAGATTAACTATCCTCCAAACACGATGGTAGTTAGGGGATTTCACGCGGAGTTTTCCTTTGGCAGCATAAAGGTCTGCCACCTACTGGTAAGAAATTAAACTCAAATGCCCAGTGAGCCCCATGGCCCCCGCTCTCCCCTATACATCCTCATGGTATTTCGATTTTTTTCGTTCTGTATTATTTCCTAGTAAATGTAAAGTAGGGACTATATACAGACTGTAATTTGATATCATATTTTAACATAGGGACAATATTTGAAATATTTACACCTCCGTGTATTGTCAAGATCATGAAACGGAACAAATCAGCCCTAGACTGTGCATTTCTTGGGGACCGCAGGATCTAGCACTAGACCGGCTGATTTAGTATATAATATACTTTTTGGAATATCCATCTGGGTGTGCCTACATCCCACATCCTGTAAGGACGGTTCTGGAAGTTAAACCCAAAACGCATCAAATGCAAGTCACGCGACCCATCGGGTGCATTAGTTCCTGAAAATAAAACATATAGGCGACACTTAAGGATATTCAAAATCGTGATTTGAGCACATTTTCCAGAATTTGGCTGGATGATGCTCCATTAAAATGTAGTTTGTTAATAGTTTTTTAACATATTGTTCGACTGTGTCCTCGATCAATCCTTGTCCATGTTTTCAAGATCTGTTTAATTTTAGAAGTAATTTATTGAAAGTAATCTATTAATCAACTTTCCTGAGTGGCAATTACGATCAGATGATGACAACACGCGGTTCAATGTACTGGGATAATATGGCTCATAAGCGTCACGATGTGACGATTTAATGCTGGTCATTTTCCTGCTTGTTTGATTTTGTCGTCAGTGTTTCTAGCTATAACCCCATATGGGACTGTTGCCGTGTGATTGTCGCGTTCTGTATTTTGTAGTTAGGATTTTTCTATTTATTCCTTTGTTAGTAATTGATTCAACAGCATTGCTTAGTTTGATCACTCTGTTGTAAATACTTTCTGAAGTGCCCTATTGTTTTGTATTCAGTGAGAGTCGAAACAGAATATTACGTACATATGACTTCCTCAAGCATAATCCTGTTTTAACTCATCAAACATATAATAAACTAATGATTTTTTATGATACATCCTCAGATATCTTACAATAATATATAATTAGTGGTGATAACTTCTAACTGGGCTAATACTAGATTCCAGTTTAATCAAAGAGTGTAACTTACAAAATAAACTCACACAAATTTTAATTAAGTTTATTAATTTCCTATCAACAATGAAACTACAAAGTACAATAAAACAACCTTGAAGAACTGAGTCTTAACTATAATACAGTTTGTTTTTAATTTTAGGAGGCTTTCTTCCAGGATATTGATATTCTTCAAAACCATGGTATTGTGAGTACTTTGGAAAATAAAATATACCCTATTAAATATATATATTTTTAATTATAAATAACTTTGTTGTCTTTAGTATGTTTGTAGTATGTATTCAACTTTTGTTTCACTGCAGAATGTTGCTGATATAAAAAAATTAAAGAGTGCAGGAATATGCACTGTAAAGGTAATAGTATGACTGCTTTAATTTAAAATCAAAGGATAATCTATTTGTTCACTTTATCAAAGATACAAGTATTGTTGATGACAATTTTGATAGAGAATAGATATATGAATGAATTACCTAATTCTTATTTAACTTCTCCTTACTAAATTAAACTATCAAATCTGTATACTACTATGTTGTCATAACTACAGGGTATACAAATGAGTACAAAGAAGAAACTGTGTAACATCAAAGGTCTTTCAGAGGCTAAAGTGGATAAGATAAAAGAGGTCACAGTGAAGTTATCTGGGGTAATATATTTTCTGTGATAATGGAAATAATAAAATTATCATCGTTAGTAAATCTTAGACTGGAATATGGGAATATTGGTATCCACGTAAAATTACTTCAGTAACTCTTTTCTACTTCTTGACAAATTATAAATTTTATAAGATGCTTCTGTCATTTGTTCTTCCGTGTAATATATATCATGTTATGCTTTATAGATACTATATAGTGTATTAATTAGATATACTATATGTTTGCATGTTACAGGATGGAGGTTTTTTAACAGCCTTAGAATATGCAGATAAAAGACAGATGTGCTTCAAAATTACGACTGGCAGCCAAGAGCTAGAGTAAGAAAGACATTTCCGATTACTGTGAAATAACAGTTCCATCACACACACAAACACATAAACATATGCGCACACATACATACTACCCATGGGGGGGACGTACATATACAAAGATTGAACACACATTAACTGGGAGTATATATGTTATATTCAAGTGTTATTGTATTATAGTCTTTTAAAAGAATATCATCAACACATGACTTTCCTAATCTTTAGCCATTTCTTTATATCTTGAATTACCTATAATTAGCATGAACATTTACTATTAATATATTTAAAGCAAATACAAACCAATATGAGGTGTATTAATGAAATAATATAATTATGCACATAATACAAGCTCAACCAATACATGTGAGCTAATCTACAAATAACAAAACAAAAATATCAGACAATCCCATGCGTTTTATATATATATATATATATATATATATATATATATATATATACATACAGCAACCCTTAGGCAAAGCTGTTGACTGCCATGTTGAAATGCTATTAATGATATATTCCTATAGCAACCTAACTAAGACATGGTTACATGATATGTAAGTTGTGATATTTAACAAAGAACATAATATATTAGTTCAAGAGTTACATTATGATCAAACCTCACACTGATCATTACTAAAATAATACTGATATTTTGAAAAGGCTATTATTAGCAAACACTTTATTGTGATTAACTACGATATCGCCTCATAATAATTAAAGTGCCTTGGAGAAATTGGCGTTGGTTAAGGTGCAATATTAAATACAATTATTATTTTTATATTATTATAATAATAAGCTGTTGACAAAGTATTTGATTACGCAAGTAAAAATCATCATCATCATTATCACCAGCACCACCAACACTACCAAACATTCCTTTACATTTAATTAATGGTCATAGGAGTAATGTACCAATTATTTGCAATATATTATCAACAAGTGTAATAGTTACAGCTTTGTGTGGTTATAGTGATGTTCCAAAGACCGATCCTCGGAGTGACTGTAGAAAAGCAAATTAAGTGTCCCAAATGTTCAAGCTGCATGCCTTTCACATAGACGTCCGTCACTTGCAAGGTTATCAATCATCGCATTCTTGGTTTTCTCCAGGCTGATCTCGTGTCGTACGCCCGCAGTACAGTTAGTATCGCACAGAGCTGCAAACCTTCTGTACTAGGCCAGAATCCCAGTGCTATATATCTCTGTTGGATGCCTCATTGGACCATTTCTTAGGGAGTAGCCTCGTGGCCAAATGTCTCAGAAGACTCACTATAATTTACTACTCCAGGTTGAATTCCATGTTCTATTGCTCATACCATTTGAGCCGTTGGTGATATCAGTCTTATTTAAAAATCCGAGATTAGTGATCAGTCAGTATTTTCGTGGAGCACTGTAGCTAGCTTATGGTTTCTGACACAACGTTCTCAAGGAAGCTGTTATGCAGTGATGGGGAGATCACATATCTTTGATGCACATCAATTGGGTTGGAAAGTATTCATCCAACATATCTCTACAATGGGTGCGTTACTCCGTGATGGATATATATATATATATATATATATATATATATATGCTACAGTCTACATGCTATAATTCTGTCATATCTTGTCAAAGCGTTTCTTGTGAACGAAATATTTTTAAACATGTGATTTCCCTAGCTCAGTCTTTTTGGGCACATTAATCAGCCATTTTATGAACTCAGCTCTTTCCAAGGGATCTTCTAGTATATGTCAGTAGGTTCTTACTGAAATGACTTATAATGCTGCTTTGTCTGTAATTCTGGCACAACTTATGATAACAGATGACAAATTAAGCTGTGCAAAACCGCATTGACCATTGAAAAAATAAAATATCCAGTGGTTTATATTCTATAAACAAATCTAATTATATCTTGGGGAACAATAATCTTAAAACTCTCTATCACTCTTTAGTTCATATAGACATCTACGTTTTATTACTCTGGGGATCTGCTTCATATCGTTTTGACAAAATTTGAAATAATGCAAAATAAAGCTATGCATTCCATAACTAATTCCAAATACATTGAATCAGCTATACCATTATACAAACAACTAAAGATATTACACCTAAAACACCTATTTGAACAACAGTTAGGTAGAATCATATGTACATATCCAAAATTTATTCACCTCTAATAATATAATATATAACACAAGACTTGCCCATGACCCTCATTTTTAGCACTTCACCTCACTCAAAAGATGTCAAGTTTCATGCATAAAGCACCAGAATTTTGGTATCAGCTGTTCTCACACATAAACGACTCAATTACTACAAACACATTTAACTCCAGGATCAACAAATATATTTTAAGTATTTTATGTGAGAAAACTAAATTCAGAATTTCATTGGTTTTGTGCCCTGTTTATGATATAGAATGTGAGTAGTATTGTCACGAGTTGGGTTCCAGGGTTTAGGTGGGTTGAAGGGTACATCACACTTGGAAGTTTTGTTTTGTGTGATTTTGTGTACTCAAAATGTGTTTTATGTATGTGTGTAAGTCTGAATACACACATATGTGTATGTGTAATTTTATTTCTTTATCAGGGTAGTACAACCCTTGTACAAATGTATTATATTGTCATTATTGCATACATGTAACATACCAAAGTTACAGGCCTCAATCCCTTTGTACATATCTTTCACTCCACAGTTACCATTGTAATGTTCCACTAAATATTTATATTATTCATGTGTGACCGTTGAAATAAATACCTACTTACTTACCTGCCCACCCCATTCCATAGACAAATATATAGAAATAGATAGCTGTAGACATTTACTTACCCTAGTAACAGTTTATAGAACCCTCACAGCTAACTCCAAACTTATTCTATCTTCTACCTAAATATATGATTGAATTATCATCTTCTATGCAGGACGGCCGAGTGAACCTTTGCTATGTCAGCTCTTGTTTAGTACAATAAACAGCCTTCATGTTGTTTGTCTTCCATAAGTTATGACAACAACTAACATAACAAAACTAATAAAAAGATAACAAAATATCACATTGCATGAAGCCAATCATTCTATTTGAATTAGGTCCCTGTGTTGAATATATATAGGGAGATTTTCTTTTATTAATGTGTCCATTATTAATCATACCCTCAGTATTCATAATCATTCTCCATTATTGTGAAAAATAACTATTACGTGCTTTCAGCTATCTTGTATTCGAAATGATACCTTTTCTATTAATCAATAGTGTATTGTTGTTGTTTCAGTAAGCTGTTAGGAGGTGGTATTGAGAGTATGGCTATCACAGAAGTATTTGGAGAATTTAGAACTGGAAAAACACAGTTGTCTCATACACTATGTGGTAAACATAATGATAACAGTAATGATGATTATATATCATATACCATTCTTTAATACTAATTTGGTTATTGATAAAAGTAATTTGTAATTAAAAGAAATTTATAGAAAACTCTGCTATATACAGTTACCACACAACTGCCTGGTGCAAGAGGTTACTCTGGTGGAAAAGTCATCTTTATAGATACAGAAAATACTTTGTATCCTTTTAAATAGATGACATTGTAATGATATTTGTTCTGCTAGATTCATTCTCCATATAATTGCTTGAAAACTTGTATTAACCTATACATAGTATAAGACCCCAAAACCCTAAATGTTTTATGCATTTTATTGGATATCCTTTACATAACTAAAGTCGTCCTGACAGACTAAGAAACATTGCAGACAGGTTTAATCTGGATCAAGAAGCAGTACTGGATAATGTGCTCTATGCCAGGGCTTATACAAGTATGGTGTGATATCTAGATGCTAAAAGGTTAAGCTTTTAAAAGTACAAGCTTTAGTACAGTTGGCGATGAAATACATTTAAATTTTCAGGTGATCATCAATATGAGATTCTTGACTATGTTGCAGCAAAGTTTCATGAAGAATTGGGCGTCTTCAAATTATTGGTAAAAGATTTAATATTATAGCTGATATAAATCTTTAAAAATTATTGATGGCAACTTTGTTTCAGTGTTAAGCTAAATGGGCTGAACAATCTCCGGAGGTAATTAGTTGAAATAAAACAAATAAATAGTACCTTTAGTACCTAAATCCTGATCCGAGGCTAATAAGTTCAGCCATATTGGTGGCCTTGAAGGTATACTTAAATAGCCAACATGAATACCTAATACATGCGTCTAATTATATATGCTTTAGATAGTCGACTCCATAATGGCGTTATTCAGGGTAGATTATAGTGGACGTGGGGAACTAGCTGATAGACAGCAAAAGCTAGCTCAGCTTTTGTCCAGACTACAGAAAATTTCTGAAGGTTAGTATAAAACAGTAATGACCGTGCTAGATCATGTGTTTAATAGATGTGGTCAGTAGTTAAAATACTCCTTTCTGTGTAATACTGTTTATGAAAACACTATAAGAAAAACAATTTGTTGGGGCTGAAGCAATGTCTATGCTGTTATAAATAGTATGATCTGCTACAATATATTAATGATTTTGAAAATGATAATAATCATTTTGAAAGACATTTCAGGTTGTGGAACTAATTATATTAATTTACTAACAGAGAATAACCTATATATTCTAATTTTATGTTAAGCATAGTTAAATTTAGACAGGAAAAAATGCAAAGAATAGGGAGTTTATTTTATAATTATTGGGCATAACTCCCCAAAAATAAATATTATTATTATATCAATCACAGAATACAATGTTGCTGTTTTTGTAACAAATCAAATGACGGCTGATCCAGGAGCAACGATGAGGCAAGTATAGAAAAAGATATTTCGCAATCGGTTTCTTGATGTAATAATGACTATAAAGGCAATTGAAATTACTTACAATGGCCCCTCCTTGATATACAACTAAAAAAGTCTGAACAAGAAGTATAACCTCAGGTTTGTAATAACTTCGATAGCATGTTAGTTTTCAAGCTGATCCAAAGAAGCCCATCGGAGGACATATACTGGCTCATGCCTCTACCACTAGAATTAGTCTCCGTAAGGGTCGTGGTGAAATGCGTATTGCCAAGATATATGACAGGTAATATTAGTTAATCTATCAGCAGTAATAGTTACTGAATCTTAAAAAAGGGCTTAACAAAGTAAAAAATTGATTTACAAATGACAAAAAATTAAGATGCATGATTGTATCACTGGGTATTGGAATGTTTCATAATTTCTAAAACAACAGAGTACAATTAGTCATTTAGAAAAAATATTTTGTGAAACAAAACTTTTTAAACCCTTATTTCTATTTTTGCGAGGTTGATATCCACTACCCCAGTATAAATACTGAGAAGAATTAAGATGCAAACATTTTTCCCACATTAAATCCACATCAATTCAATATAACATTACCAAAAATGTCATGTATAGTACATCAATAAAACAATTTCTGTGACTGTAGTGTTTAGCCTCAGCATTGATTTCAAATTTAAGGGGCTGGCTAATCTGAAGAAAAAAATAGATCATCAGCGCAAGACCTTTTATTGTTATATAATAATACAACATTTTATATAGCGCTGTATATAATTGGATTAAAATTACTCTAAAGCTATTTGAAACATCCCACATATATAGACAATACAATAATTTAACCTCATGAGCTTAAGGTCTACAATACAGTCTGTTGCTAAACTGTAGGGATGTCTGAACTTACTGCCATTGGACATGAGTGTACTAATCTAAACATTAACTCTATAAAACTATGAATCAAGCTCTTTCAGAACCATAAACACAGGTAAACTTATTAATTAACATCAATTTAGCAATACAAATTTATCTGTAGTAAATACTAATGTTTAAGGTTCTTATCTTCTCAACAGTCCTGATCTGCCAGAACAGGAAACTACTTTTGCCATAACACAAGGTGGCATTGCTGATGCTAAAGACTGAAAACAAATTCTGGTTCATGATTGGATAATATTCTCTAGATTTTCATGCAATGGTTTATCTATTATTCTGAATGTATACCCCAGATGTTATATTTAATTGTAATAATGATAAACTATTCCACAAGCAAATACGAGATAACTTGTATTCAAACATGTATTTCATACAATCAGTGTACAATTTAATATTTTGATATCACCAGTGTTGTATATATTTCAGAACAAACTATTATGGTTGTAATTAAGTATCAGAATTTTCGGTAACTTCTTTTTCCACAGAGGATTTTTAAAATAAATTGTTATATTTGGTTTTGTGCACGAAGAAATAATCAAGGAAATTTCCTAAATAATTGTCACCTGCAATAAACAAGTAAAATCAGTGAATTCTAAATATCATTACTTAATTTAAAATGTAAAAAAAAGGTTTCCTCATATTTATTTGTAATATATGGTGACCGTGTTAGCAACATCAATTCAAGCTGTGGTGTTAAACAAATATGTACTAATTTTGCAAATACATAACAAAGAAACACAAGCCATGATCAAAGCAATATACTAGCCTCAACCTATTTCACTGTACAGCTGAGAAGAAACATATTTAATAAAACAACACATATAATTGTAACTATTTATTTCCTTCATATTTCACCTTGTTTTATACATAAAATGAAAGAAACAAATAAATAACATGGTATGACTTTTATATGGCACAAGTACTTCATGAAAGATGTTTTACAGATGTGAAACAAGTCTTACTATATGAAGACAAAACATCAAGTTTTGATGTATATTTTAGATGAACACATAGCTATCACATACACACAAATGCACATACCAACATAACAAATTCAGAAAGCTTCCCAATATACAGTATATTAAACTAATTAAAGCTAATAAAACAGTGGTAACAACAGCATTTGATTACTGCCCATATTTGATAACTAACAAAATATTTATATATAATGTATTATTTATACAACTGCTGCCTCTTTCAAACTCAGGTTAGAATAAATTCACTCAGTACATTTATTTACAGTAACAGTACTAACACCAAATTACATGTTTTTACAACATATTGACAATATCCACTTCTGGACTATGAACTGGACATGGTTCAAATAAGATGAAAACAATACAGTGAAGAGTTAGTGTTACCCTAAGATAACATCAGCATTTAAAAAAGTATAGTAATGAAAACATACTCAAAGTTTTGTCAAAACCCCATGCACACGGAATCGATATAGACAAGTGTATTCTTGGTTTCCATGGTTACTATGAATTCGAAGCTCAACAATGTGGAATGCACCAACATTGGGTTTCTACAAGAAATGAAAAAATAAATAAATAAACAACACTGCACTAAGTTGTTTACTTTTATCAAATGTCTACTTAATTAAAATTAAACAAACTGAATTTTCACAGCATTAATGTAATAATCATTTTCTGTTAAGTTCAATGCTCGAAAATGATGTTCCTTATTAGCTAATGATGACTGAAACTGATCTAATTCAACGATCACTTCATGACATTTATAAAGATACCTACCTGAACCTGGAAGAACTGTAGTGGTTCATTATTGTCAAGATATGTGTAATTACCAAGTAACTGTCCATCAGTGTCACGCTCAAACTTTAGACCCTGAAATGACACAAATCATCATATCAGAATTTGTTACTAATACAATTAATTGATTTAGTAGCAGCTTTCATGACTTTCAATTTGAAGGTAGCGTCGGTAAAAAGACATCCCATACCTAAAAGCATTTGGGGGCACAGACATACATCTTGTTTCGAAAACAAAAAAGTTCAGTTTAAATAAAAATATTTATTTCAATAATTTTATCATCGTTTCACAACACAATCTTGTCTTTTAAATACTTTAAACTGTTCCCATGGTTCAGTTTCTAGTTTGATGATGTTTCTTTGCTATTTCATGTGTTTAAAACGTTATCATTCAAAAATACAGCAGGGAAAAATTAAGATGTTTAGGTCGGCTTAATGGATGGTACCAGCGTAAATCATGATTTTTTTAGACCTAAAATACGACCTTGGCTTAATGGTCGGGACATACAGTAAGCTAGTAACTGGAGAATAATATGTAATATATATATATATATATATATATATATATATATATAACTTCAGAGTAATTGATGAGTGACTTTTTAATTAGTCTTTCTGCTATCTGGGGAAAGAAGATGTTAAGGCCAAAGAGTATTGATGGATGAAACACACACACGCACACACACACACATGGATGCACACACACACCACAATTTGATTTCATGAGCTGTGGGCTTGCAGTGCAGTGCACTACCAATTGTACCAGAGAAGAATAACAGAGTAAACTTTCAGAAAGAGGTAAACTTACCCAAACTGTGAAGTCTTTAGGTGCACTATCAATCTTGCCCGTGGGAGATAATGACTTCGGGATATGTTCTATTGTGAATGAAGTAGGTTTCACCCATCCTGCTAGCTGTATTACTATATATCCTTGGCTGCCCTTGAATGCCCAGCACTGTCCAGGTTGTACTTCTGGCTGTATGTAGATAATACAGATATTTAATGATAGTATTCCCTACAGGATTGAAATATCACAATGAAAAGGTTACCTCCTAAAATATGGTCAACTGCTTCGATGATAATGCTATAAAAGTGTGCTCTGTAATTATCAGCAGGATGATGTTCATCCAAATCGATTTACACATAAAAATAATCCAATCTGATTCTTTTTATATACTGGTAGTCGTAATCTAAAATTCGCTACATGATTTCATAGCATACCACATGTTAAGCATAAGCATACAAAATAATAGACTGCTAAAATATAGATACTGATTTGCTAGTATCTGGGTAATGGTTTGTACATCACTCTGGTTAAGATATTGGTCAGTCAGTCAGTCCATGTTGCTTTCAACATAAACAGGCATAATTGTGCTATTTGTAGAGTTGTGCACAAATGCACACATGCAACCAGCCCCCCCCCCCACACACACAGTCTGTTAGTTTCATATTGTAAATCGTTTTTAACTTATCTAAACTATGAAGATAAACATAAAAGAATAACCCTAGATGTATACATCAAAACCCGAAACACAAGTGTATATATAATTGAAGTTACATTGAAAATGATATGACTATAAAAACTGGATTACTTTGGTTTGTTTTTCTGGCACAGTTATGATCACACATAAAGGGGACAAATAAATATTTTTATTATTTCTAAATAAACTTCATATTTTAAAACTTGTAGTCCAAACATGTTAAAACTAAGGTTTTGTATATGTTGCTCAATTAAGAGTACATGATGATGCATATTTTGGAGTGGACTAAAATTAATTTCTTGTTGATTTGGTTGGGGCAGTAACATAACATCTTTGGAATAAAATGCAAATTCAGTGTTCTTTTTAAAGTCAGATCTTGAATAGCAAAAAGAAAACTTGTAAACTTCAGGTTTTAATCTTTCTGTCAAGGCTTATTCAGGTCACTGATATTGCAAGATAACATTTGTTATTGATAACAGAGTTATTATTGCAGTAAGGTGGTCTAAGCTTGTATAATGTTATGATATTAGTCACATGGCCTAAGCTTGTACACTGTTATAATACAAGTAATTTTTGTATTGAAAATTCAAGGTTAACACAAAGAATTAAGATTCAATACATTGTTATAACCCAAGATAATACAAAGTAATAGCCAGTTTCCAGCATTAACTAGGAGACTGTTTTCTAAAAATTATTTACCAATTAAATGTAAATTACATATTCTGCCAATACAAGAAAAACAAAATGTCTGTGATACTACAAACCACTTATCATTCTACATACCTGAATAACAGTCCTTGGTGAGTTACTGACATACCACAGAGGGAAGCCAAACAAACTTAACTGAGCTGTACGTCTGTGGTATGTCTCCGAACACCTCGTGCTGATTACACTACCACCTAGTAACGTAAGTAAAATCACATGATAGTAATGAGAACTTACTTTTAATGAAATCTATTAAATGGGATTATTAAACCAGTGAAGAATTCTACAAGATCTTAACTTGTATCATACCTGCAGATTCTAAGGCATAATCCACCATACCAGTCTTATCAGCTCCAAAGATACCCAGAGCTTCTCTAATTAATAACTTTACTTGCTGTGAATAGAAAATATGCACAATCTTACAGACCTGTGACCTGTTCTTTTAAACTAAATGCTGTCTTTTAATCGGACTGTAAACTAAAATGGCATGTACAGAATCAAACTATTTTGTATTGATGATACGTTATATATAGTACTACACTGGCAAGAATTCAAGATTTCATGCATCAGATTTATTACAGTAAATGGCTAAAATAGTAATTATTGTAATATCTTAAATGTTTGAAGAAAAAGTACAATTAGACTTCACAATGGCAAAATTACCATTAACATGTATCTGTTTAAGCAAGAGTGTTACTTTCCAGCAAAAGGTAGACTTCATTAAAGTGATTCTTTGGTGGCCAACATCTTTTATGAATAATTTTAGGAATACTATCTTTTATTGCCATTATCATTCATAAGATATCAGTGTTGCTTCTAGGATCTAGCTAATGTGGGGGAGCCTCCCCCTAAGGTTTAAAAAATGTGGAGATTTTAATGTAATATGGGCACTTGGCATTAAAAACCATTTAAGGGTAAGAATGCATACCCCAGGAATTGAAAATGATGACATTTGCATCTTATTTGTGGTATTTATACACATAGCTTCACAGTGTAACCATAATTAAATGTATGCATATCACTTATTTATTTATATCTATAACATGACTACAGAAATGTTTCAAAATTTATTGACTCTTTATATATATATTCTATGGCCTTCTCCTTCCACATATAGCTAACTTGTCTTGATGGAGTTTTGGCAACTAAACTCACAGTCGCATTCAGCACAACACTTATAATATTGCATCATGGCATTTTATTCGGTGCCATGTGTGCCCAGGGATTTTTTTATTTTGCGCTATATATCACCATGTGGCTAATTAATTATTCATCGGAATATGCATGCATGATTAGTGTTGGCACACGGAGAGTAGTGACAACTAACACATAACCAAGAAAAACTATACCAAACATGCACATGTTGATGACATCAGTACATGTACATGTCTGTAGAACTTCCCGAGTGAAAATGGACAGAACAGAATATTTATGAGGATGCCATATATGGCACACATTAGTCTGAATTTGGATCTGAATTTTCACATACGCACAATTAAAACAACCAAGTATTGTAATGTTTTTAGCACTTAATCAAATCACAGCTGATTTTGAAAATGAAAAAAAAAACATACATACATCTTCTGTGACTAACTGATAGTCTCCTGGTTCTACAACAACTTGACTTGTGCTGCATCCCATTCCAACCTTCACATCATTCGCACAACCCTGAGCAGTGGAGTGCACAGTTGACATAGCTGCAGCTGTCTTCATAGCTTCAGCAGCATTATCATTGGCAACAGCAGCAAGTGCTGAAGCCTTGGCAACATTTGCATCAGTCTTCTTTAAGTCAGTAGCAATATTTGCTATCATTGTCTCCAAACGTGTCTTGTCTTTAACCCAAACATGTTCACCTATTAAAGACACAAATGTAGTCATAAAATAAGAATCAACCAACAATAACACAAGCTAATACATACAAACATATGAGGAAATAATAAAACAAGTTTGTAATACCTTAACCCAAAATTACATAAACACACATTACTTTTATGTATGATGTAAGAAAATAGAAAGCGGTGTTAATTAGAATGAAGGATATTTACAAACTGAAGAAAAAAAAAACACAATTATACATGAAACACTGACTTTTATAGTACAACAATATTCATGACTTGAAAAACAAATACATCAAGAATCCCACAAGAAGCAGTTTACATTTCTGAGATTTTCACATTAAATTTTTATAAACAACCATCAGCAGATTCTACCCTTCCTCCATCTTCTTTGTTGATTTGCAAGTTTTCTTAACATGTGAACAATTTAAAACATTTATGAAAATAACTTACACACACACACACACACACACACACACACACACAACATACTCTGGGCCTCTTCCACAGCTGCAGCTATTTTTGCTGCTTGCTCTGACTTCATGTTCGCTTCCAATGCCATCTGCTCTGCCTGTGTTGCAGCCACTAGAGCAGCTCTGTTGGTTTCACTCTGTTTCTTAAGGTTTGCATTCAGTGTTTCAGTCAGTGCTGCTACTTTGGCATCAAATGCAGCCGATTTAGAGAAGTGTGATTCAAACCAGTTAACAAATGCTGTACGAGATGCAGCACCATCACCACCATCACCATCACCACCACCACCTGATGTTGTTCCATGCATCATCTGAAAATATACCAAAAACGCAGCTATAACTACAATGTTGTTTAGTCACTTGGCAAGATGCTATACTAAACTGATTTTAGTAACCAGTTCAAAGATTAAGTAAACTGCTTTTACTATTCTAGTAACTATAAATAGATAAAATCTTATCATGCAATGTTTGGGGTCCAAGAAGTGCATATTGTGATCAAGCTAAACTAGGATATCACCACATCACAATAAGAAGGCATACTACATTATGAGTATATAATGTATATAATATACAAAGAATAACTTTAAAATTTAAATTTCCAACAACTTGTACCCTTTCTTTTATGTACATAAATCATATGGTTTGAGCAATGCTTTTATGTTATGTTATATTTACCACTGCAAGCTGTTCTTGAACACTGCTGCTGATCATACCAGCCAACACTGCATCACTCTTGCAGCAATCTTTCAGGGAATTCTCCAATGTCTGTATATATGCTAAGTTTTCTTTATATAGATCAGTGTTGTAACTGAAAGTTAACATATTTTTTATAATGTTGAGTTAAATTAGATCAAACGAAAAAATTACAAGTCCCGATGATTTAAGTATGGGGAAATTCAAGTTAAAGGCGGAATCTTGTGTAAAATAATAAGTCCTGCACAAAAAAGACTGTAATACATACACTTTAAGATCAGCTTTAGCACCTGCCAGCTCTTGACCAATTATCTAGAAAAAATATTGTTTGATAATAATTAAATACATTTACAGTACTAATATTTGAGATTTTGAATATCAAGAGTTGCTTCTAGAATCCAACTACTAAGGAAGAAAGTTCCATAAAATCATAAGGGGGGGGGGGGCAATAAATGGTGGAAAATTGGTGAAATTAAGGGTTATAATCCTGATATATAATGATGTTGTTATTATAGAAGTCGATAGCCAAAACCAGGTTGTCACATCATGCACATGCTATTAATCTACTATCTATGGAATTATATTTTACTATTAGATCATCATAATAATGGATCAATCAATAATAGGACACCTTATCATATAAAGACATCACAGAAATAAGGATCAGTCAAAGATGACAAACCCTCAAGATGACTCACAAAACACTATCACAAGTAATTTCAGTTATTTCACACAAAAACACTACCAGTTGTTCAGTGTGCTTTAATACATTTACAGATCACTTTCAGAGTAAAGGCCTATCATCAAAGGTATATAAATGAACACTTGATCCTGGGTATATTTATGCCTTGATCGAAGCTGATTAACTGTAAATCGACAGTTAAAGACCTCTGCTGATATTCTTTTCACACAATTACTACCAGTTTTCAGGTATTGTACAATCAACCCAGAAGTACAGGATCTAATTCTTATACATGATAATTTATCAAAATAATTTCCAATTGATTTCTTTCACCAAGAGTGGGCCTAAAAGCTAGCCAACTCCAAATCTGATCAGACTTCACAGAGTAGATCTATAGGTTACAAACATCAAATCAAAATAAGTAGGACAGCCCAAGAAAGGATACATTCATAAAATGTGGGAATCCTCCAAAATCCATGTTCTAGAAGCAACTATGAATATATATATATATATATATATATGTCAATTTCCCTATTAAAAATGTATAATAAATTTTGTTTCACAATTTTTATATGGCAACTATTATACAATGTTAATAACATATCACAGCACTAAAAAAACATTATTTGTGTAACTTTAATCTAAACGATAATCCACAAGGAGATAAATACTTATTTAATATATAACAAATAAACACCCATTAAATTTAATGCTATAAAATTAATATATTTGAAAATCTCACTTCTCTGAGTGCTGCATATGACATGCCAGCAGATTTTCCAGTTTCAGTCTCATCACTGATAACCATATTGACATATGATTTATCTTTGGTAACAGCTGCAAGCCACTTATCATCAGATGCTGGATGAATTCAAATAAAATTGGTTCAAATATAAATATATAACAAATTACAAACAAACAAAGAAATGTTGGAATTGGAACAGAGCAATAATTAAATCTGACTAAACAATACACATTTACCAAGAAGTAGTAACAATGGAATCAACAACAACAAAAGTAATGGTAACAAACAGCAACATCCCCTTCTTTCTCTACTCCTAAAATATATTAAAAAATAAATATTAAAATACAACATAAACATTACAACCCACACACACACACACACACACACTATTATTTTATCTTTAATTTCTCTACTAAGGAGAATGAATTTAAGAAAAAAACATTTGGTCCTCATTAATGTTTACTAAAAATACCTGGAATGAAGCCAGACATCAAAAAGCAGAACATTGGCTGTCACTTGATGGATCCAACTACCAAGTCTCCAGCACAAACCACCACAAAACCCTGTAGTGAAAAGACAGTAATAAATAAATGGCATTTGTGCTTTCATAATAGACTGATAGTTGTATTATCTTAACTAACAGTTAATGTTTTGTGTAAAACATAAACATCCTTCATAAACAAAACACATGTGACTAAAATCATTAAAAAAACATGTGCTATAAACCACAATATAAACATGATAATGGATAATTAATCAAGAACAATTAGTCAGTGATTAGTATCAAATTGTTAATCAAACTGTAATCCATGGTTAGAAAAAGCCAATTATCCTACAAGAAATTTAATTACCTCAGAGACACTAACTCAGAAGGAAACATACCTTAAATTTTAACTATTGAATTTATGTAAAGATTTGAAGTAGCTGACTTCGGGCAATGATAATTATGACTATGCAGTACAAAGGTGATTAAAGATTGGGGATGAAACTGGTACAAACAAAGATATAAATAAACGCATACGCAGCATTTCAAAGTGACATCTAGAAACTGCAGAATAAAGAACTAAATCGCGAAAAGCTTGAATTTGTGGGCCCTCATGGTGCAAAATATATTGATACAGTTAAATAATCAACCATCTTAAGAGTGGAACAAATCAAATGACAGTAGTGCATGAAGGCAATTCACATTTCTACCATTGCATTTTATCAGCAAGGCAAAGCTGAATAAAAGTGGGGACATTTATTTTTGTGCACCACATAAACAAGTTGTAAAGTGAACAATTCTGTTTCTTGTAAGATTAACTGTAATTTGTTAAAAAAATTGTGGTGCAGTAAGACGATCCATCCTAATTCGTTTATATATGTACTTGGTGATCTTAAGTTTGAGGCTTCTTGAAATGACTGTTGGTTATAATACTAACAAAGTATCTATTTATCACATTATGTATGCCAGTGATGCAGTACAGACATTGCCTTCTCCATTACTTTAGTATATAGCTATCTTTAAAAGGATGCTAATTCAAAGGCCTAATCTTTAATTCAAATAAATCCAGCTGTATCTTTATTAAGCATAAGAGATATAAAGATCCTATGCAACTTATATTTCAAATAGACAGCCTACCATTAAAATATGCTGATCACACAAAAATCTGGTGTATTTGTGATGAATAACTAAGAGCGACAAAACTATAATCAGACAACAACAAATAGGAAAAGAAATCTTCTCACTAGAAACTTAAGGATTAAACCAAAAATCCAAATTTTTTATTGTCTTAATCTTTTTCTCATATGTGTGTATATATATATATATATATATATATATATATATTGACCATTTGTGAAGTTCTTATTAGAATTATCATTACTCTAATGCAAGAACAGCATTAATTTAAAACCACAGGTATTTAATAAAGTTCTTTTATGGTAATGCCATTAACAAGAGATAGCAAATAAATGCCTTAATAAAACAAACTTACTCAACTGCTTAAAGTGAGCATGATCAACACACTTTTATTTAGTATGTAGACGCATATACACTACAAAATAATGAATTTTAATTCTGAATTAATTATTGTCTTGTTAGGCCAAGTCATTCTAATCATCACATATTACAGAAACTAACATTATCAAACACAGAAAACAGAGCTTTTTGTATTAAGATCAGACACTAATGCAGATTAACGAGGTATATAAATCCATATTCCTAAAATGAAAGGAATTATTTTTAAGCATCCATTAACCAGATATCCCCTCATCAAGTAAGCTGACTAACCATAACTAAGGCCTGACATTAAAACCCAATCTCCCACAAGAGCACAGACAAGATATTCATACTGTAGTCTGAGTATATTACCATGATAAAGCCCATTAGTGATTGCTGCCAGTAGAATCCATAGCATTACAGCTACCATCTGGGCTGCTGTGCATAATGCTGACCAGGCTTTGTTTCTACAGTAGGTCAAAGTGGTAAGCCAACCAACAGGAGGATTTTCAGACAGTGCTACGGTAATGTCTGAATCTTTAGAAGTCTCGGTGCTATCAGATGTAGAGTAAACATGACGTAAACAAGACAAGCTGCTAGCCAAACTGGTGTATCCCCTCATAGCAAGAGATCTGGTACTATCTGAGAGTAATCAACAAAGTGTTCCACCATCTATACATCAATGTTTACATTGCAATAATTATTAATCACTATGAATCACAGTTAATAAACAAGTGAATTAGTCTTGAGGAGGTCTACAGCAGAGTTGTCACTTATTACCTACTTACCAACAACAGGTAACAAGATATATGTCATCAGCCAGATAGTAACGGTCTTAACAGCTTTAAATAAACCTAACAAGAACATACAAGAACATAAATAACACTGACAGGTTTAAGGGAAATACCAATCTAGATCACTGGTAAAAGGATTATTACTAAAGCAAGTGTGTAATTTGTGCAAATGTACAACATGTAGTTAACAACACGGAAGAACTAAATACAACTGCATATCCTTGGACATTGCTAAACATTTACACCAAAACATGTCTGGAAGAGCGGTGAGTAATAAAGCCAAGACACATTTAAAACCTACACGTCTTACCCAATAAAGTTGTCACAAACAACTCTTCAGCAAGAAAAAGTTACCAATACGATATCACATTTTACTTTAATATCAAAATTTTTGCATGTCTGCATGTAATATAACTGCTGGATCATTACTCTCAAGACAGATATTCATGCCACCAAAGTCAACTTATTATGTAATAGTATTAAATTTGGTTTTGTTACTGTACAACATTCGAGAGTTTGTAAACATGACCACTAACCTGTTGGTAGTGCTATGAATAAAAGATAAGAAACAGCAATCAGGCCATAAAAAAAATGAAAACACCATGAATCTTCATTGCCAGATGTCTCTTCAGCCAGCTGATAAGCAGTTTTATGTGAATGGTTTTCACTCTGATGCATACTAAAATCAGAGAATTCACCATCAGACACCTGCTCAGTGATATCACAATGATCTTGTGTATATTGGATTTGCTCCTCTAACAAGCTATTGCTGTGAGATTCTTCAGTGGCAGTAGCATGATTTTTGCCTATATACTCATCATATATGGTGGTGTGTTCAGATTTGGTGCTGGTGCTCTCAGTGCTGAAGATTCTACTTCCTGTGCAATGCAGAGGATAAACAAAGAACAACAAACACTAGTCAAACAGACATCACATGCAGGATGAAACACTTAATAACAAACTGATGTTAGTGATTTATCTATGAACAAACAAGAAACAGAGCTACTACAGACTTAATTTCAAAATGCTATACTAATATCACCTTTGGGTGATACAAATATTTTTACAATAATTTGCAGAATTCACCATAGTAATCTTAGCTTATGATACTAATAAAGTAACATATCAGACTTAGAGTCTGCAGTAAACCTTATTAACAATGACAATTATACTGTACTTCAAATGCTAAAACAATCATGTCTAGGATACAGTGTCTAGGATATTTATTTCATTCCATTTAAACGAAGGACACCACTATTATAGAAATAAAATATTTTAAGCATCGTGCAGGACATTTCTGGAAACTGGATAGAAAACATTGAAAGCCTTATTCAAATGAGCATATAGAAACAACAAAACTACAACTTCACATACAACTAACCAAGTATAGCTCCAACAGAATGGACAAGCCACCATACAGGTGTTGTTACTATCTTCCAGGATACTGTTGCTATATATGCTACAAGTATATGATGAAATAATGTTAGGTATTCACTCTCACTCTCTCACACACAGACACACACAGACACACACACACAGACCTTACACATCAATAAGTGTATCTACAAATTAAAAATGAAGTTCCTATTTTAATAAAAAAACAACCATTATAGAGAGCTTTGGGGGACTCTGCAACTAAAAAACAACTTACTGAACAAAGTGAAGATGCTGGTGACGAATGACCCAAAAAAGCTAGATGAGATCGATTGGGACTGTGATGATATAACTATGGATCTGTGAAAATTAGTCTCAGTATCTGAAACATCACATTCATCAGCTTGGTCCAAACCTGTGAAGGTAAATCGTTAAATCTGTGCGTATTCTTAACATTATCATGCAGTGTGTACAGAATTAGCATGCATGGATATGTAGGTAAATAACACATATAAAAAATATTAAGTGGTCAAAAAAGAACAGAAACTGTAACTTAAAGGTGCAACTTAATTATTATTTCCAGGTGTTACTCATCACATAACTAAATATAATTTTGTAACTGTTTAGGCAATGCAAACTTGGTGGTAAATATCATCACAGAAACATCTGTAGACATTACAATGACATAAACAAGAAGACAAATTTAAACTAAAATATATTGAAATATTATCTTGAATGATCAACGTTAAACAATGAGTGTAAATGTTTAGATAAGGCATGCATAGAATATACTATTTATCCATTAATAAATACAATTATATCAGACCTGCTTAAATACTATTTCCTAGATGTGAATATTTTGGTGTACATCTAGTGTATAAAACAATGTACATGATGTCACTATTCAGATAAAGTTCTAAGTACTAACCAAATAATGTTAATCTTGGTGATTCCTTAAACGGCACAGACTGGCCTGAGTATTCCATATCTTTCTCTAAGTGCATATATTCTTCGACAGACATGATCCTAGAACTAACATTTCTGCCAGCTGATGAAGTCCCCAGTCTAGAGCTTTTACGAGTGGCAAGGCTTCTGAAAAATTCAAAGTTACCATAATGAATTATAATAATTAAGTGACTTTTTTATTTAGCTACGGCTCTGATCTTTTTTTGTGTATAAATTTATATGAGAGCATTTATTTATCGAAGCCATCCATAGAAGCTTGTGGTAGTCCAGTTCATCATATCCTAACAGTGAGTCTAACATTTATTTCTATTAAACTGAACGCAGATGTCAATATGATGGTGTGTACATCCTCAAGCATGAAAATGGAATTACAGTATAATATATTAAATAGAACATGCATCTCACTGATAAACTACTGCAGCTACACGTTAAAGAAGTAGCTCAGGTAAGTTATTACTTAAAACAAGATGAAAATAGGTTGTAGCATTTCATGCGGATTAATGAAAAGTCAACACACAGAACAATTTCTCGAATGACAGGCATGAGTTGGCCTCTGAGGAAACCCACTGGAAAATCAGGAAAGGAAATCGTGGGAAGTAGCTCTTTTTTAAAATTTTTTAGAACAATCTGATACTATTGAGTGGGGATAAAAGATGTCTTTCACAATAGAAATTTTCTTCAAACCATCAGTTTGATCCTGGAGGATTCCAATTTTGGTGAAAAATGGAAATATTTATGTAGTGATCCATTTTGCTGTATATGCAAATTTTTATTGCATACAAAGTATATCTATATTGAAACTTAGCTTAAAAGTGTTGTTCTTAATTGACATTTAAATTATATTATTAATAACTATTTTGATATCTAACTGCCTTGGAATATTCATACCTCACATTATTTTAGCGAAGTGAATCATTGCATCACATACCAGTGGTACTCAACAACCAATCACAACCAGATAAATGACGTAGCTCTTTAATAATTTAATTGTTGATCACTCCGATTTCCAAGCTATTTAGTCAATAAATACACAGAATAATTACTTATATGCTGTAACGATCGGATGAATATTTGATTCGCAACTTCGAATATTCAAACATTTTCCCGCTTTTTTATTTGATATTTCACAGTCGTATAAATGAATATCACTTAAATATTTTCCTGGATATCATCACCAAATCGGTCTCGCTTGACGTTATTCTGAGTAAATGGACAATATCACGAACATAAAAAGCTGCAGACAAGAGATTTCATTTGTGTGTCAGACCTGCCACACATCAGGCAGAGTTCAAAGTCAACAAAATGTTACAACCGCCAGTCATCAAAGAGTAACGTACCCATCATGCTGCACATGTGGTGGCCTGTCTGCCTCTAATCAGTGATGCTCAACCACGCGTGAATATAAGGCCCAGTAAAAGAGAAACTAGTTAGTCATCCCCCATGGGTACATTCGCAACCTTTTCAGTCGCAGCTTCCTTTTATATTTATGTATTTACAAAGAAATTGCTGTTTTAACAATTTTCATATCTATATTTTATTATAGAGTTTAAAATAGGAACATTATTGTCTTGTGGAGTGCTCCAGGAATCACTGTTTACTCTGAAATCAAAGGTAATTATGGGTCTGCAATGCCGCAACTAGTGCCAAAAGTGTGATCACTACTTTTGGAAAACGCAATTACAGTAACGCAACATAATTAAAACATCAAAATGAAAGGTATAATGGCGAGTCGTGTTTGAAGATTGTCCGACGCATGTGGGCCACAAATCCACGATTCTAACAATGCTGCACTAGGACTTGCATTCTTGGGATAATGTCGCCATGTCATGTCCCAGCAAGACAATTTGACAGTGATGACAAAACCAACTTTGAAGGTTTTCAACAATGCAGCGGATATGCTTCATCATTTTGGCATCACAAGTACTGTAGTAATCGTTGCCGCTGGCAGAGAAAATTCAATATTCTAATTGAACTTACTGAATACTGAATATTCATAATCGATATTCTGTAAATATTTTTTATTTCAGCAGTCCACTTTACTTTTTCATGTTTGTTGTCATATGAAAACATTTACTTTTCTCCACACTAGTTGTGTGGGCCATAATATTGAGTATGGGAGCTGGAATCAATACACATAATTTTCATTCGCCGACTGGATACCTTAAAAAGGCCGTATTTTAAACGTCGACTTCAGACCTAATATACGAATGAGAAAATATATCGATAAACCTGGTAATATAATATATATTATAACCCATATATTTTTTGGTAAGAGCGGTGGTTTTGAAAAAAAGTTGGTACAAAGAAAAAACTTTCCTGTTCTATGTTAGTTGACATTTGCAAAACAGCAATGCAAGTCCAGTTTCTTTCAAATCCTATTGGTGGAGAGGCAAAATACACTATCCAATCAAACTGTGACATTACTGAAAATAGTTGACAGTCTGGTTTCTTGTTGTTCTCAAATGAAGGTACACATGGATGGAGTTGTCTGCCAGAAGACATGAACCATGAAAGAAATGTACCCCCCCCCCATTACACAAAATATTTTAAATCAGATTTACATGAATCACAAAAAAATTATTATGCCTGAATGATGAAGTACCATTTAATTTATATTATTCATCAAACAGAATCCAATTGTATCTCTTAAACCCATTAAATGGGAGTAATGTGAAATCTCAGCCAGAAATGTGAGGGTTCAGTTTATCCTAGTTGTTTAGCCTTCATACTGGTCACACCTGGAACACATTGCCACGGAGTGACTCCCTAGAGAAATCTGGAGGTTTCCAGTGAAGTACTCTAAACAATATACCATTGGGATGGCCCAGAATAATGAGAATTCACGGTCATATGAGTTCAGAAACATGAGGCATAGATAGTGGAAGCCAGCAGCAATACAATTCTACCCAGGAACACACACCAAAGATATGATGATATACTTCATGCTGCCTAAAAAGCCATGATGGTAATTCTCATGTGTACTTCTGCTCCTGCAGGCATCCAAGCAGATCACATTCCATGTAATAACAGTAAGAATATACCTGGATACAACTAGCAGAAATTGTTCTAATCCATACCTCCTCCCAGAGCGTGTCACACTAGGTGCCAGTCGGTCAGCCTGGGAAACGTTTTCTTCTGTCAGTTCTTTTTCTTAAAATATAAAAATGAAACAAACTCACAGTACCATCTGGAATAGCAGAAACATTCTGACCAAGCTCTGAAATGCTGGAATTACACAACATGGTAATGCTTATTGGCTCAGCACAAATAATACATCAATGTCTAGGTAACAAAGCATTAAGACCAAACATTAATATTTTAAAACTTACGACATGAACAACCTGAAACTAGAATCACTACAAGGGTAGAACAATCCTGTCAATGGTCAGTTTTATTCTGTTAAATATGTTAACAGTAAAGGTTTGATTAATTAAACTAAACACAAACATAAATGTACAGTATTCATGGTTTGACATTAGTGGAGTCAAGCAAAAAGCTTGTGGAGGTTCGACTTCATTTAAATAATAATGACACCAGTCTACCCCAATTCTAAACTTAAAAAATGGGGTCCACTGAGTGCCATTTGTATACCAAAAACAATGGAACTGTTACAAAATCTATCCATAGAGTTTCTAAAGATCCAAACAGAAGGAGAACGTGAGTGAATAGAGCATGATTTAAAGATTGGAAAGTAATCCATAAGAGCCAAGAGTGATCTGAGGTTGGATCATTTTGTAACCAAACACACCTGTCAATAGTGAAGTAACTGACTAAACAATCAGGAGGGGGTTTAACTCAACTGGTGAATTACCAAATAACATACTTGTTTGTACAACTTACTGTCAATAAATCACTATTATTATGGTTACTCTTGTAAAAAACAGCTCAGAGCACAAAATAATGATCCTACACACTTATATCGGTTTGTACAACTTACTGTCAATAAATCACTATTATTATGGTTCCTCTTGTAAAAAACAGCTCAGAGCACAAAATAATGATCCTACACACTTATATCGGCTTGTGGATTAACTAGTTTCATGATTAGTTTTAAAGGAACACTTAACTCCATTTTATAAACAGTGATAAATTTCATTAATGAATACATGATTTAAATACCATCTTTAACGATCACTGGGATTATAAAATAGTCCACTGAAATATTGGAAATATGCTTTTAAGGGTCTGGCCACAGAAAGTACAGGGCTTGTTTACATCTTTGACTGCAATGACATCACATGACACCCCTACTGAATAACACCCCTGAACAACATCTGATAACAGTAGAAGCTAAATATTTACAGTCAAGTGCATCATATAACATACCACTGATGTCAATATTCTTCCTGTTTTGCCAGGATGATGAGCCAGAGTAGGTCTCCTGATGAGATTCTGTATGTACAGTTTGCTGATGAGCATAATTACTAATCTGACTGGATGACAGAATTTCTGCAGTAGTTGATGTTGGTGAACCACTGACAGTCACAGAAGACACTCTACTACGTAACCGTGGTCGAGACATGTTTGGAATTATCCAGTCTTGGTCAAGATATCGCTGACTGTATGAAGGACTGTAATGAGAAATACTTTTAAATAAGGTTCACACTTACAGCACAGTATAAATACAACTAAGTCTTAATATGGGCCAGCCAAAGTCTGTTTTAATTACATTGCAATGAGAGCTGCTTACAACAAGGCATTTATAATGTAATAGCTATTTATTGATCAACAACTTCCCAGTTCTTACAAGTTACTTGATCATCTTAGAGTGAAGTTCAAGTTATTAGATTTGGTTGTTGTTGAATTGAGTTATTAAGCCTCGGTGCAGGTCACCTATGACATATAACTGTAGGACATCTTCCTAGGGAAACAAATCCCATAAACACAGGTAGGAGCCAGATTCAAAACCCAGAACCCGGAGGTTGGGCTATTAGAGCACCCACTTAACTTATTTGAAAAACAAGGGAAATGAATTTTGAGCAAGTGAACGTCACTGACAACAATGCCATGACATTAATTTCAATCAATATATGAAAGTTCATGTTCTTATCATGTTTTGTGATGAATAAAATTTGGTCCATGGCCCATATTTAATTATCAAGAATAAATGTTTTTATCTTGGAGGATCTAACAAATTTAACCAGTTCGAAATGGTTCACTGTAATTCAGTTGCAATTATATACTTTATTTCTTATTACAGTATCTTTGTACAATGAACAAATTTAAAAATAAAAATTAAGCATTGATTTGAAGCTCCTAATTTGAAACTGCTCAATCACACTTCAGTAAGCAGTAGAACTGAATTTGTTTTGCTTAACTTTGACTCTAGTCACACTTGGGATATATGACCCGGTGGTGACTCCTTAGCAATCACCCAAAAAACAACAACACAGGTATGACTCGGATTTGAACACTAACTAGGGATAGAAATAAAGGCAACTAAGGTGATATTCTGCAGGACCATCTACATTTGATTTAAGATGGTGCTTCAAATTACAGACTGTCCTTCACAAATGTGCACCAGTGAAATCCAGTCAAATATTTTTATATGACATAAAGGTGTTTAAATTAATACTGTTTCAATAGTACAAGGGCTTGAAATTAATGCATGCCTGAGGTGAGTTGAAAGAGTAATGACGAATACTTTATCAGGGTCGTACTAGTTCAGTTGGAGAGTTAAAAGCTTGATGCTGATGTTACCAGTAATAGGCCAGTTGCATCCAGTGTTTTATGGAATTCCCCCAATTTTGTTCAGCTTGGCTATAAAAGAGAGCCCATCAGGAAATTCTTTGATTGTCAGTTATACTAAATTGTTACGAATGTTCACCTGCAAAAAATCATGCTTTCATTTTTATTTGAACCTTGTGATTAGACAGAGCCACACAGCTCTTTGTAGACACAAATAACATTATGAATATCAAATCAATTTGAAATAGATTAAATTTTCAGAGCCAATAATGAGGTATGGTTAGTACTGCAGTCAGAATATATGAATGCTGTATTGCTATTTGGACAATGCCATTTGGAGGTACGCTAACAAAGTTACAAGAATATCTACGGAAATATGTGAATCCACATGGTCCTTCCAATTTTCAGATGGTGACATGCCACTGGACCATGGGCTATTTTAACCCCTGCTAAAGTGGATATTTACAGGGCAGCACACTAGCCATTGCACTACCACCGGCACTCCACTGTAAATGATGAGAAAAGAATAATGACTATTCTCAAAATGGTTCTATTATGTTTATTTATCAATTACCTCTTTGCATATGTATAACCAGTCTTTGGTAATCTGAAAGATAAACATAAAGGCAATGTTAGAATTATGTATCAACATCCCAACAGTAGGACATGCAACAAGAAAACATCCTAACATTGACTGTTAAATCAATTTGAAGACATTAATGTTCTCAACACTAACTACACAAGTTCTATTGGGGATTAACAATGTTTTCATATTCAACGGAAAACCAAAACTTTCGCTACCATTCACATGTCATATTTATCATGTATGTCTTCTACAGATTAGGATTAACATGTTATTTCTTAATCTGGGCAGTCAGGATGAGAGCCAAAATAAGAAAACACAATTCAAGTATCTAGTAATATGAAAAGCCTTACTTGAACTGAAATAATGAAAGTATGTGTCACAAGTAGCATTGTACAGTACAGAAATTCTAACATATTTAGGACCTATTGTGAAAACTAATAAAAGCCATGGTTTACACCAGAAAAACAATTCAGGCAATAAAATTCACAACAGTTGGACAGATTAACTAGTTTTAAGAAAATTATTTGGGGAATATGGGGAAATGTTTTTGTGAAGGTTATGTTAGCAGTTGTTCTATTATTCAAACTATTTTATATGATATAATATATATGATTTTAACAACTATTCAATAAATCTTTTGTCTAAAACATTTGAAACATAACCTCTTACCTAACACTGACTACCTTTGAATTGATGTATGCAATAATGAAAAAAATCAGCTGATGATATTAAAGCATTCTTCTGATCCACATAAATAAGAATATATCAATAAGGGTTAAGACCCACTAGTATACGTTTAACGTGTTTAGGGATTAATAAATAGTGTTTAAACAAAAAGGGTATCTCATACAGCTGATGGTGACAGTATTTATATTCACAAAAGGTTGAAAACTGCAACATAGGTCAAAACTATGAGCACCAGTGTATAATACGCACTAAAATCAGCACTCTATTCAAAACCAAAAAATTCATCATCACCACTCTTTTCACTGAACATCTGTTTATCTGTTTGTGTGTGTCATGATACATCTTTTCACCTTCTTCATCGGAGTCAGTGTTGGATTTGTTATACTGTTCAGCCCACAATACCTCATCTTCTGTGCCATCTGTGTGATGATAGGTAACGATGGCTGCTTCAGGTTGCCTGCTGCTGTTCGTTCTTTTCCGTAATGCTGTTTGAAGTAGTTTATTAGTAGTTCCCATGTGCCAGCTTTGGAAATAATTAACACATTGTTTGCTGTAATTGTTTTCCTTCGATGTGGCTTCTATGGTCATTCTTTGTGTAGCCTCATTTACCATTCTGTTCAATTACACATGCTCACATATCTCGATAGTAATGACAAGTCTTTGTGGTCATGTCACTAATTAGAGCATCGGATTAAATAATCATGGGGGTTATCATGTTTAAGTTAAGATTTGAAAGACAGCAGAGAAAACAGTACTTAATCATTTTTTTAATTATTCATATATTCATTATTAATGTTGAAAAACAATATTGTTGTATTTCCCTGTAAAATATACCAAATATTACCTTCCCTTTTAGTATGAACCACGTATAAGATGCACCCGATTTTGGAGTATAAAGTGTGACTTATATGCGAGTATATATGGTACAACAAAATATATAAAACTTTTACTAAATACTACACAGTATATATATATATATATATATATATATATATATATATATATATATATATATATATATACACACACACATACATATACATACACACACACATACATACTGTCTAGGTCTAGTAAAATATTTTAATACTAGACCTGCTGTGCTGACACTAGACTGAGTGAGTGCAAAAGTTAAGAAGATCAGACCTCCCCGAAAGTTAAACAAATACCATTCAAAGAAAGGCTTTAGCACTTTGAGCATAATAGTGGCTTCTCGGGCATAACGTGCTGCTAAATTTTAAGTATCTGCAGTCTGTAAAACTTTACCCGTAATCATTTCATTGTCATTTTCATATTCACTGTCCAATCCACCAGAATCTATTTCAAAGTTTGGGATTACATCCGCCTCTTTCTGATCTTCTCTTCATCATGTGTCTTCTCTGCATCTTTCTCATATCCAATTACCTGTTCCTCTACACTCTTACTATGTACTTCATTATCTCTCCATAAATTTACTACCAGCCACTGGTAGTTCAACTGTCTGAAGTCTAGCTCTCTTTAATTTTGGCTCAATATCTATGAATCTAAGTCTCCTCTTACATTTGCTGTCCTTTAAACATTCTTGAGTTGCAGGATCTGGGTCAAACTTATCAACAACTAGGCATGTCAGCTGAATGGTCAGCAGATCATTTACTGCTGTATTTTAAAATCAGTTAAGAGATTAATCAATTGATAAAAAACCTAGATTAACCTACTTACATGTCTGATGTTACATAGGCAAATTAGATTAGAAGTAGACCTAATTCATAAATAAACAAAAAAACTAAATGTAGGTAATACTGTATGGTTCATATTCATGTTGGCCTGCTTCAACTTGCCTTATAAAATTAGACTTTATCATGTCCCATTTTGTTAAAGCATCATTAATCTTAACACCACTGTTTTCACAAATGTCCACGAAGTGGGTTGTAATAACATCAACATCACTGTTTCCAAAATCATTTAAATATCATTGTTGTCATGTGATGGCCAAGCAGTAAAATCTGCAATTCTTGAGGCATCCTCAACTGTTTGGTGTCAGCAAATCTGACTATAAATGTACATATTTATTTTATTTTTGTGAAATACATTGATTGAAAAGGTGTTAAAACCTTTTAAATATCATAATATGTACATAAACTGACAATGGTTCAATACACTGTCCCATATACGTATGCATGTATGCGGAGTTCGTCTCTGGGCAGCATTGAATATCTTTATATAGAATCATCACTGATATTCAGTACTATCCTACCTTTGTCCAGTCAAATGTGTGCCATTCAGTGTGCGTGAAAACCCAGACTTAACAACAACTTCATTTATTGATTTTATTTATTTGGCAACATTCTAGTCTAGTATCAAAAAGATGAACACAATGCTTGCATATGCACATAGCTATAAGTTAGATATCTAACCAATTTTTCAGTGTGATTTGAAAGTTCGTTTGTGCTTCGTTTTTTGTATTCTGGTTCAGATCTAGTTAATGGTTTGTCAACTTTAAATTTCAGTACACTTGGGTCCACTCCTTTTACAAATCACCACATTTTTAACAAACACACAGAAGCCTAAGAATCACTGTGTTGCATGGCGATTTACGTGTGTAGTGGCCGATAAATGTCTTACTGAAAAGCTGTATTTAAGCTACTTACCAGCTATATTTGGATTTTATTTAAAGTCCATTAAACTAAGGTATATGATGCCCAGATCATAATTTTGCATTTAACAGGAATGACATAGACTTCATCCAACAGATGACCACTTTTGTGCACATGGTAGACTAAATGGGCTGAGTGACCTCCAAGGGTTAAAGATTCAAACTCAGGTGGTAGTGATATTTGATCCAATGCGCTACCAATCAAACCAATAGATATATGCCACTAAACTAAGTAACATTCAGCACAATTTGAATCGCAGTCATGGTCCGGCCTGTCTAGTTCAAACTTTTTTTTTAGAACCTTTGCCATCTGACATGATTACTGTAACATTGGTATTTATGCATGATATCTTGTATTAAAAATGAACCGTTTTATTTTGTGAATAAGCCACTCGTGCAATGTTTACTACATGTAAATATCAAGGGTGTTAATACTCTAATGTAATAAATAAAAAAATAACAATATACAGGTGGTTGGTTCCCAGGTACAAGTACAAATAATATTTCCAAAACTCTACATTAAATGTTTAAAAAAATCTACATTCAGCTAAATGTTTAATTTTAAAATCATTTTTAATCCATTGAAACCCATACTAAAAAAATCCCCTATGAGTCAACATGAATAACAAAGGCTTAGTTATGTCATTCATCAGGAAAAATCAGTCTGCTTAATCATTGGGTTATATCCTGATAAGTAGTGTTAAATCCTTTGGAAAGACACAATAGTTCAGTTGAAATACTAGTTTGTCTCCACATAATATGAAATAATTTGTTCAAAGATTTCCAGTATTTATTGTTAGTAAAAAGTTGCTATCCCCTGTTAACAGTAGGCGCCATAGCTGTTTCTAAACCGAGACTGCAGTTTGTAACTGATGCAATGCATTTTGCCTGGATCGGTCCATTGAAAGAGAGAAAAAACTCTGAAATTCCAACTGACAGATTTTAGCGTGTACAACTTTTGTCTTCGCTTGGAAGGCTTATTTATATATTCAGATACACTACAGAACATTGGTCATTTGGGAAAGCGCGAATGTCAATTGTGATGTTGCTAGGTTACCCCAATTTGATTCATAGCCAGAAGGCATGTGTCCGAGATTTGATGGAACTTTGTCAGTGAAGTTGATCGTGTGTTTGTTCTTTGATATGTCACAAGTTGATAAAGAGATCGTGCAATGGTTATTTGTCGGGTAGCTGTTAAAATTAGCTCTGTACTCGTTTTTAATGTTTTTCCATTAAAATGAACACTGGCCCAAAAAAGGTTGAGTAATGTGGCATTGATACTAGACCGGGCCTTGAAACACTGGTCCCATTCAAGCTTTAATCATTAATGTTGCACACACACACACACACACTATATATATATATATATATATATATATATATATATACACACACACACACACACATATACGCCAAAACACCCCAAACCATCTAAGCATACAAATTAATTAAATTCTCTAATGTAGCTTCTCAAATTGAACATTCAAATAGACATATGGGTTGGGATTTGCTGGCAAGTTTTAGTTTTAATTAAAACAGATCCATAATTACTGATATACAGGTCAATACACCTTGCCAACTAATTTTCATGGGCTTTTACAATTCGGGTCTCTGCCAACTATAGCCCAGAGCAGCGGAGGCAGAGTTTCATGGTTTTCAATGTAGGCCGGATTCTTGTTCTGAACATCTTGGTTTGAAGAAAGATCTACTGCATAATAAAATTGGAAATCAGATAGGAAAATATTTCTAGTGATATATAAGTTTCTTGTTGTTCAGCATATTCCATTATTAAATGTTGTTATTGTCAACAAAGTGAAAAAATTAGAGTAAATATTTCTTTAGCAAAGTCCGCTAGTATCGGTTATCGCTTGAAAATTAAAATGGCGACAGACGGGGTTTATTTATATTTTATCATGGGACATGTGTTCTGCGAACTACCACACAGAAATTCAATTTAATCTATTCTGTTTACTAAATCACTCTTCTTTGAATAGAAATGTACTAAATATCACCTTAACTTTCATTTTCCTTTACTGACTCGTGGAGTATTATCACCGGCAATGATCGTTAAAATATACAAACAAATCTCGTGTAAGCAATGAAAAGTGATCCAGACTGCGATTAACAAGTCGTGTTTTATGACCCGATTGTAGTAGTTCAAAATCCTGCCGACAGATGTCACTAGCTTAATTGGCAAGGTCTATTCACTGGATATCTCAGAAATATCAAGGAGTGCTACAACAATTACTGTAGTAGTACTAGTAGTATTCTTTGCAAAATTATACCTGTATTTTGTTGTATTTAAATTTTTATAGTAATATTAGTCAAGAACAGTAAACATTCTAGATTTATTTTGATTTTATATATCCCAGGATTTAAAATATTACCCTTTTACCCTGCTAGTGGAAACTTCAGCAACTGTATAGTGTATTACACATGAACACACATTCCTTGACACAGACTGTGTGTATATGTTCAAAAATATATATGTGCAGCTGTGGGTTCATGAATGGTTATTCCTCTTGAAAAATTACACTTCCAGTTACAATGAATACTATGGTATTATTATTAGTACTAAGTACTCACACTTCCCACGGCTCAACTTCATCCACCAAACTTTTTGCTGGTAATGTTTTGTTTAGTGACTGTTGCTCATGGGTTGTCCTCTCTGTGATCACTTTCCTGAATTCAATAATAAACAAAATTAAAGGAATGACATTACCTAATTTCACCACTTATGTAAATAGGACAATAAAAATATGAACTGCAATCAAAAGCTGGAGAAAATAATGTAAATCCAGTAATGGGTCTGAACTTCTTTGTGTGCGAGTGACATTCTGTACAAAGTATATGCACACATCCATAGTTTATTATTTACTTAAAGTGAATGAAAAAATGAAATGGATTAGTTTGAAAAGGTTTAAGCTACCAACATTTACACACTATTAAAAATCTTACATGCAATAAATTATCAAATGAAATAAAACAAATTGTGGTTAAATAAAAAAAAGTGACAGTCATTCAAGTGGATAATATAAGCTGGTGAGGTTATTGTTTAGAGATAAACCGGATATATGTATAATATCCCAGTAAAGTAAATGCGTAAGATTAAAGCTAGCAGTAAAGTTAACACTGCAATACAGGTGTAGTCACCTGACCTGAATACCAAGTAGGGTACAACTTTCACCTGCCTGCCAAAATATTTTATGTACTAATTTTATGTTTTATGTACTAATGTTTACCATATTGGAGTAGTTCAAACTTATTTTTATTCAATTGCATGTTGTTTATTTGTTGCCACTTTTCTGCTAACACCTAGCTGTTTCAATTTATGGCATAAAATCCCACGATCGACCTTATCAAATGCTTTTGTAAAGTCAAGATATAAGACATCAACATTTTTACCCTGTTCTACCAAATTCAAAATTGTAGTAGTGTTCTAGTAGTTGAGTGAGGCATGATTTAAGAGACTGTTTCCCTCAACAAAAAGTTTTTCACAGAGTATTCTTTTAAAGATCTTAGTGAGATGGGAAGTAAGAGATATTGACTTATAATGTTAGGGTTCTGATCAGCTGTCTCCCTTATGTATGGGAGTAATAGTAGCCTGCTTAAGTACCAGTAATGGAGGCACTTGGCCGTGGTCCATGGATTCTCTCCACAGGCTGTATATGACTATGAGTTTAGAAAGGGATAGTTTATATATCTGGGAATCCACTTGGCCCACCAGCTGAGTTGCTACTTAATTTATCAATTGCTTTTTCAATGTCCACATGGGAAAAGATGAAATCAGTTAATTGTGGTTTATATTCATTCAGATTCTGAAAATATTTCGGAGCATTTTGGATCTTTTTCTAGGGATCCAATTGACTGAAAACACTTTCATATTGTAGCCTAAGCTTTTCTGCAATTTATTTAGGCTCATATAAACTTCTACCTTGTTCATTGATTAAGGGGCCTACATTTGATTTGGTTTTGTTATATTTAGTTGCATATGTGTAGAAGAATTTAGGGTTCTCTTTAATTCCACCTATTGCCTTTTCTTGTTGTTGTTTACAAGATATGGTTAGAATGTCCTGTATCTTGATTTCTACATCATGGAATGTATTCAGGAGTTTTTTTGTATTTACTCGGGTAGTTGAGACTTTCAATATCTGCATTGTTCGAGTTCTTTTTCTTATGCATATTCTTTCCGCTGGAATAAATTTTGATTCAGGTTTAAAATTCTTAATGGGGAGAGTATTTCTGCAGACCTGTTCCACTTTGGTTAAGACGTTATGCACTTTATTTGTACATTCTTCTCCCAGAGCAGTATTCCAATTTATTTCACTTACGCTTGGTTCAGTTTGTACCAATCAGCATTGCTGTAGTTGAATTTTGACAATGGAGCCTTGTTTTCCTCAAAGTGGTAAATAATTTTCTGTTCAGTTTTTGTACCACCAGATAATAGTTAATGGATGATGGATATTAGGACTATGATTCTCAGACACAATGAGATTAATATTGAATTCCATAGTCAATATCAGGGTTGGGGAAAGTACTTGAGTAGAAATGGTCAATATCATGTTAAGTCACAAGATATGCATGATCTTAATCTATTATCTATGCAATAACATTTACATCATCATGGTTCTAAGCTAACTAATAAGAGACCATCGTCATATATACACTATGACAAGTGTCAAATGACTGACCTCTATGATGACTCTTCAAACAATATAATAACCAATGCCCAGCATGCCATACTTTCATTAACTAGCAATGACGGACGATTAGCATTTTTGGCTCTGCCTATCTGCCACCATGCTAAACACTCTCAATTCAGTACCTAATATTATTGATTAGTAAGGGTGTTTTATACATGTTTGTCATATCAATGGGCAGATTATGAGCTGTATTTTAATAATGTGGAAAAATGTATTTTAGTTCGCAATCTCTGTTGCCACAATTGCCAAATGAAAATTCAAAACAGGTCGAAAGCAGACACCATACCCACATTTCTATGCCACTTCCTGCGGACCTGTTACAGTCATCTCGCGCAAGATATCATGTCAAATCCCATTGTTTTAGAATGTCAAGATCTCGCTGATTATATAGATATCAATTTTGTGTGGATGTTTCAACATTTAGCTTATTTTAGGGTATAGCAATCACAGGTGAATTGGCAAATAATGATAATCTGTTTGATATATTAGTGAAAATATCAAAACTGACCATTGGAGAAAGCTTGAGAAAATTATAAGTTAATACTTTAATCACTTGTAAATGCATATATCGCGAAATGAAGCAATTATCGCGCAGCACATTTGAGTGCAACCCTTGTTTTGATCTAATGGTTTTTGCAGAAAAATCGCAGTGTTCTCAAAATCCTATATTATCGCTCACTCACATATTCCAGTTCATATACACATGTAAATATATTAATTATACATATAATAAATCATTATTTAGTATGTTGTTTATATATATATATATATATATCACTTGACATTATCACTTTATTATACATTAATTATTAGTGGTTTGTGTTTAGAAAAAATTCAACAAAATAAAAAAATGTCATTACCTGTATCTCAATAATAATGCCTATTTCAATAATTACAATCTGATTTTAAATTTTAGAATACAATTTATGCCTATCAAAGACTATGAATCTCATGATCAAGAGATAATTGTATAGATCTAATGGTAATTTTGTATTCCAGTTTTGTTTAATCGATCTGTTGCAATGATTGTTTGATGACATCTTTGTTGTTCAAGTTTTATGTTGGTTCAAACATTATTGTTGCCTGTTCTGCATTTCTACATTATTTGATATTATATGTTTCCATACTTTTATGCACTTTGGATAATTTATTTGACAGTCTACATTGTTATTTATTTGCTGGGACTTTACAAAGTTTGGTGTGTGTTTATCATGTTGGAGGTTATTATGCTTCATTTGAGTTTATCTGTGTTTGCATTCATTTGTCTTGTTAGTTTATATGCAGATACACAAGTTGTTATTAAATATTATTATCACAACTTGCCTTAAATAATTGTTGCATATTGTTATATTTACGATTGGTGGTGTTATGATCTATATTGATCATATGGGATGCTGTTCTTCACTCTTCAGGTTTAGATAATGCTTTGCCGAACCTTGTTATCATAATAATTAAAGCATAAATGATATAACCCCCCCCCCCATTTATAAGATGGAAGCATACTTCTTTCACCAATGTGTTACTTAGTGAAAGACCATTCTGATGATATAAAGATTATATGATTTATCTTAAAAAATGAAAATCATCCACCACTGTTACATTAACAGATAATTTCCACTGCAGTGCTCTTGACTGTAGCTGCTTATTAACAATTAATCATATTCTGTAAAGCAGTCCAACAACTGTAAGTGTAACATACATGTAAGCAGAACCAAAACACCAAGCTAACCTTTAATCTTAATTGCCGAAAGAAGTTCACCTCAGAACAGCAAAACCACCAAAACCTCAGAATAACTTGTTTGTATACAATGGTGCAAGACTGCAACTGGTATAATAACAATCTTGAGGATTAAACAATATACAGCTAAGTGTTTCTTTCAAGTGATCTTTAACACACCTCATGAGTAGGCATACTTTAGATTAAAATATCTGGCAGTTATGGGTCTACACCCACTAATTTACTGATAATATTTAAATTACAATAAACCGCATCAATTAACAATTAAATAAATATAGTCTGAGCAATACCTAAGGTTTTTTTAGGTTGAATTGTTTAGCCTCTGTGCTGATCTACACCTGGGACATATGATATGAGGGCATCTGCCAAAGGAAACAAATCCCAGACAGACATGGACCAAATTTGAACTCTCAAAGTGAAGCTTGGCTGCACAGTGCTTTAACCACTGCACCAATGGAATGCCCTCCTAAAGATCTTTTACTGCATACAATTTTCACATGCCAGTTAAGAATTTCAGCTCCCCAACACTGTGTTAAACCATTCACCAAATTACTGATGTAAGTTTGTAATACTAACTCAAAGTACATGTTAGTGATTTCTAACTTCTTGGATGCTCAAGTCAGTAAAATCCAGACATCAGTGATAGACATCAAAATTCCCAGGCCATTCTTAACAAAAGCCGAGGTAGTATGGTAAAACATAATGAAATACAATACACTGGTAAAGTGTTGTTCACGATGACTAGCTAGATCACAGCAATACCGTTTTAAATGACTGCCTACGGTTAAATACAAACTTTGAAAATGAGCTTAAGCATTGTGTAATGCTGAAATTGAAATGAAGCAAAAATAAATTTGAAAAACACATAATTTCTACAGTGAATCTTCTTTTAAAGCAAAACTAGACTGATAGAGATAGTGGAAGGTGTGTTTTTGTTAGGTTAATAGGCGTAAGTACATCATGATGTACTGACATTGACCTGAAATTGGTTTACGGGTTAGAAAAAAACAGATTAAGATATTACATTTTGCACTGTTATTGTTCAATAAGGACTTTTCTTCCAGATTCATTGTACATTTGTACAAATTATCAAAATGTAACCTGATAATAACTGGATGGTAAATATTTATACACAACTCACAAAATACCAGTGTAGGAGATATAAATGTATCTTTGTACAAAAAAGCAGCTAATCCACATTTACTAATACTCCATTATAAACCTCAGACCAAACATTTAACCAAAACTGGTCTCTGACACAAATGACTTAAACAGGTGGAAATCAATACACATTCTGGCAGATTTATCAGTAATTAACCTCAGACTGGTGTGTATAATCACCAATTCCTGGCTAACACTCAACGTGAAGCTGTACGATAATCGACAGCTATGTGAATAATTTTCAGGTAATCCTTTTCTTACGAACATATTGCCAAATCTTACCGCAAAGCAAGTTAACAATTATAGCATCAGTATAAATATATACTTTCATACAAGGTGCTGAAACCCAAAAGAATATAGCAGCTATGTTTTAAAGCTCAACTTCAGTACAAAGAAATGAAACCAAAGTTGAACAATATTTTATATCCAGACCACCTGCAGTAAAATAATAAAAGATTATGCTTCTGGATTTTCACAGGACATGGGAAATTGCTTCAACTAGTTAAAATAACCCTTTTCTATATATTTCACCACACTTATATCTATGTAGGTCTTCTAGTAATGCCACTCACATTGCCATAAGACATAATCAAAACTTTACACTGTGACCACTTCTGCACTATCCCAGTTAATAAGGGTCCAGCTCTTTTAAAATATGAAGTGGTTGCGTAGCCCAGCATCGGAAACCTGTTCGCTGTCACTAAAGGTCCGAGCACTCAATGTGCTCCCAAATCCGGACACACCCCAGGCCGTTACTGTAGGGCACAGACTCTTATATAGGTGTTAATTTCATGCATGATTTACTGCAGGACATATGGTTGCAGCCAAGAGCTTGGATCTTTATATCCTTGTCCAAGCATCCAAAATAGTGTTCAGCTCTTTACCACCAGCAACTTGAAACTAGTGAAAGAAAACTTTTCAGGTCAATGGTTTTGATGCTCAAGCGTCCTGCTCCGTGCGCCAGAAATATGGAAATTTGGCACATGTGCATTGAATGCTCAGACCTTTAGCGGCAGCGAACAGGTTTCCGATGCTCCGCTATGCAACAACGTCCCTTAAAATAACTCCTGTTCTCTATGAGGCTACAGCTTATAACTTGGATTCCATGTATAATGTAATAAATGAAATACATCTTTCAATGTTGTATCTGACAACTGTCAACCATGATCACCAACAGATATTTAGTTTAAACTGTGCAGTGAGTAGTTTTTCATGTATTGGTACAGGTCAGACCTGGGACATAATCAATAGTAGTATTTATATAGCTGAGTGGTCACACAATGAAAAAGATCCCACAAACAGTGAAACACTGAACAGTAGAACTTTGGGTTGATTCAAATTCACATCTGCATGTTTAGAGCACAGTGCAGTGTTCAAATTACTAGCCCCTGTTTAAATCGTGGAGAACTGGACTTAAAGGTGGTGGTGAATATTTAAGGCATTAATTCCTGTAGCAAAACAAGGCTCAGGCATGTTCTCCAGTACTAATTCAGTAATTAGCACTAACTACTAAGTGACTAACTGCACAAACTCACAAAGCAACTATTATTCATCAATTTGAAGACAGTTTGTCACCTTGCATTCAAACGACTAGTGTTAAATATAATCTAAATGACTATTCATCTAGACTCTAATCAAGCTTAATCATCTAATCTAATGCCAGCAATCATAATGCGATTTAGTCATTTTAGATTATTCATAAGATTATCAATCTGATGCAAACTGCATAGAAATGATAGATACTTAAAACACCGCTGGCAATTGCGTTAACAACTGTCAACAGTGTCCATCACTGCGTCTGACAAGAACTAAGACAGTTGTATGTGGTACAGGGCTAAACAAACACGTACAGCCCACCCTCATACAGGTAATTCTACTCACTCTCTCACAATACTCGTAGATTCTACAGATCTAGTTTTCTTCGTGGATTTTCCTGTCGCCGAACACTTGACGGTTTTACCCAACGGCGGAGCCGGAGATTTATCGATGGATACGATCCCGGAACTCCGGGATCGATCCATGGCTATGGCAGCACTTCTACGTCTCGTCACAACCATGGCTCATCAATTAGTACATAATCCGATATGTTACACCCAAATCCCTCTAGTACAACCTTTCTCTTGGCGGTTTCAGTTAGGAAATACGACAAATGGGCCAAATCAACTAATGCACAAAGGGGGCCTCGCCGATTGGTCTGATAGCCCAGAAACATGGATTAGTTAATTTCACATATACAAGCGTGGGCCCAGGCTTTTTGTATTAAAAAAAAAAGGATTCAGCAGATGGCAGCACCAATTTCAGCGCGACGACTGGGCAAGGATATCGAAAACAAATCTGTTGCTTCTGCTGCTCAGTCATAAACAATGGTTTAACAATTTATTCAGGGCAGTGTACGCAGAAACGTACATCCTCATCCAAGTGGTTATAGGACATGACACCAAGAAATCAACTTCCAGGTCGATGGTCACGGTTCATCGTCTCCCGGTAGAGGCTCGCAAAAAGGGTCATAACGTTTCCCGATGAAGTTCAAAGATTGTTTTCTTTATTCGGGAAAATTAAACGTATGAAGTTACCTGATGGTGCTTTTTTATTAATTGAAATTAATGGTGTCATGCAGTTAAATACCTTCTGGTAAAAGCTTTAGACATTTTTGACCGCCGCACCAGGATTCTGCACTGTTCACGTGTTTGTAATTTTTACTCTTTGTAAACATCCGGAAGCAAAACAGAAACATGTATACCGCGGATCTACAATTGGTTCAATCATATTCCTTCTTTTCCTTCATTACACTAAGAACAACATCGTATTAGAAAATACAAGGATGCCATTCAGGGCTATAGGACATTCGGATGTTCTACAGTACAATAGGTACAAAACATCATATTATAGCAATAACAGTGACCCCCCTCTCTCTCTCTCTCTCTCTCTCTATATATATATATATATATATATATATAACATGTTATTAGTAACTATTAGAACAGCACTGCCTTGAGACTGACGCGATGTATCTAATTATATATTTGATTGAAAGATGTCATTATTATCCAATACATTTCATGCCTTCCTTATTTAAGTTATCTGTATAAAAATAAAATCGCGCGCGCGAACACACACACATTGATGTGTTGTCAATAAGCCGAAAAATTAAAATAACTGCAGTAAATTATTTTAAAAACTAGGCCTAATTCAAATTTCACATATGTCGAAATCTGCTGGTATCGGCAGCATAAACAATACTATCGACTATCATATAATGATTAACCCCAAACTAGACGAGAGTTCTAATGAATAAATCCAGTATTCATTTATACAGTAGACTCTATTCACATCATTCACTCATTTCGTAATATCATATTCTAAAATACTTGTAGCAACAACTATTTTAATCCACGAACATTAGCATAGGCGTTCAGTTCAATTGATATATAATAACCTATACTAGACCTATACGTCTATAGGGTTTATACTGTTCTGCATCATATGTTATGGCTAATTTAGTAATTACTCTTCCGTAAAGGTCGACTATTATTTTGGCGCGAAACCTTTCAACCGTACAAATATACACCGCATAATTACTCAAGTATTATATTCTACACTCATATAGTAGAATCGATTTGTGGCACATGCATATTAATGGGTTATTTGCAATGGACAGCAACAAACCTGTCGAAGTTGAAAGGATCATTAGCTGACATTTTTCCTTATATGTTCTAGTACCCCAGCCTCTATAGAGGTCTACTGAAGTCTGAACGACACCCAAAATAATCAACAAGAATGAACTCGGTCAGTTTTAAAATAAATGTCTCAGAAAGCAAGTCACACTGTGAACTTCTAACATATGCTATACTGTAGCTAAGATCAAGATAAAAGATGTCACCCTACGAACACGTACTAGACATTACCATAGAAAACAAACCTATAGTCCTTTGAAGCAGCATATTATAAACGTGTTAGAGACACTTTTAAATTTACCGCAACGCGCAATAATACGTGGCATAAAGTAACTAGATGCAACCAAAAAATATGAATGGACTAAATTAATATTTATTCAATATTAGGCAATATCTGATCAACTGATCGAAGATTATCAAAAATGTACGTGATTATTTATATTGATTTAAACAAACACAAGGCACTATTTTAGTGCGGATATATAAATAATACACGCATGTGTTCATGCCACTGGGGCCGTTCATTATTCTAGATGGTGTTTTTCCGACTGTTGTGTCTTTAAACAGTCTCTATATTATCAGTGCACAAAAGTTTCCGCATAACATTTGCATTTTTACTATCTATTATCAAATGAGATGCTAGTGCGGATTTAAAAACTATTAAAACGTACAATATCAACACTATTAATGACATTTATTAATTAAATTATTATTATTATTATTATTATTATTATTATTATTATATTAATGTTATAATTATTTTTCTGTACATAAGCTGAATTGTATATGGGCAAAAATAATTCTAAGACGTTCGAATTATTCAACTAGAGCCTCTACTGAGGCATTTAACATCTGAAAGTTACATCCTATTTAATTGATACAGTTCATCTTCTATGCTAGATGTAAACCATTTCACCCTCCCGATGAATTTTCTTGTATTAATTGGATAGTTCTTGGGTTCTTTTTAATATTTATTGTTTGTATATGCTTAACCAATCAATTAATTAATTATCTATAAAAATAATTTGCTGTATATATCATTCTGATTTATTGTGTGTATATATATATATATATATATATATGTGTGTGTGTGTGTGTGTGTGTGTGTGTGTGACTGAGACATATTAAGTCTCCCGGTTTCGCCGGAAGTCTCCCGATTCTGAAATACATCTGCCGATCTCCCGGCGGGAGACTGAAATTTCCCGGTTTTTAACAAAATCCAAATAAAAAATATCTAAGTCTATCAAGCTTAGTGTGGAATAATTTCTTTTATTTTTGCCGGAGTAATGTCTCCCGGGTTTTTCTGGGTCAACAGAAACTGTCAAAACTGTGTCTACTATAGATCACGTGTTCTTGTTTGCTCGTCGCTGAGTTTCAGGACTCGCAGCTGGCTTCTGACGATCGATGAACTGGCGCTCTAGTCTGCTGACAAACGTGTCGACACGTTCTGGGCAGGGATGGCAAAGAAGAAGACATTTGCTGGTGGAATCCGCTTTCCACATTTAGCGCATCTCATGACAACACTATCGGTGATCACGCACACTAATGCTGATAGCGAACGCGTCTTCTCCATATGCCGCAAGATTGACACCAATGCTCGATCACAGCTTGGCAACGACACTCTGCACGCTCTTCTTTCATGCAAAATCAACATGGATCAGCCGTGCTATCCATTTAAGCCAAACAGCGATCTGCTGAAATTGGTAAAGTCTGCAACATGGAACTATGTGAAAGACCACCAGTGATAGTGATGTATAGACCTATGCTTGTATGACTGACTTTTTGCTAGATCTATGTTAAAATAGTATCTGAATACATGTATAGATAACACAAGTGTTTAACATGTTTTTTAATATTAGTTTTGCTATAGGTCTACATTGACACATACTTTATTTTCATGTTTTATTTAGTGCATTATTTTTTATAAAGTGCAATAATTTGATATTGTGTGTTTAACATGTTTATTTATGTTATTTTTCCTATATCTGCATTGACACCTACTTTATTATCACGTGTTTAGTCAGTACATTAGTTTTTATAAAGTAGGATAATTTGAGATTGTGTGTTTATTATCTTATGCTATTTTTGCCAGATCGGCATTGACATTTTTCGGCAGACAGTTAGTCCTGTTTTAATTCCTCTTCCACTCCCGGGTGTTTCTGTCATCGGGTGGCCGAAATGTTTCCAAACAAATGATTTATACGATTTTGCAGGCTTAGTCAAATTGCCGAGAAAGGTTTCCTTGTAAGCTGTGTTGACGGGATTTGATCTGGGATAGCCCATGCAACTATCACGTGCTGCACGTGATTGTCTGAAACACATGGGTCATCGGAAATCCGCACTGACATCAAAGAAAACGTCACTGGAAGTCCGGGATTTTCTCCCATCGTTGTCTGAGTGTACACTACGGAAGAATAACGTGTCGTTAAAAAAATTCGAAATAAACCGCGGTTTGCAAATTATAAAACCGTGAATCGAACCGAAGGACTAAAACCGCGAAAACCGTAATCAACAGTCGGACAGTTTTAAGCCAAATCAGCGTTCAGATATCCGATGTTACCATAGGCACAAAAGTAGGACATGCTGCAATAGGATGCAGAGTTGGTCTGTCCGATAAGTTAAACTAGAACGAGTCTGCCTAATGGCCGGAGAGACAGACTCAAATAGTCACTCGGGTAAAATACATGGGATTATTGGACATACAAGTGAATTTAACATTTCCATCAACAACAATCTTATCCCATCATTACTTGAAACCGACTCTACAGTATCAACTATGTGTAATAGTACATATGTTCAAATATTTCCAGATATCCCCATTGAGTGACTCGAGGAATTCGCTTTGGACATCGAAGGTGGTGGAGGCCATAAACTTCCCTATACTGGATATATTGAGGTGGAAGTTGCTATTCCCAATGTTACTGACGCAGTCAACTGTCTGATATTAATTACTCCAGATACTCAATATGGACAATATGTACCTGTTATTATTGGGACTAATGTGTTGGATATTCTGATGGATGCAATTAAGCAGAAACACAGTGAACATTATCAGGAAAAGGTCAGAATGCCTGATGCATTGTACTTTGCCTTTCGGTGTATGAAAATCCAGAAACGTCCCCTTGATCGTGTTGATGGAGAAATTGGAATTATCAAGTGTGGGATAACTCAAAAGGTCATGATTCCCAGCAATTAGTCTGTTGTGGTGAAAGGTATAGTGGATCAGAAAGTTACAAACGTTAAAACCTACGGCTGTCGTTCAACCATTGACCTAAAAGAAAAGGTCAATGCGTTCAACCGTGACCACGGTCTAGCTTGCCTGATAGCGTAGAATTAGCTCGTAGCTTAGTGTCATTGAATGGTAAGTCTGATGTGATTTCAGTTCAAATATGTAACCTTTCTTCAGGACCTGTTGTTATGTCGCCAAAATAGCAACCTAGGTCAAGTGCAGACATGTGAACTAGAGTATGACATAAGGAAGAACAACAACCAAATCACAGAAACGTCTTCTGTTCCAGCTACAATTCCGGACCAGTTTAACCCACGTGGATCCTGTCTGGATCCATATCATATGTCTCAAGTTCAAGATCTGTTGATCCAGTATTGTAATGTATTTTCAAAAGATGACATGGATGTTGGATTCATGGGACTTCTCCTGAATGATGTTGTAAAGTGCATAGACATTCAGCGTTATATATCAACACATCTGACTTAATATGAACATTTATTGTCCAACACACACAATACTTTGCTGGTCGCCATTACGTCCTGTCCAACCCTTCCTCTCCAGCCTCACTGCCTAAATCCCACAACCCTCAGGGTGCGGTCACGTGATCCTCATTATATACCCATTCCAGCTACATGAGAAGGTGATATTCAAAGGACTTGTAAAACATAAAATTCTCCTGAATGATATGCAGCCTTTCAAACAGCTTCTGGATACTAACGTAATACACAAGAGCCATTGTCCGTGTGCTTCTAGCATCGCATTAGTCCGAAAAAAGGATAATAGCTTGCGTCTATTTGTGAACTACAGACAGTTAAATGCACGCACCATAAAGGACGCATATACTTTGCTACAGATTGAGGAACTTTTGGACAACCAATTTGGGTGGAAACCAGTTTTACAGCGTCATGGACATGAAAAGCGGCTATTAATAAGTTGGTATCCAGGAGGAGCACAAATCATATACAGCTTTCACAGCAAGTCCACTCGGATTGTATGAGTACAACCGTCTCCCCTCTGGATTATAAAGTGCTTCAGCAACTTATCAGCGTTTGATGGATGAGCACTTGGAAGGTATTAGTGCTGACGATGAACAATTTTGTCAGATTTATCTGGAGGATGTCATTTGAAAAACACATCGATAACCCTCAATGGGTACTGGAACGTTTCAGAGTGGCAGGAATGAAGCTCTCTCCAAAGAAGTGTCATCTCTTTAAAGATAAGGTGTCTTACGTCGGCCACGAATGGTGTTGAAGCTGATGACGATACAGTCCTGAAGATCTAAGCCTGGTCTGTCCAATGCAATGTAAACGAAATAAGGCTATTCCTTGGCTTCACAGGATACTATAGAAGATTTGTCAAGGATTATGCTAACATTGCTAGACCTCTTAGCTCTTAATGATTTGTTAGGAATATGTCCAAAGACAGGTCGATATGAACGTATCAACCCTGTACTTGAGAACTTGCATTAGCATCCAATTAGATCCAGGGTAACTTTTAAGTTTATTATCTTTACTTATAAAGCTCTACATGAACAGCCACAATGATATATTTACAGCATACTGCAGCTATACCATCCAACAAGGACAATGAGGTCCACAGGCTGAAACATATTGTTCATACCGCGTGTTAGCCGTAAGATGTTAGTTCCACTATGCAACACACATTATGGAATCAACTCAGATTGCCATTCAATAAACAGTTTTAAATGTAATCTTAAGACTCATCCTTTTAATGTTAGATATAAACGTCTGCATCTTTTAGCAGCTCATCTGGTAATGTTATGTTTGATTCTATGTGAAGCATCCCACAACAACATACATGTAGACGAATGTTATGCTATATGAATCGCATATTATTATTTATGGCTGTTATTATTTATTTGAACACAATTATTACAAGTCGCAGAAATTTAATTATTTCAACAAAATGAATCTGAATTTCTTGATATGAATCTTGATCTATTATAAAATATCCAAGTAACTTTAAATGATAGTTCAGACACTCTAAAATATTTAGACGAGTTATATTTCCCAAATGTATACAATACCAGAATGTCTTAAATTGCATCTCAGATATAAAGGTAGATAAAAAATACTTGACCTGATTAGGATATAATAAAAGTGCAGAACTGTTAATTATGTCCAAACTTTCTGTAATTGGTTTAGTATTCCAGTAACTGATATTAACAGGTTTCAGGCAAAGGTATTATCATATTAAGTCCAATTTTTCTGTAAATCTATTTTGGAAGGTTATCTATACAATATATTTGTCAAATTATCGGTGAACTAGCCTAATGGAAAGAAGTATATAAACTATTATAGTTATGATCTAAATTTTATTAAGCAGATATGAATCAACTATGAATTATATACAAATGTAGCATGTCGGTATGATAATATTACAAAATAGTGATGATTATGAATCTGTATGTCTCTCTCCCTCCCTCCCTCCCTCACACACACACACACACACACACATCCAATCTACTGACTGTAAGGACTAAACGTTACAGTAATGGAAGCTAATAAATAACATACATAACCAAAATATTAAAGCAGTATTAGCCAAATCTCCTACATTTAAGATAAAACATATTCCAGATAAATTCAATTTTTAACAGCACCAATGTTTTCACTGATAATTACAAATAAACAAGGTATTATTAGTTCATACTGTCATGCATTACTTTCTATTATATAGTGTAAATAAAAAAATAAAATAACAGAAGACAGTCAAAAACTCTATGACAATATATCTACCAGAAATATTCCGACAGTTAATAAAAACACCTAATAAGAGACAACATTCACGTGCATTCAGAGTGCCATTGAAAAATGTGGGCAAGCTAGATACCAGCCTATAATTTAATCACATTTGCTGATAACTTGCAATCAGAAGATATGCTAGGAATGGTTAGTCACTATGACAGGCAACCATCATCACAGATGTTAAAAATATTAATTTCAATGCAATGTGTGATACCTATTTTGCAACAGCTCAATGAGACTGACTTTTGTTCAGGGATGTCACAATCACAACGTGTTTTGTTTGTGTTTTTATTTATTTATACAATAAACTGGTTGAGAATTAGTGTTGGATTGCTATAAACTGAATTTTTTTTTAAATGACAATATTTTAACACAGAGAATAATCAAACTGGGTGCTTCAACCGTTTAAAGGAAACTGAATTAAATAAAAGAATAATCCAAAAGTCATTCATCCAAATATTTAAATGATTACAACAGCACATAGTGAGTGAAAAGAAAAACATTTCTTGGGGAATCTCCTCTACAGACTTCTCATTGTTGGTCGGCATATGCCAGCAGGTACAGTGTGAAAAGTATAATCATGTATCACTTGACAATTAAATCACCTGATATTATATATGTAGGATGAGGTCCACATTTTAAATCCAACAGAAAATAAACCAAATTAAAACTGCCTTTCATTATTATTTTTTGTACATTGTCTATGCAAAACAAGTTCTGATTTATTGCTTAGTTCAACAGCCATTAAAGAAGTCTTTGCAACATTAAACATCAAGAACATGTTAGGTAGATCTTACATAGTAAACTGTACAGCTGGTTACACAGGTTATGATTTAAATACTGTGGATGCATCCTTAAAGTGACATGTACACAATTTATTTATGTATCTATGTCAAAAGGTATCTATTTATCTCTATATATCTGTGTATCTGCGTGCATGAACTTGTACACACATGGAAAAATAAATGATATTGATGAATGTTTATATTCTGATAAGTATCTAGATGCCTTACTGATTTGAATATTTATTATTTATGAACACAGACAACCTTTGTTTAACATGACCTCTTTATGGGAAATCCCACTCACAGTGTCTTATGTTTTCAGTGGTCTCCTTTGTATATTCTTTTAGTGATATATATATATAAAAAAACTGTGCTGTCTATGATCAGATGTTGTGGAATTTACAATTGTATTTTTTTAATGTGAGTTCCAAAGATAATATCACCCTAAAGATACTAATTAATGTATATATATATATATATATATATATATATAAACAAAAGATCTCTTAAAAAGGGAGTGTAAAGAAATAGCGACCAACAAGGAGAAAAAATATCGTATATAGTTCTATGCACAACACAGAACCATTAGAACCTTTTTTCACAGATTGGACAAACATTCCTTTAATACATTTCAGAACCATTACCTGTCTGCTGCAGCTTTTGACTGTGACATAATACGTTTTATCATATTCTGGGTGGCATCTGATCTATGTGTTCTAGCCGTGTTTGTTTGACTTGTATGCCTGATCATCTGATTAGCTTTTACTGAACCTTCTGACTTGACAGACTGACTACCAACTGGTACACCTTTTGCTGTTGTCTTTTTTGCATCTCGTTGTTTAACGATTTTCTTGTCTGGCTGAGATGCTGCCCCACTGCCTCTTTCAGGTATCTGTTCATTTGACTGAGATTCTGACTTGGTGGTGCTTTTCATACGAGAGCCACCAGCACCATGTGGTGAATTTTTACTATCCTGATTTGAGATCCTCAATGTCTTGTGAACAGCAGGGGCTGTGTTCATTTTCTTCATTGGCTTTCCTATTAAAACAACAAATATTTGAATTAAATCAAATAAGAAAAATGTAACATTTGTAGCAAAGAAAACACAAACTGACATGCACCTTAATTTCAATTTCACCATCTAAAGATAATACAATTAAACCTTTATTATGCTCACCTGAAACAGATTTGTGTTTGGATTGGATACGTTTCACAGATCCGACTCCAACTCTACCTCGAGATGGTGGCTGCTTCTTAACTGCATTAACACCCACAGTCCTAATAGTAGATAGATATTAATACATCAAATGTAAATAACTTAAATGTCAAAAATATTTATCTCACACACACACACACACACACACAGCACAGAGAAGAGTAACTTATGCACTGCAGCTGTGATAATAAAAACGTCTTGACATTTATACATGTTCACATTATGCATAATTATATATTACTTTTAAAAGCCATATATTAATCAGCTTGCTATTAAGATGCATAGGTATCAATAAATGAGCAGTGTTAATCACTTACCTTGCTAAGCCTGTATCTTTATTTGGCTTGACAGGACTGAGTTGAGCTTGGATTGGTTTCAAAGCCCTGAGCATAAGAAATTGGTAATTTCGTCTTATTGGTCCACTGTAGTGCAAAAGTTGAATAGTTTTGTGCGAAGCAAAAATGTTCATTTTTATCAGTTTATATCTTTCGATCATTCTGAGGTTTTTTGGGTACTAAAGAGACAAATTATATCATATCAGTTTTCTTAAAAGATTTTGAATGAAAATAAATTACTAGCTAAGAAATTATATATATATATATATATATATATATATATAGTAGGATCTAAGAATATTTCATCTCTTAAGAAAACAAGCAATGTTGATATGAACATTCTTGCTGCAGTAAGCTACAAAACATTGGAGACTCAGTAGTAAAACAGAAGATAAATACAATTTGCATAAACAAGATAAAGATTACCTGTATAAACCAAACAACATTTATTATCAAGTATATGTTTACAGCAATTGGCATAGTTATTATAATGAACAGATATCTATCAAATATCAGCAATAATAATACAAGTTTGATTTGGTATCCCTAATTGGCATGATTATCAAAATAAACAATAAATATCAACCACAACAACAATACTAACCTTAAATCCTGAACCCTTGAGTTTCTGGGACTGCTTGTGTTGGGTGGGCAGGATTTTGGACGAATATGGCCAAACACAATAGCCTCTGCTGCTCTTACAAAACTTATTTAAGGGAAGTAACTGATAAATTAAAACATTATTTTATATATCTGGTTGACACATACACACACACAATTATGAAAGGTGTTATTCAAGTATATCCACTTTACAAATATTTTGCAGGGGGGAGCTCAAATAACACAGTGAATAAGAAACCTGAAGATGATATCATTGTTTAGTATTTTGGCCTAGAATTCCAGTCATATAGCCCTTAATGAAAAATAAAACATTCATTTATAAATCATATCATGTACTAACAATAAAACATGTAGTATATAAACAAAATGTCCTGAAATACCATATAAATAAATGTCAAGAAAATCCTGTTTTTACTAAATAAACAATAGCTACCATGACATCGGAAACAAAAATGAAAAATAAATTGACTATCTCTTAATTGGTATCTCTATTTCTCCCACCATAGGTGATTAGAAACATACTGCCTCATAAATAAGATTTTTTAAGACCATAAAATTAAAGGACTGGAAAGGAACAACATGAAAGTAAAACAGACAAGACTTGTTACAACCATTGTTCTTTATACCAAAGCTATTTGAGTTTTTGCACAAATACAGCCTTAAAATCACATCCCCAAAATACCACTTTAAAGTTTAAGCAAATTATAAACACTTCGAAATGACGTCCTATATTTTTCTATTATTAAAGCTATTTGTGCGAGAACAGAGGTAAGACATAGTTTTAATTAAGATGTACAGAAGAGCACTTGAAGCACAATGACCTCCATGGCATTTATCAGTCTGCTTAACATGTAAGTTATTAAACAGAAACTGCACTCCTGTAAATACGCAGTCACATTGATGAGGCTCTTTATAAAGGATCCATGGCTGAATTAGTTATGCTTGAAATATCTGGGGCCTTTGATGTAATCTATCATCTGATACTAATTATTGGTTAATGGTTGATTGATGTTTTACAGCCACTTTTGTGCACAAGGTAGGCTAAATGGGCCGAGCGACCTCCAAAGGTAATGAGGCGAAGTCAAAGATGAAACAATCTTCAGGTATGCCCACGCCGAGATTCAAACATGGGTGGTAGTGATCTGTGGTCCAACACGTTACTGCTAGACCACGAATACTAATGAAGCATTTATAATTTTTCTTTAGCATCAAGGATAAGGCCATAACCTGGATAAGGTTGTACCACACCAACAGAATTCCAAATGTTTCAGTCACAGATAAAACATCACCAGATTTGTGTCTTCTCTTTGGTGTACCATAGGATCCATTTTAGGACCATAGAATTGCTATATGTATACTAAACCAGTTAGTGAAAGTTTTAAAAGATATAACATTAAATATCATTGTCATGCCAAAGATATTTATGTCTACATGACTTTAAAACCGTGGGATAATTAAGGTTTCAGTGTAAATTGCCTCAGAGCAACTCGAGTTGTAAGGAACTATATATTATAATATACTGTTATTATTAATATATTATATTAATCAAGCACATGTTTTATTTTGTTGGCAAAGTGCTATTAATCATGGCAGACTGTAACTTTTGGTCACCACACAGTACAGCTTGATAAAATGATTACCACTTCTTAGACCCCAATTATCACATTGTAATAGGTTTTGCCTGTAAGTTATCAACTTCTTAGGCTGGCAACCTGAAGACAAAATGTACAAAACGCAGATACACAAAGGATACTTTGCTTTTCTTTTCCTTTCCAGTGCCTTTTTTGAAGCAGTGGTAATCCCTTTAGATTTTCTATCAGACATATATCTCTAAAAGCAAACAAAATAACAACGATATCCAACTGTATATGATGTCAGTTATGAGTGTTTCAAAGATAAAACAATACAACTTGATTTTAGGTATTAACAAAGACATCTCTAGGAGTGAAAAAGCTACGGAAAGCAATAATTACTAATCCATTTATAGATATTAAGCCTGTCTGAATATGAAATGGTTAATGGGGGAAAAGGCAAAATAAAACCAAACAGACAATTAGCCAAGACACTCATTTAAAACATTAATACAATACTCCCACAATATGAATTGTCTATATCTGAATCATAAAAAAACCAACATTGTGGGAACCATGATTTAATTACCGTAAGCATCTTTATACTTTTCTAGAGAAATAATCCATAAAATACACGGATCAGTGAAAGCTTCATTAAATGTTTTAACGTCACAAACATTAATGACGGTCATTTACTATATATTATAAATACCATTACTGAAATCGCTTCTTGGCTGAAAACATGGACTTCATAAATGTTTTAGAATCGATTCTTAACACGGTCTAAAATCATCTTATTTAAAGCATCTCATTTCCTCACTTTGAACACTCACTATATGTATATTGAAATTATATTCTGTTATTTTATGTTGTGAAATTGTTTTATGTTTTCAGTGCGAAGCATATTACAGAAAATGGTGTTTATTAAGGCACCACAAAATTATTATTATTACAGTCTGGCTCCATAATAATGTAGTATCTGGGGTCCATACACTGTGTAAGTAGTGACCATTGGTATTGTTTTGGATAATGTTTAGATTTTTGTTAATTGTAAAAAGCCTTTGACATGGAATTATTTTCAGTGGATTTACTGCAGAAAATCACTGAATATTTAATGCATTAATTCCAAATAATCAGGAGCCAACTGCCTCCACATCAAATTTACTTTTGCAGCATAATGGACCACGTTACAGAAAGGCCAGATTATAATTAATAGTAATTATTATTGTTATAATAATCTATTACTGTAAATCCAGTGAATCATGTTATAACAGAAAAAAAACATCCCATAATAACACATATACAGTATTAAATCCTATGGAATATATTTTGTAAATCTAACATATCAGATCACCTGTCTGAAGAGTTTCTCCTGTTCCATGATTCTTGACTGGTGTATAAGGACCATCTGCTCTTTTGTGGAAATCTCAAAGAATATTTCATGAATCTCGTACATTGCAGCTGTCAACTTAAAAGATAATTTTTTAAGTGCAATCATACATCAGTGCTGACATTATATTCCAAATAATTCCAATAGGCTACATATATTCAAAATATTACATATCAATTTAATTTTTCTCTGGATATTTTCACACTGATGCAAAATATATGATACTTGAATAACTCTAAGAGATGAAGTTCATCTGGCTGTTGGTATCATACCATTAGACAAACCTAATTACCTGAGCTAGTACTCGTTGATGTAACACCCTATCCTGTTGACTATAGATTCCTTTCTTTATAGGAGTTTCTTGTTGAAAATGTAGGGCAAACTCTGCAGTATCCTATAATAACAAACACTGTATTAGTAGTCTGGAAAAATGAGTTTGTCACACTTATATACATGTGATTGTCTGTGCGTGTATGTGTGTGAGTAGAAAGACATGACTGCAAAACATCAGGGTTTGTCCTTTTACTAATTATAAACAAAATCATAAATAAACATAAAGCTAGGCTATTAAGACATATTAAAGTAGGTTCCAATCTCTTGTAACAATTAAATCTGTTTAATAAATTCCAGTTTATGTTTGAGGCGAGTCTATAAACTCCTTTAATGATGTCATTCATATATTTATATAATAACAAATAAACAGATTCAATGAATCCTGGCATTTAATAGTACTTTTATACTAACAATTATTTTAATGGGTAGCTAACCTTCATGATTTAAACAGATTTATATTAGATATGGAGCACAGAATGCCTAATTTTTAGAAACATTCCACAAAATAATTAAGACTTTACCAATTTTTTTTTAAATGGACTTAAAATGATTTTGTACATTTGTAGTATGACAGCTTAATAACCATTCACAAAATTTGAAGATAACAAGCCGGATTAATAGGCTACATAATAAAATAAATATGTAATAATAATTGGACAGATTGAGTGGAAAGATTTAAAGGACACCAGTGAATCAAAGTTGACAACAGATATATAACTTCTATGTCTAGTTTGACATGAGACTGACCATTAACATCTGTAAAAATAGTTTAATTGATTGGGGAAGCATTCACAATATTCTTATGGAACACAGACAGCATCAGTTACCTTGATTATGTTAATTAGCTGTTGAACCTTATTTGTCTTAATTAATTTTCTAACAAGGAAACCTTTTGCAGCTGCTGACAACTTCTCAAACTTCCTCTGCATTGAAGGTGGAAGATCCTGATAAAATAATTGAAAAATAAAAACAACTGAGATTCAATTTTCATGATTAACACAGGCCAGGTAAGGTAAACTAACTATGGTACCTGTAGTTAAATTTCATGTCATGGATGAGTGCTGGATTAATACAGGAATGGGATTGAAAACTAAACTAACCTCATTCTGAATGCGAGTTGTCTGTCTCACTCCTGTTGTACTTGCAGACACAGACATGAACTGAGGCAGGTTATGATACACTCCTCCAGTATACATCTTACTCGTATCAACGCCATATTCTGGATACTCTATCAGTTGCTCAGGAGCGCTGTGCCGCAAAATAGCTGGTGACCTGTACACAGGATTTGGCTGCTGCTGCAATACTGATTCATTCTGGACACTCTGATCCAACAAGGAGCCATTGTGTGAGGATAGAGGGAAGTCCTGGTTGCAGTAGACTCCAGACGGACTCTTACTGTTAGGATTAGGAAGCGGCATTGGACTTGGGGCAAAGCTGACTCTTGATACTGAAGCTTGCCTCGGTTCATGTTTGTCATTCATGACCTGTGCTGCATCGCCATCAAGCTGCTGGCTGGCTTGATTACATTCGGACATGGCAGTTTGCTTCAGCTTAGCATTGGTCTGTCTAAGCTGATGTTTCTTCTGCAAGACCAATGGGTTGGTCTGGATAAGCTGCTGCTGTTGCAGTAGTTCCTGCTGCAGTAGCATCTGTTGACGTTCCTGTTCAGCAAACAAGATGGCCAGCTGCTGCTGCTGCTGTTCCATCAGCTGTTGACGCATCATTTCAAAGTACTGAACTTGCAGCTGGATTAGCTGTTCCTGTGACAGCTGATTCAAGCCGGCTGTATCCGTGGGAAATGCAATCATCTCAGGCACAGGGTTCAAAGGTTGACTGTATGAATGCATACTGTATGTATTGGTTGCATTAGGAAACTGAGCAAAACCTTGTGCCAAGGAACCCGATACACCATCATAGTTTGGTGTCTGACTCAATTGCTGAAGATACCTATTCAAATGTTCTTCCTTCCCCTGCCTGCCATCCATTTCTACCAACGAACAACTCTGGCTATTTTCTGCAGAGGGGGGAGTCGTCTTCTTCAATATTGGTTTCAGGAGATCTGAAGATGTTGTAGTAGTGGTCGTAGTGCTGTAATCTAGCTTACGCTGAACCGGTTTCAGTTTTAGTTCTTCCATGCTGCTCGTCAGACTTATTGGTCTGGAATTGTGATGGCCATCTGATGAATATGCACAAGAGGTAGGACCTTCTGTTGGACTATTACTGCATGGTTCACCATGAGCAGCGAGCAGCATGGGAGATGGATGTTCTAAAGTATAGGAGTTTTTTCTCACCCGCTCTAATTTCGGCTCCTCTCCAGATTTTGACTTTTCGCCGAGTTGATCATCGAGTGGCAGTGAACCATCTTCAACACTATAAACTTCTGAACTTCCATGTTGGTGGTCGTTATCATGCTGGTATGGTAGCGTTGATATTGAGCTAGGTATTGTAGTATCCATTGTATTTTCCATGTATTGAGCAAGTTCTGTACTTTCAGTACCCAGCTGTGAAGTTCTGACTGAATGAAGCATTAGATCATTGCTTAACTGTAATTTCTCATCTTTACAGGTAATGACAACCAGTGAATTGTTTGACAGACTGGAAAGAATTTCATTATTTACCTTTTCCACTGAATGCTTTAATGTGTGTACATTTCCACCAAGCCGTAAAGCAGCACTAATAGGGCTTTGATCAACACCCTTGGAATCTTCGGTAACATGTGATATATTTGAGAGATCTGGGGTGTGTATTGGACCAGGGCTTGGTAACGACAATGACACATTGCCATCATTTGACACAGGCACATCTGAGTCTTGGACAGCACATTCCTTCATTGATTGTGAGTCATCATGGTCAGAAATATCGTCTGAGGTTTCTTCTGAAGTCTCTAGCACAACACGACTCAACAAAGATGAATTCAGACTACATGATCCATCATATGACTTCATTACATTTTCTTCATGATTCTGAATAGTGGTGTCTTCAGGTGGACTGTTATTGGACAAAGTGTTCTCACCATTGGCTACAATTTGACTCTTGGACATGACACATTCATCTGGAGACAAAACCCCATCATCCGCACTGTTTCGGTTTTCACCATCCATGAGTTGATCCGGGATGATTTCTTCTCTATCAATAACAGTTTGGTTCATCTCATCACTGCTAAATGTGGTAGCGCTGCTATTTGTTGATGGCAAGCTCATTATCATTGATGCTGATGCTCGCTGTCTTTCGTGATACTTCAGTGCCGAGTCCAACTTCTTTACCAGCAATTCTACTCTTTCCTTGCTTCCGAGCGGTGGTGACTTGTCACTAATTTCTTCAAAAGACTGTGGCTCCTGGAGACCCCCTTCAGAACTGTTAAGCACTGACTGGGCCAATGCAGACTGGTCCGTGCATTCGCTCTCAGAACAGGCAGCTTCCTTAAATTCCTCACTGCGTGAACTGTCATAAGAAATTTGAGCTTCTGTGCTTGTGGAACTGTCCTTGTTACTTCCATCTGAGACTGATGAGATTCTCCTCTCAATGGTGGTTGATTCTGATGGTTCTTCTTCAGACACCATTGGGTCTTCTGATGAAAGATCAGCTACATCAGCCATTGTATCAAGCCTATCATCCGCGTCGGTTTCGCTTAACTGGTCCAAAGACTGTGTGTCACTGGATTCTACTGTAGTGTGACATTTTGAAAAAATGCCACTGTCTTTTGTACATGTTCTAGGAGATGGGGTGTTTACAGCTTCATTTATGTCACCAGCTTTCTTTCCATCAAACTGTGCTTCATCCCGATCATTCTCATTTTGAGAGAGGATCAAATTTTCCAGTGATGGGATTTCAGCTTCATCTGGAGGACTAGATTGTGGGATTTCAGTATCAGTTGTGGGGCTGGAATGATGGTCTTCAATATCATCTATTAGTGGAGAGGACGAGGCTAAATTCTTCTCCTGAAATATAATTAAGCTTCAGGTATACATCTGATGGCTCTAACAGATCAAATTATTATCAGAATAATATAACAAAACGATCATTAATTTAATGAGACCTGTTTTTTTTCATCACCTTCGAAGCACTAATCTGTTGTATGACTGAATCCACCTTTGCTAAAAGCTGTTGACGGATTCTAGATTTTATTCTGGATTCAACTATGACAGCTTGATGTTTGTACAAGAGCATCTCTTGGCGTCTCTGATGTGTCATCTAAACAGATAAAAATTAATTTGTGCTGTGTTTGTGCAAAATGACACAGATATGCAATTTCTTTCTTCTTTGTATACAGTATTAGAAAAAGTCACAAGAGCTAGTTTAGAACCACATAAACTGTTTATATGATGCATAAAACCTGTTACCACACTAACAATTAAGTTATCAAAGCAAACTACATACCACTGGAGGTAATATAGGCCAGCCATCAAACTTTATCACTGATGTGTATTCCGAGTCAGAACAGGCACAGTACTGATCAGTACTCAGCAGATCGAGACATGCTGCCTCAGATTCACAATAACTGATTAACTCTTCCATTGTTAGAAATCAGTCCTCATTACAAGAATAGAAGTTCATCTGCAAATATCCATATTTTACTATAAATACCTCAGCCATGCCAAAATATATCTAACCATTACTCCTTTAATTTAGTTTAAACAAGAAACTAATTAATTAATTTTATCATCTCACCGGGAATGCCAATCTGGAGCAAAAACTTGCCTCTCCTAAAACTGTGACTACTATAGCCTGTCCTCAGACCTGACTGTTTAATAACCATTTGAGATCTTTTGTAAACTTACCATATGTCAGTGGTTTAGTACACAAATTGTGAAAGTAAATAAAGGATCTACCCCTGCTGGGCGGAACTAAGTAAAAACATTGGTTTCAAGGCTCCTACTGAACAGTGGAATATAAACACATCTTTGATGATTACAAAATATACTCTTACATGGGGTTGCATCCAAGACTATGATCCACCACTTGATATAATCAAATATCTCTTTAGCTAAAAGTGGCTTGTGGTTAGGCATGGGCTATTATTTTATCACGTTATCACTTACATGTGGTCTTACCAATATACTGGAACCAAACTGATACAAAACTTTGGTTCCTTTTATATATATATCAGACATGAACACTACTGTGGCACTGCATGTAAGCATTTAACCAATTAAAATGGTCTGGATACCATTGGCTCCACACACAACACAGTGCTATTTAGGAATTTAACCCTGTTCAATGTTTAGAACGGGCAAAAAAATTAAATCCACAAATTAATTTACCATTTAATTTTTTAATTCAGAAATATTTCTTCCATAACAATCCTACTCAGAATATAAACTACTCGGAGTAGGTATTCCAAGTAGCTACTCGGAGTACCTACTCATGGTAAAAGGTATTAGACAAAAAAAGTAAAAAAAATGTTATTGAACCTAGGGTATGGTACTGCCTATTTACCCACAGTAAATGGTAGGAACTATTCAAACAATTTTTGAATTGTAGAAACAAATAACATATTTAAGTTGTTACTAAAAAGCTGTTTACATATCTATGACCTTAAATATGATTCCGTTTACATTTTATTTTCAGTGGTTTTTTCCAGTTTAATAAACTAACATCTAAAGATTCTTTTTCCACTATCACATAACTTCTAGAAACTTATCAACAGATGAATTTTAATTAACAGGTAACACCATTTATTTTATAATTTGGTATTAAATATAATTTAGATGAATCCACTCAGTAACAACTGCAATTTTGTGCCCTCTTCAGTTAGTTAACTGCTACTTAATTAGAGTAAAACCAACATTAATTGAAACTACCATTAATTATAATATAAACAAACCTATTTTATAGACCAAATACAGTAATCTTCCACGTATAACGTGCACTTGTGTATCATGTGCACTACTTGTTGACCAGAGAAATGTCTGGAAAACCTAGTTTTGATGTATAATGCACAGGAAAAACCATGAAAATCTGCAGCTGGACGTGGCACCTTTTTTCCATTACATATACCCTCCACATATGATGGACGGCCTGATACAGATTTTGCTCCTAAGGTCAGCAAAAAATTCAAAAGCTGTTTGTCACAACCTTTGATTTCTATTCATACCTGCTTTGATATTATAATTAATAAACAAACATGTCTCAATTGTGAGCAGTGATTTCTATTGTTTCACTAATTAATTAAATATGGTGCAGTTATAAGTCGAGATGTTTTGAGGGTTTGTATGGTAGCTTATTTATGTTCACACCTTGTATACTGATCCTTTTGATCATTTGGTAATTAAAGGTGATAAAAGATAATAATTATACACAAGGAAATTAAGTGATTTATTATAATAACCAACAACACAGCTTAATTAAGTTTACGGTATTATAAACAGCAACGCACATATTCTTTTATCCAGGGCATGACACTTACTCTTGAGATCTACTTGTCCTGTAGGACAAATGCTGCAAAAGTTTACTTGTCCCATCTGAAATTTACTTGTCCCAACAAACCTCCACAATATCACCTAATTACGCAAAGTTAAAATTTATTAGCAGTGTTGAAAAAAGAATGGTGTTTTTGTTTGTTGTATATTTATTTGTGAAACAGAAGCACATGCAGGCAAAGCAGATGTAAATACAAGCACATGGACTGAAACTTCTGTGACCAGGTGACATTAACGAGCCAACCACCATCAACTTCCAGATGGTGATCTGGGGAAAATGACACGTAAATAGAAATGTCAAGAAATGACGAATAAACAGTTATTTTCAATATGTTTCAGTTTACTTGTCCTGTCAGGCAAGTACTTAGGATGATCTACTTGTCCTGCATGCAAAACCACTTATTCTGAACAAGTGTTAATGTCCTGCCCTGTTATCGGCACTAGCCTTATCATGGCAATATTTTCTATGACAAATTTAGGTAGATCTCTGCAAAGTTCAAACTATTTATGTGTTTCTCGTGAGGGGGGAATTCTAATTAGTTTAAATTTACAAGATTTCTAGGCTTGAAGACTGATTTACTGTAGAAATAACTGAAATTAATTTGAAGCGGAAGTAACCTGCCACCATCTTGGATTAGGCCACACAATAGCCTAATTCTCTTCTGCATGGTGTTCAGGCGGGTCAGCACGAAAATAATAATAAAAAGAATAAAAGTCTATTTTACCTTAGCTGTGATGGGCAGCTTTGTAAGACAAGCATTAAAAAACAATGGCCTTAGCAATAAAATATATCAGCCTGTCCAATTTTTTTTTCTTTACAACAATTGACACATTTAGTTATATGGTGTATAATAATAATGTATATTTAATAAAGTGCCCTTACTAGCAGGAGCCATTCAAAGGCGCTGTACAAATAATATGTAATATAATAATACCCCAAATAGTATGTCTGTAAAAACCCCGTAATGATTTAAAAGATAATAATTATTTATCTGTAAAAGCGACCTTAAATAGGTGTGTTTTTAGAAGAGACAATGCATTTTTAATATTTTAATAGTATCTGACTGGATGACCTGAGTTTTCGGGATGACTTTCTAATAGAAACCAGTTCACACAGGTATTCTGGCGCCATATCATTAATAGATTTATAAGTTATTAATAGAATCTTGAAATGGATACGCTGTCTAACAGGTAGCCAATGTAGTTTTTGAAGAATTGGGATGATATGATCATATTTTCTAGTATTTCTTACAATGCGAGCTGCACTATTCTGAATTCGCTGAAGGCGATTAATGTTATAATCAGACATGCCATATAACAGGGAGTTACAATAGTTTATGCAAGATGTAACAAAGGCATGGACTACAGTTACAAGTGATTCTTGTGTCAAGAATGCTTTTAAACAGTGGATGTTTTTAAGATGGTAGTAGGGAGCTCGGCATACTGATTCATGCATGTTAATACATTGGTAAAAAATAACTGCTAGATTTTTTACTGACCGATTAGGGGTAATCGAAGATGCACCCATCTGTAATGCTGGTGTCTTTAGGGATTTAACAAAATGTGGTGATGCCAAATATAAAATATTTGTTTTATTATCATTTAGTTTTAGAATATTTTGAGTCATCCATAGCCAAATATCGGCAATACAATGTTCTAAATTCTTCAAGGAAGAGGAGAAGTCATCAGCATACAAGTGATATTTAACCCCATATCGCTGCGCAATGATCCCAAGAGGACGGGTATACATTGTGAAAACCAGAGGACCAAGAACTGAACCCTGTGGTACACCAGATAACAAAAACTGAATGTCAGATAAAATACCATGAACAGACACTCTCTGGGAGCGTTGTTCCAGATAGGATCTAAACCATTCAAGTACTCTACCTGACAGACCAAACATGTCTTTTAACCTAGAGAAAAGTACATTATGGTCAACTGTATCAAATACAGCAGACAGGTCCAGAAGAACAAGTATTACTGGCTTACCTTGATCAACTGACATCATAATATCATTTTTCACTCGAACCAAGGCTGTTTCAGTGCTGTGACCACTTTTATAGGCAGACTGTAGTGATTCATTAAGGTTATTATTGATTAAATATTTGTTTAGATGGAAAGCAACTGCACCCCACCAAAAACAGTGCACGTTATACATGGAACATTATGGTAGTATTTACATAACACGTTTAAGTCATCAAAACTGGATTTAAGGCAGAAATGCTAATTTTAAAAATGCTGTATCTTTATTGTTTTAGCTAAAGTTAACATAACTTGGTATAAGTCAAATATGGTTAGGGCAAAAAAAAACAATGATTAGAGATTAGATATTTCTTTATTTAATTATATAAGCTAATGTGTAGTTACATTTGCTGTAATTGTACAGATCATTTTAAAACAGGACCTTCACATTTCGTAACCGCACCACAAGCCTCGTGGTTGTAAAATGGACCCCCGGTTTCACAACCACTTGATTTATTTGTTCATATATCTACATATATCACAAATGATCATTTTCCTAGATAATTTATAAATAACAGCACAACATTTCTTTGCCACATGGTGGCTAAATGGGCAGGCATTCTTAAAACCATACCAGGTTCAAAATGGGACCATCCCATTTAGAAACAGCTAGGATTGTCTGTCATGATCTCTTAGCTACAGTTGTGCAGAATCATACAAGTATTACAACTCATGGATCATTTCACATGATAATATCATATTTTATTTTAACCGTGTCAGTTTAGTACAGAAACCCACTTGTTCATGATGTACCATCTAGACATGATAATTTTGTTGTCTGATATTTGTGATTATTATGGTTATGTGGCAAAAGTGTAACTCGTTATCACACATTACTAACTCATTAGTCATGACTAGGTGATTAGAGTCTAGCCCATGGCCATGAGTACCTTAAACAACACCCTCCCAATCCGCCATGCATGTATCAGTTTTTTTTATATCCTAATCCACCATCAACTAAAGGTCTAAACCTTCTGGACCATATCTCTCGGTTTTTGTGTCGATTCCCCTACCTGACGATCCACGGCTAAGTGAACTAAATCCAAACTTTCAAGCCAAGGCATGCTGTTGACATGATGATGATTGTGTTAGTTACTTCCATGAAAACAAGCAACTTATGATCGCTTAAGAATGGGTTCACTAATTTTAATAACCTCTCACGTAAATATAAATTGGTCAACACCACTAGGCCTTATTTACAAAAATGTCAAGACATCAGTACTTACAGTAATCATTCAAAGAAATCGTTAACTAAATTAACGATCTTATTTTGACGCAACCGCCATGCCAAAACAGATGTCACGTATGTAACAAAAACTCTGATTGGTTAATATCTGGTCTGATTGGGAACGCGCGAGTAGTGTCCGGACACATCCAAAACCATACCCGGGTGACTATTCATATTTCCCATTTATTAATTTTTATTGTCATATGCAAACAATAGCTTTACGCTAAATTTGTATTTTAATACACTCTATATTGTCATGTGCAAATCTCAACTGGCAATGCTGTAGTGCGCTTTGATAAAAATTATCGAGCTCGATTTATTTCGACCCACTTCTTATTCGGTCACTTCGCTAGACTCAACCTGAGGAAAGTTAAAAGATAAATGCTATCCGGTGTTATGTTATGTTAAACAACTTAAGGCCCTCTCGAGGGAGGGATACTATACCGAGTAAGGGAGTATAATTATAATATGTCACGAAGAAAACTAACCAATACAACATAATTCTGTAAAGTATATCGTCATCTGATTATTATCTCTATGGCTAGCGATTAGTGCCTTTGCTATGTCAATGTCACACAACTATCGTGGAAATAGGCAATATTTTTTACTGTAAATAGATGTAGTCTATATTAGCAATCACAAATAACTTCCGAGAAGTGACCGAATAAGAAGTGGGTCGAAATAAATAAAGCTAGATAACTTTTATCACAGCGTACTACAGTATTGCCAGTTCAAGTAATTTATAAACAGCTAGTGTATTAAAATTTAGCGTAAAATAATTGTTAAGTTGCTAAGCGCCGCACTTGTCTTGCTTCTAATTCAATATTACACCAAGGTCCCGCAATATGGGGAAATTTACACCCTAAACTAAAAAATATAGTCACCAAAATACTATTTGTTCGTAATGTGAATTAAAAGTGTGTACATTTATAGTCTGTAACTTTTCCATAACGTGTGCCTTATATTGATGGATTGTTTGTCTCGCTAATAGGTATTCGAGTCTATAATACTGTTATATGCATGTCTTGCACTTTTATATACAATTTTAATAATTTTTCATTTTTTCTCACACCTCTTTTAAGTAACACATACCTAACCCAATATCAGTGTATATCTCATCTTGAATGTCAAATAATGTACATTATTGTCATGGGTTCTCAACCTATAAGGTTATTGGTGTTACCTCTCTGTATAAATCTATTGTATCATGAAATTTTTTTGTAATATATATTTCAATTATGTATAGTATATGGAGGAATAAAAACACTTACTTACTTTACTAACGATTAGTGACATTTTTGTCTTCTCAATTGGAAGTCTGCAAGTGTGAGGGTAAATATCTGGTATGTACATATATATGTTAATAAATAGTAATTTTTTATTATATATTAGTATATCTGTAGTACAAATATAAAGGGTAATTTACTATTATTACTATTACTATTTGTAATAAATACTTTGCTATGTTCTATAAATACCACTGTATGCTATGCTCTATATATAGTCCTTACTTTAGTTGTACATGTCTAATAAAGGTTTTTGTATGCTGTGTTTTATTATCGGTATATGTGGTGTTATTTTGTGCATGTTTATGCATTTTAAATGTTTTCCATGCCTTGATCGAGTTGAGAAGTGCTAACCAAAAATTGCTATGTTTTAGGGTCCTACTAAATAGCGTCAACAGCGTCAATAAACCAGAAAGAACGTCCGCAAATCAAGTTCAAGTAGTAATTTTTTTCGGCCATTGCTATGTTTTTTTTACCAGACTAAGCGCCAGAATATGACATTTAATTTAATTTTCGAAGAAATTTCAATAAAAATCTATAATATATGTATGGCCTATAGTGGATAAGAGCGTGGGAATTTCTTACTCATGGTCATGCTATGCGGGAGGTCGGAGCAATACTGGACTAACCATTAAGCAAAATAAGCACGTGCTTAGGGCATCACGGAAAAAGGGGGGGAGGGCTCCACAGAAATGGTAAATGGTTTACGGCACAAAAGAAATAACTTTAAATTTGCTAAAATAATAGTCAAATATAATTTCGAAGTGTTCATGGTGTCATAGTGACGTCATATAGAATTGTCCAAGACTATAAACTTGACTGTTTCTTCACACAAGTTCCACTACATGATACACCGGCCTCTCCGTGGTCTAGCGGTAGTGTTTTGGATCACAAATCACTACCACCCGTGTTCGAACCTCGACGTGGGCATATCTGAAGATGGTTTCATCTTTGAATTCGCTTCATTACCTTTGGAGGTCGCTCGGCCTATTTAGCCTACAATGTGCACAAAAGTGGCGTAAAACATAAATCTTCACAACATGATATACCGATTAAGGATTAAAACCAATCCCCGTCATCAGAACTGGACATAAATACCACTTTGATCACTTCATCATCAAAATATGAGTATTAATCATCAACAGAATCAGTTTATTGTTTTCTTTTCTTCTAAACTGTTTGGTTCTAAACATTTCTCACATTTTGTTACAAGAGAAGGGTTCGGTGACTGGCGAAATTGATCATTATGAAAAAAACCTACTCACCGAGGCTTTATGTTAACATACGTAACTGGTACAAGGCTTAGGGTTGGGGCAACAGTTGAACAAACTAATTCAGGAAAAGTGTGATTACTGGGAACATGTCTTGGGGCGTGTCATAGCTGTTATTCGTATGTTAACTGAACGTTTCTAGGGTTTTTTAGGAACAAAAGAAAGGTTTGGACCATTGAAAAATGGGAATTGTTTAAGGTTGCTTGAGCTATTCAGTCATTTCGATCTATTTTTAGCAGGTCACATTTCGAAATATGGAAATTCTGGCAAAGGAAATCCTTCTTACCTGTCCAAATCACCTGTGAGGAACTTATTCAACTGATGGCCCAAATGTCCATGCGCTTATTGTTGAAATGTTCTGCTTATTTTAGTTTGTCAGATAATTCAACACCAAATCTGTCATATATCGGTCAGTTAAGTGTTGTACTTAGGTAGTTAAATGATGGACAGACTATTGAACGCCTTTTTACCTTTCTGGAAATGAAAGTCATACCGGTGAGGAAATGGCGAATCAATCGGGTGTTGCAGTATTTAAGTAACGTTTGTAAGCTAAGCTTTTCAAAATGTAGGGGTCACTCTTACGACATGTCTGGGCGTTATAAGGGAATGCAGCAAAATCTTTTAGAAACAAACAAGTTTGCTATTTTGAAAAATAAAAATGTTTTTTATGTTTTACTATTGTTTATATTTTTAATTACATATATAAGTGGGCACCAATATATTTTAAGTGATTAGGGCCTCTATAGGTCTTAATCTGGCCCTGGGTCGGAGGTTCGAATCCCGGCTGTGTCACTATAGTAGCAGGAGGCAGGCAACTGGCAAGGTTTTCTCCGCCGAATATTCCATCTATTGTAAATTCGAAATTTATTTAAAATTAGTCCCCGTGGTGAAGCAGTAAATTACAAACCATATGCATCTCCCTCATTTGAGGTAGCTATATAATTTAAGCCATTTCGGCCATTATTATTATTATAACATTATCGGACTGAAGCAGGGTGAACAAATTACGATATATCTATAGCTAGTGCGATAGCTGATAGGCCTGTCTGCGTAGGTTATGCGTACTTAATTTCAGTTTCATATTATTCTATTATAAGTACGTACATTTCGATGTGTTATTCTTAGAAATCATGCTACGTACGTTGCTAAATGCACCGAATACTAATTGAATAGCATTTTTGATATGGCTAAAATGAGATTATCTCTCAACTCAAACAGCGTCAATAATTAATTGACTAGTTTAATTTGATAAATGTACGTGGATCGCAAATTTCTGTCGTGACAACATCATCATATATGACTTTGAACGACGACCGATCCCTTGATCTCAGCAGTACTGCCGTTGTTTGTCCATGAACCCCCTCTCTCTCTCTCTCTCTCTCTCTCTCTCTCTATATATATATATATATATATATATATATATATAATGACTTCCTTGGACAAACACCGGAATTTGCATTGTATTTTGACCAAAAAGTTTTGCCACAACTTCGAAAAAACGTTCACCAACTATACAACCCACTCACCAAAGATATCCATACCCTAGACATAAATTATCTACGAAAGCATGAATAATGTAATTTTAAGTAATTTCAGTCATCGATCACGCATGCAACTAGAAAACATTAATTGAAATTGCCAGTAATTACTGTAACCACCCAAATATATTCTTGTGATATATATATATATATATATATATATATATATATATAAGAGAGAGAGAGAGAGCTTCGCGAGGTCAGAAAACCCGAGAAATTTAATTATCAGGAAATGTTTAATTCTAATGTTACAATAAATAATCTAATATATATATATATATATATATATAATTCCTTTTCAACAAGCTTTCATTAAATTATTATTGTTGAAATCAACAAATATGTTGATCCAGATAGTAGATTAATTGTGCATGTAATGTAACAAGAATGAGAACTAAGAAGAAATTCAACTCCTGCTGCAGTGGTAGATTAACCCTATAAGCACGTGCTTATGGCAGCAATGGAAGGGGGAAAAATTTCTCAGAAATTTGGTATAACCGAATTTACCATTTAGATGATTAAATTAATTAAATTTATAGTCATTTTCAAAATTTAATGAAAAATGAATACGTTCTGTTTATAAAGCGTTCTCTCTTGTGTCATTATGTTTATCCTAAAAAATAAAGTACACTGTGCTCGCAGATTGGAAGTCCTACATGTTTTGAACAAGTTTAGTACGCGTTTGAAACAGTGCAAGTGACGGGTAGTAGGTTGTAAGTTCTTTGTTTAATTGCCAACTGTCACTGGTGTTAATTGCATGTGTATTCATTACCTCATTCTTGCTTTAAGTTGCTTAATAACTATTCATTTTATTTTGTACTTGGGTAGAAGTAGAAGTAAACCTATTCAAAACTACTGGAGTAGAAGAAAAAGTAAACTTGTACAAATCTACTATTTTCTAAAACTAATTGAAATAAAAGTAGAAGATAAAATTTATTGTAACACAAAAAATAATAATCAAATATAGCCGATAAGATTGCAGATTGCAAGTTCTACAAAATGAGGATGTGAAATTAAAAACATGTGCAGATCTGTGTGTATCATTAGCTAACCAACTGTGAACTTCAAGAGATGAATTTGAAAAATATGATAAAGGTACAAAGGAAATGTTATCAGATGTTGATTATGAGGCAGCTACAACTCGCAAACGTATCAGACAGAAGGTACCCAATGATGGATATACACCAGAAATATATCTGAATGCCAGAGATGAATTTAATATCACCACCTTTTATACAATTGTTGACAAACTTCGAGAAGGAACTTCGAGAAGGAACACACAATCGTCGGAAAGCTGAACGACTGTGCCGGAAAACAAAGCTGGAGATCCATCATCATCTATTCAAAGAAAGATGTCGTGTAGTAGGAAATCTTCTCATGAGATCCAAGACGACTTATTATTCAGACAAGATATCGGAATGTCTGTTCAAAATCACTAAGAATTCGATGGGACATAAAGGAGAAATCATTCTGCTAAGCTGTTCATCTGATGAGCACTTGGCCAACAAGTTTAGTGATTTCCTCATGAGGAAAAATACAACCATTGAGACGACATTGATAATCACTAGTCTTCGATAAGCGACGCTGTCGTGATGAACGCTGATATCAAATTTGAAGGACAGCCTCTGACAAAACTTGCGCCTGCCACTCAAGGCGAGGTACTTGATATTATCATTAAGTCTCCCTCAAAATCTTGTGAACTAGACCCATTACCTACATACCCGTTGAAAGGAGTGCTGGGATATCTACTGCCTTTGATTACGGCTATTATAAACAAATTACTGGTGGAGTCCAAGGTTCCGCTTTCTTTCAAAAAGGTCAATATTAGACCACTGCTGAAGAAGCCAAATATGGATAAAGCGGAATTGAAAAATTACCGCCCAGTATCTAATCTGCCTTTCTTGTCGAATATCCCGGGGAAGCTGGTTGCTAAGCGGTTGGAGACTCATTTGAGTAGTCACAGACTGCATGATAATCTTAAGTTTACCGTACCGGTCACTCTACAGGGGTCCTTCATGACATTGCTGAAGCTTTAGATAGGAATGTTATGGCGGCATTAGTTCTGCTTGTCTGCTGCTTTCGATGTCATAGATTACAAGATCCTTCAAACGCGCCCTGAGCATTCGTTTGGAGTAACCGGAAGTGCCCATTCCTGGATCAAGTCTTATCTGAGTGACAGATCTCAGTGTGTTGCCATAGGAATGATGACATCAGAAGGTAAGTGCCTGAATTTTGGGGTGCCACAAGGATCGGTACTTGGACCACGTAAGTACTGTTTGTATTTAAAACCAATTGGTGCGATATGTAGCCGACATAATTTGCTCTACTACTGTTATGCAGATGATACCCAGGTTTATATGGCGATCATGCCCAAAACAACTTGATCCGATGTTGCAAAGAAATTGGAAACTTGCTTGGCTGATATCAGTACTTGGATGAGTGCAAACATGCTTAGGGTAAACGAGGAAAAGACAGAGCTCATTATCTTTAACCCAAAACATCAGGTTGGGATAAATGAGGAATTAGGGCTTCAGGTAGGTAAGAATACTGTTTCTGTAGCATCGTCAGTGAAGAACTTAGGAGTATATTTTGATACATCCCTGGCCATGTAGAGGCAAGTAAATGCAATATCCAAAGCCTGTTATTACCAAATTCGTAATATTGGTCATATCAGGCGATTCATTACATTGGATGTTTGCAAAACACTGGCACACGCCCTGATAACATCTCGGCTAGATAACGGGAACGCTCTCCTGTATGGTCTTCCAAGCAGAATGATGACACGGCTACAGAAAGTACAGAATTATTCTGCCAGGTTAGTCACTCGCCCTCATATAAGAGAACATATAACACCATTCTTGAACTCCCTGCATTGGCTTCCGGTTATATACAGGTCGCAGTACAAGATTTAGATGTACACTTTTAAGGCACTCCAAGGGACTGCCCCTCAGTATTTAGAGGAACTTGTCGTACCGTATCAGCCAACAAGGTCTCTACGGTCTGAGTCTGGATCATTCTTAGCCGTACCAACAACACGTGGAGTGACATACGGTAATAGATGTTTCAGAAAGGCTGCTACAACCTTATGAAATAATCTTCCAGTAACCATCAGAAAGTGCAAGACCCTTGATACCTTCAAACAGAAGATAAAAACTAATCTTTTTGTTTCAGCTTTTTCCTAGCTGAATATATTATGTATTTGGCTGGAAAGAATTATGTATTTTTAAAGAAGTAAATCTGTTACATCCATATGAATTATTTATTGTCAAACGCCTTAAAGTAACCTTTTTACAGGTTATATAGGGCGCTATATAATTTTTTTTAATTATTATTATTTATTAACTGAGATGAAAAGAAGAGGAGAGATATACAAAGAAATAATAGAGATATTTTAGTTTCTAAGTGATGTGCCATATAATGTCATTTCATCATCTACTAACTTTAAAAGATTTTCTCAATGCTGTCAAAAGCTGATAGATGCTTACTCAGAGGAATTCAATAGTAATTTCTCAGCTGAAAATGTAAAAACAAGATTCAGTCACGTTGAACTTTATAAAATAATTTTAGAAGACAATATTGAGTGTGCCTTTCAAAATATAGACATTGCTTTTCGTATATTTTTAACATTAATGGTCACAAATTGCTCAACTGAGCGTTCAATTTTCACGGTTGAAATATATTAAAATCCCCCCCCCCCACCCCAGAACAACTATATGCAACAATTAAGGCAGGAAAGGAAAAAAGTAGGAGAAAATTATTCAATTACAAATGAAAATATGGTTTATTAATGTTTATATTTTGAATTACAAATCTATGGGGGCACCAATTTTTTAATGCTTAGGACGTGTCCTGCTGATATGTGATGAAGTCAACAATATTATAAATGATTTATTTTACAAGTATGAGGAGCAAATTGAATATTTTGCAAAATATGGCGTACAGACTAGCAGTTTCTATTAAATTAATAATTACTTTACAGGTGAGAAAATTTGCACAGATTCTGCTATAATTTGTCTATAATGAATATATGTTATTAATATTACTATATAGATGCTTGAAGCATTGCTTATATATACACATTATACTTGAATCGTTCAAGTAAATTGGTTCCTATTTTATCAATTTATGTGCACAAATTCTGAACTATGTTATGCTTTAGTCTATCAATATTCTTAATATTAAAGTAAGGTTCATAACCCATATTAGTTTTAAATTAGACATACATGTATATCATACTAGATCTATATCATATATATATATATATATATATATTATATATAATGGGTGTCATAACGAGCCACATATTAAATTATTTTGTTTTCTTTTCAGCAGGTCGGCGAGTTCTGATATAATGTTATAATGTGTCGCACACGTCCTCGAAGGGAATTAAAGGACCTCTAAATTTTATTATTGGGTTGTAAATTGTTATTATTAATAGACTACATTCCAACCAAAATCCACGGTGATTACACGCTAACTTTAGTTGACAATGTTTCTGGTTTGTTGCCGTTGAATAGTATGACCGCGTTTTTACTATACACCATCCTAATATGTTGTATACGTCCAACATGGATACGAAATGATTGCGTTCCGATGTTACCCAGGAGTTAAGATCTAGTCTAGATCTAGATCTAGACCTAGCAGAGAACTTAAATATATGAATTAGATCTAGTCTAGTTTCTGATACACCATATGAGACTGTTAATATCTTTTAGATCTAAATAGATTAATTTATGTTTCGAATTGGCTCACAACGACTGGACCCAAGTGTCAAGTCACCACCATCATCAATCATGACCATGAATCATCATTATCATACGTCGTAGTCGTAGACTATTAGTATTAGATCAATAGATGTAGATCTAGAAGACTAAATCTAAGTTAGTAAGTAGACTGTCAGTGTGTGACTGTGAGTGTCCGTGTCATTCTAGACTTAGATTAGATCTAGTAGATCTATAAGAGTATGACTATCAGTTAATATGAGTTATCACTATGTCTATGAGCTGATGAGTATGACGCATTTTTATACGACATTTTAAATGATCCTCTCATCTCTGTTTTAGACTAGAGAAGGTCTATCTCTAAGTGATAACACATAAGTCTAATGTTTTTTGTTTAATAAAATGATGTGGTATGTGTGTGTATGGACAGCCTGTATGACTTATATTTGTACAGACACACTGCCGACTGCCTCCACCCTCACTACTACTGACATTAGTGCACCAGTACACAATAGTCAAGTTTGGATTTTATATTTATTACTATTAGGAAGAAGAGAATAAATTGATTTATATCAACTTTAAGTTATTACTATCACAATATAATCGTCTTTTTTCCATTGTGGATGTATCGATACAAATTATATCATGTTTCTGTTTTAATTGTTACAGTTAGAGTCCTAGAGTAAATATAAGTCTAACCATTGATCATCTCAATTTTTGGGATATCTAACATCTTGTGATAAATTGTGATTGGCCTGATTCAAATTGTATAGAAATCTGTGGAAAATTTATTATTGAATGGTTTGTTATTTTTTTTATTTTGGCCAGATGTCACACTTATGTAGTTATGATGTGAAGTAGCCATGAATGCTATCATAGCGCTGTGTCACTTCTGTGAGAACCACGGACCCAGTATTATTTTCTGCACTCAGGTGTTCCATTCAGAAAGTTTGCTGAAATCAGATACATCCCTACTGCTTGAAGATGGAAAGTGTTCTGAAGAAAGCCTACCTACAGGAGTTCCGGTGGATAAAAATATTAATTCATCTGTTTCGAAGGTAGAGGTAAAATGTGAGGTATGTACTGACAGCTAGTCCTGTAAAATTGTTGGTTTTATTTCTTGCATAATAAGTATAACTCATTAAAAATCTTTTTTTGTATTCAAACCAATCAGTACAACACAACATTTTATAAATAAAGGCAAGATTGTATAATACCAAACTGATGGTAATTCATAACCACTTCATTTAAGATTAAATAAATTTTTAGTGTTTGTGTACATACAAAGATCTAGACTTGATGTGAGGGTAAAACAATTGTTACCGACTGGAACTCCCCCGCAGAAGTCGTTGTCAACAGTAAAAAAATTTCAAATCAAGATTAGATCGCCTTTGCCATTACAAGCAGTACAAGATGCCATGTATCATTATTAAATTGTATTACTGCAATAAGACTGGAACCAACAGTCATTGTGACTCGATCCATATTCCATATATTTGGTATTATTGATGGATCAGTGGACATGGTGAATAAACTAGCAAACCTAGTATAAATATAGAGCTGAAAATTGAAGTATTATTTTCTCGGTTCACAACATTGTGGGTGACTGACCACGTTAAATGGCACTGCCATCTCCACTGAATCATTAAAAATAAAGGGGGACATTTAGGCCCCCTGAGCACACAAAAACACTCTAGCAGTGACCACCCTCAGGATATTTCAGGTCCATCTTTCCATACTGCTCCCCTGTGACGGGGGAGGAGATTTTTCCACTACTCCAACATAGAGGCTGTGCTGAATAAGCGACAACCCCAAAATACAAAGCATCAATATATACAATTAACAAAAACAAATAAAATTTTAAAACTTGAAAGAAATCAGGTATTGAAAAATATTGCTTAGTTACAGTGTATGAAACATTTTGTTAAAAATAGAGGTGTATAGTTATGAAGTGGTATGGTACAAATTCTACTTATGAACTACTATCACCCGGGTGGCTACTGAGAGGACGCACAGTTTCCTACAGGGGAACAGTGCACAAACTATGTTGCAGAGGTTGAGGTTGCCCACATCATCAGCACCTGAGAGAAGAACTGCTCAATGACAGATACTCTCTTTGCCTCACCAAGCTTTTGAAAACAACAAGCTTGACAGACTTTTAGAAGCCTTAGAACCTATTACCAGTGTCGGCTAAGATATGTTACTTACAATGGATCCCTGCTCACTGTGGCATATCAGGAAATGAAAATGCTGGCAGTACTGGGGGCAGCTAAAGAACAGAAGGATAACTGGGTGACAAACAAAGAGATGAAATCCCGTATTAAATCTTTCTATAGACCTCCCAAACCAGCAAATGATTATTACCTGGTATCCCATCAGGGACAGGTCAACATTTTCTGACTAAGGACTGGTTGAACCACCACATGCATAAGAGGTTCCGACTGATACCTTCTTCCAGTTCCACATGATTCTGTGGTGAAGCAGAACAGATGACCGAACATGTCATCTAAGACTGCATAAACTTCCAGTAGTTTTGTCATTATTACATAGTTGTATTTGTCAATTTCATGATGTGTAGCTGCAACAATTGGACCGTACTTCAGCTCCAGATTGTGGGACTGGACCTGGTTCCTGTCTTTGTGGGATATCTTTCACTAGATAGTCATTGTTTGACCATATGTCCTGCATTTGCCCAGCTTTGAGGCCTAACAACTTCACTAAGCTGGAGTTACTGAATGTACTTTTATAGAGCAAATAATTCTACCATTTGTCTCAGCATATTGTCCATATAGATTAGTAGGCTCAGCTATAGTCTACTTGATATGGCAGATTGATTGAGTGAAGACTCTGTGTAACCTTGCCATCAATCACATCTAAATCATATGGCTGAGGGGTTAATCTTTAGGAAAATGTGAATGGATGAGATTTGAACCCTGACCTGGTGATTTGCTGTGAAGTGTTCTAAGCACTAACTATTGGATTGCCCATTCACTGCAGTTCAGTTCAGGCCTAAATAGTGGGAAATATGATAAAACCCCTAATTCTGATGCTTAAATTTTATACGTCTATTTAACATGCTAAGAAATAAGGTTAATCTAGTTTCAAAATATTTGTTTCAATTAAAAAAATATTGATTTTTAAAATCCCTTTTCAATGATGACTTAACATTATTTAATTTTATGTTGATTGATATAGGCTTGTAGGTCACTGCCCGTTGGATTGTCGGGATACCGAAGTAATGATAGGGAGGCAAATGTTAGCTACATCAGCAGTCAGCATCCAAATTCTCATCAGGTGTTTTCAATGGTTAGACAGGCCTGTGTACGGAGCCTTAGTTCCGAGGTAAGTATAAGCTTCTTTCTGTTTCAGCATCTGGCATCAGCCAGTAAATACTGGAAGGAAATACAGATTGAATGTAAGAATTATGTGTACTGATTATAGAGAATGATAGAAGTCTTCTCTGTATGTTTTAAACATTAATATTTTGTTAGAAACTTTTGTGTGTCTAACTTGCCATTGATCGTATAATTTCTCATATATCACGTGTTCCTTAAAAAGTAATGTTAATTATTTGAATAAAAGCTCTATGTTGTTACGTTTTCTAATTAAAATGTATTTTATCCGTACATATTATATTATTTAACTAGTATTTTGTCATGACTTGAATAATTATATCAAGGATACATTTGAAATGTCTTATATACATGTGAAGACTATACCAAAATGATAGATTATATAAAGCAGTTTTGTATCTCTTTTCTTGATCTGAAGGTGTCACCAGGTAGGGATGGTCCAGGGCCAATTTTCTTTGGCGATGACAGCAGTGGTTATGTTTTCAGTCACACATTTATTATCAAAGACAGTCAATACTCACGTGGCTTTCAGCGCAGGTACAGCATCATCATTGTAATGATGGACAAGATTTATCTCTTAAACTCCTGGCCATTCCTTTTCAAGCATGCCAGAGACATAATTGAAGAGATACCAGGCTAAAGCAATGAAGGTTTATGAAGCAGAGCAAGCTAAGAATCCAACTCGCAACAAACAATTCTATGGTCAGGGAAGGCACGTGAATATTAAGGCGATAACTCAATTGAAGCCAGCACGCTCACTGGTGGATTTAACAGGAGATAAACACATATTCAGAAAGTTACATCAGACTTTCACCTGGTTATTGAAAGCAGGTGGGAACAGACTTACTGAGAAGCTCTTAGAAGGTCCACCAACTGAAGACTCCATTATTGATGTAGAAAAACAAGAAGGTCAGATCAGGTTATAGTATCTCGTGTTAATTTGGCAATGTTTTTACTAGAATACCTTTTCATGCCAATATGCAATTAAACGCTACTCAGTTACTTATTTAGGTATAGGATTCAGATCACACTATCTCTCTGAAGGGTATTTCATTTTCCTTCATTAACTTGGGAAATATCTTCGTCTATTTGACCTGCTACATGCACAAAAGAAGTTAGAAAACGCTGTTTACATTTTGTTATCTGTGTATACTCTAATGCCTAATAATCACACAAAGTCAAATATGTTTAGAGAAATATAAACAAATCTGTATTTAATGTGACTAAACTGTGTTTATTAGACTAGACATGCAAGACTAAATACTCCAGCCAAAGAAGATAACTTTAGAAAATAACAAAGTAAGAAATATTATACATGTATTATTAGTTTTATTTGTTTAGAGACAGAAGAGGGCTTTGTATTACTGACTAGTATAAAGGACAGTAAGGATGAACAAGTAGAACAATGCATTGAACCAGAAAATGTAGATATGGATTGTCCAGTTTTTACAAATGTTCGACACCTTCTTAAGGTAACTGTTGCATCTATATTTTTGTGTGTGCTTAAATAACTAATTACCTAGCATAATTAAGTATTTCAGGTATTAGATAATTCAGGTATATTTCTCATGTACATTGTGATCGTTCGTGTAAAAAGGGACTAAATTTAGTAAAATACTAGTCATTTGTTTAAATCCATGTAATACCATTATATGGATTATTTGTGAAATATTTGTTTTGGTTATATATTCATTGTTTAATCCATGACTTATTTTCAGATGCTGGGATATTCGCAGTTCCATACACTTGCTCATCATGTTGTCATTGGTAATCAAGTCATTGTTCAGGGTCATAGGCCAAGACTAGTGCGATCTATAATAGATTGTCTCAAAGTAAGTGCATTTTTTATGGTAACAAATTCTACTTATTCTATACATAGAAGTAAACACTCATACCTGAATATGCTAGCACATACACACGAAAAGTATTCTAATGTTGAAAAAGGTAATTTATTTCTTTACCAAATATGTTAAATCAACCAAAACACTAGTAATTGTTATGATGTACTGTTTGAACACTGGTAAAATAAAAATCATCCTGGTCACAAACATGCCAAAGATCAGATGTTTTGCCAAGTTTGCTTACAACACTTTTTGCACAGCAGAAATAAACATCGTATCTGAGGTACATTAATTTACATGTATCTAGGTGAGCATATATTCCAAATATATATTCTGTTGCCACATATGATGTGATAAGTTGAAGAAGTAACTTCAGATTCCAAACAGTTAATAATTCTTTCATTCACAGATCACCATTGTTGCTAATATATTATTTATGAGCCAGGTCTTGATTATGTCAGGCTTTTTAATTGTTGGTTTATGCAGCATTTTGTGATGCAGTCATTTTCGTCACTAGACATGGCTATAATAAAACATTTATTGATTGAAAGTGAAATGAAACACTGAATACTGTATCAAGTATTCCTAAAAAATAGCTACAATTAAACATAAAATTCAAATGAAGAAAGGTGTAATTATTTGAAGACAAAGTAAGCTAGTTATTTTTCTGCTGATATTTATTTGAAAAGCTTGATCCAAATTTGTCTTTACCATTTGAATCATGCAGTAATTATTGTATAGGTGTGCCTTGTTTTATTAGTTTCATTATACATGATGTTTTTTCAATTAATCCCTAGACCCTCCTACCTAAGGGCTGTTGCAAGGTGATCTACTATGCCAATGTATATGAAGATGCTTGGCGATGCAACTTTCTTGGCGTAACGCCATCCACTAGTCTTCCTGAACATATAGAACATTATGTTCTCATCAGTATTCACGAAGCATGCCATGATGATTTTGGTAATTCGGATGAAGAAGTGGAAGATGCTGTGCTCTCATTACAAGATGAAATGTTCAGTGGATTTGTGTTCACTGTCCATTCTCCTACTGCACTGCCTGAAAAAGGTATTGATTCATTAATTGGTTTTTATCCCCCCCCCCACCCCAATACAGGTATGAGCTGTTTCAAACTCACAACTTGGAGTTTGGTCCAACCACAGAGTTATTCTTAACAAGAGTTAACCAATCAATACTTTCCCATATGAAAATATCAAGCAAACAATAAATACATTAATGAGAATGTATTACTGTATATACTTGTGTATAAGTCTACCTTGTATATAAGACAAGGTCAGTATATCAGTCAACATCGCGGGATACTGCCTAACTTGAATATAAGTCGAGGCAGAATTTAAAACTTGAAAACTAATTTTCCACAGTGAATAGAAGAATGTAAGGATTAATCACGTTGGAGTAAAGGCCATCTTGTCATTTCATGGCAACCTCTAGGACATTGTATTAATATTATAACATAAGCTCTATGAATTATGGCTACAAGAGGTCTTCTACAGTACATAGATTATTATTTACCTTTTACAGGTCCTGTCATCCTCAGTAAGATGGAATATGCATTGATGGATGATAATTTGGCTGACTCGGTTGTAGATCAATGTCTCCTTTGTTTGAAGGAAGAATGGATGAAGTATATATTAGTTTTATTATTTATAGCATAGTTTTTTAAAGTTTATTATGAAAAATATTAGACTATTGTCAGATTAATTTCTATTCTTGGGAAGAATTAGACAATTTTATTAATCATGCAGCTGTATTAATATATGAGAAAATATATAAAGACATCACAAAATGCTGTATATAGGTCATTTATCATTCTTCATATACATTTCTATATTTGTACTTTAGAATACAGAGTTTGATTGATCAGTTAAATGTAGTACCAAGTCATAATATTATTAAAATGTTGGAATGATATGCATGTGTAAATACATTCATTATTTGTGTGGTGTACTTTTTTGACATATAAACTTAAACAAACTGGAGAAGTGCTGAATATGATATTATTTTGGGTGGTAAAACAAATTTGGGATCTTTGGGGTCTAAAATGGCAAATTTCAATTTTGAAATTTCATCAGTAAAACTCGGTTTAAAAAGCTGTTCCTTAGAAGAAATGATGCGCTGAATGTATCAGTTTAAAATAATGTATTACCGGTAGTTATACGAGCAGTTGCTAATTGCACCTCTAGTAATTAAGTGGCGGAGTGAAGGTAGAAACGTGACCTATGTGTAACATTCATTTGTATTGAAATCTTTTCTGTGTTTTATGCTTTCTGATAATATGGTTTTCATATTCAATTTTGTTTTGTATTTGAAGGATGGTATGGACAGCTGGGATTACCAACTTGTCTAATTTTTTCATGACCAGTCATGTTATACCTAAATGAACATGTTTTTAAACTCATTAGTAAAGTGAAGCTTGTACTTTCACTTCAATGTAAATCACCAGTACTAATGTTTAATGTATTATGAATTGATGGAATGTTTTGTATATTTTCAGCAAAGTAAAAGTCCTGTTTAAATTCACAAAGGCTGGAGGTAGTAGATCTGTGGAAGACACAAGAGAATTATTGCATATTGTTGGTGCTCAGGAACAAGACAAAGTGGTGCTGCAGTTTTGGAGGACTGGTCTGAGTGCACAATACAGACATCATATGTTGTCCTCTGCAGTGAGTAATGCCAAATGCTGACCACTGATCTCTTCACCAGTGTTGTTGTCTTTTTCAAATGTATGTATTTTTTGTTGGATAAAGCATAATAAAGGTTTGTAAGAACATGTTAGCTTTTGTTTTGACTTACCCCAAAGGCAGATAATTATATTTTGATCTAGTGTTGTTAAAAGTACATTTAATACAAAACTTAAGTTTCATATAAAAATATTTGGCAAACTTTAATAATTGTTCTTGAAGAACACCATATCATTCTGAAGTTTACTAAGATATGACATTAGTTATAATCTTTTGTTAACATTCTGTTATTTAAGATTAACTGAACATGCAGTGTATCAACATCTTTATTTCGCAGAATCTCCTTTATTTCATGATTCTGCTAGATCTTCTTTATTTCCTCCTTTTTGACATATCTCCTTTTTATGGACAAAAGGACATTGTCTGCATTTTGATTGGCTTGTTTCCTCACAATTGAGTGTGTAATTGTATTCAAGTGACTTTTATACTTTCAAATTGAGCTCCTTCTGCAATAAAACACTGGTTTATAAGGGTGTATTAACTATTTTCCCATTCATGTCACTTTTTTTCAACAGTTTTGATAAAATGATAGCGGGACATCTTCCCTTGAACTCATAGCAGCATCGGGGCTACAAATAAAGCCTATGACTTTACCTCCATTGTTTTCATTTCAAGTCTGTGGACACACCTACATGGTATCGGATCATAAACATTTTAGCAAATAAACATGTACTTGATTGGTTTATACTATTTGAAGGGTTCTTAAGATATATTCATCTGAAGTATGCTTAATTTTCATGTTATAAATTAAGATGAAAAATCTTAGCACAGTCAAGTAACTGTTTAAAAAATTCTAGTATCTTACTGAATGTTCTTTTGTTTTATTCATCCATAATCGGTTTATTCAATGTAGAATGCTCGATTTTAATTCTGTACATCAGAAATTGCAGACTTAATGAGCACACGTTCTCTGACAAGTTCAAATTGGTCAGTGTTAAAAATATATGTCGGTGCGTACAATTATAGGATGTTGGTATCCAGTGAGAAATGCAATCACTCACTCATAAGGAGTTCAACAGCAACATTTTTGGAAATGATAACTGTAATAAATCAACTAAATTTGCAGTGTGAAGTGGAAGAATTTTAATCTAGATCCCAAAGTCACGAAAGTGTCAAACATTGTAGATTGTAGCAGGCAAACCACAAAGTCCACAAAATCATAATTCACTCCACTTGGTTTCATTGCGTTCCATCAAGTAATATGGTCAATAGGGTAGCTTGTAATCTGTGAGATGTTCCGGGAAAATTGCTTGCTTGAAGTATTTGAAGACGATGTCTTTGAATGCAGGTGACTGGAGTTTGGGACGATCAAGAGGTGAGTGCCACGTATCACATGCTGCAGCCAGCGAAGCATTGTCTGCTTGGCAGCAATCAATAGCATTGGCAACAGGTCGTAGCTGACAGGTAAGTTGCAATTTCCACCTCATTTCACCGGGAAGCTGTGGTTTGCGACTATCTGAGCACTCAGTGAATCAGGCACATGGCTTGTGGTGGTTTCTAAAATACGTTTGCACTTCTGCAATGTGCTTCATAACAGACTGTGTAGCGAGGTTTTGACCCGACAAGTTAAGCCAGTGAGCAGAGCAAGCATACACTGTGAGGTCTGGATCATCCTGTTGTAAGGCAACACGAATCGGGTCCATGTTTTTTGCGTTATCAGTACGTATTTCCGACATAAAACAGGGTTATGTCTAGCTTTTTGATGGATTCCTGACACAAAGTCTTACAGTTCTCGCCATGGAATCATTGTGATGACTGTCCAGCAGACACGATTTACCCCGGAGCTGTAGACTGTAGGCTCATTGTGAACGTCTCTATTAATTTGGTATTTTCATGGCACCTTTCTCCAACCCTGTTACCTATAATTACGTGTATAATTCAGGACTGCTGAGTGATCATATTTGCGACTAATGGAGCTTTTGAATCAATATTTCATGATCATTTAACAATTACAACAAGCACACATAATTGGATTGGGGAAGATAAATAGATATCCCATTACAGTAATTAGCATTGTCAGTTTAAGTGGACCTTTTGAAATATTTACTTGTTGAGTTATTTAGACACAGTGCTGATCACACCTGAAACACATAGCCAAGGAGCGACTCACTAAGGAAGCGAATTCTCCACACACACACACACACACACACACACACACACACACACACACACAGAAAGTTTTGAGCCGGATTCGAACTCACAATCTGGAGATTTGCAGCACAGTGCTCTAATCACTGCGACATCAAAGTCATTTAGTGAATTGAGATGACTTCTAGTGGTACATATTGAAGGTTAGGCTAGGATTTCTCTGCAAATCAAATATGATTGGTGCAAAATTCACCGAAGATTTAGAATAAACCGCTAAAATTGGAACCAAAACGATAATCATTTCTGAGCATAAAAATGAATGGTAACTTTCATCACTATTAAACTGTATGATTCTTTCAAAATTAAATTCGTTAGCATTACATCATCTTGTTGTTCCCGTAAATAGTACAGCTGTATAGCGATTATTTAGCGTGAGTGGTACGTTCCTTCGTCCTGACGCATGACAGAGCCCACTTGGTCATATTAAAAAATCACATATGATTTTAATTGGACTAATTGCATGTAGCAATAACAAATGTGTATACATTTATATACAATTATACGCATTTAAATGTGCGTCTTTCTGAAAACTAAATAAATTACTTCATCCAGTCTGTTTTTAGTTTTGACTTGTGTATAAATAACAACTTGATGTAATCATGATTACGCTTATGAATACATGATCCTGTAATCGTAATCGATTACTTTCGTGTTTTGGGTGATTGTAATCGTAGTAATAAAAAGTATTTGTAATCGATTACAATCTTGATGCAATCGCCTCGTGTCTGCCATATCTATAATCCTCACCTTTACGGACAAGGAGTTTAATATATATGGTCATACATTTGTAAGTTAATGTCTTATATTATTCCATTAATTAGCATATGACCTACTACGCTCATAGGACTATGATATGTGCTATTTTATCAAAACACTGGTACGTATGTATATCTTACACTAACTGTCTGTTTTTAGTAATCGATTTAAAGATAATAATATTGGGTGAATACAAAGTGTTCTCAGTGTTACTCCAGATATTATTATATAGTACGATTTTATGAGGATATATTTTTATTGCGAACAGAGTGTATAGATTTATATATAAACACCGATTTGCAGTAATGAAGGATGATGCTGATTGGTGTTTTACGGCCACTTTTGTGCACATGGTAGGCTAAATGGGCCGAGTGACCTCCAAAGGCAATGAGGCAAAGTCAAAGATGAAACACCCTTCAGATATGCTAGTAATGAAGGACATTTATTAACAAAACACATAATCACACCAATATGTTGCAATGTTGTACTTTCATGCTTTAACGCAACCACGAATACTTAAATCGTCAAACTGTCAAATGTTTTCAACATCAAGTAAATCATTCAGATTAAACACTTAAAACTACACCAGATTATTTCAATTTGTTTTAAAACCCAAAATTAACAAAGACAATTGGCAGCTGTGCACCTAATCTCAATAAACACAATACGATAAGCCATGCCTGGGAATTTTTACACCAATGATAACATTTACCAACATGAAACTGCTTCTCTCTAAACCAGTTTATTGCATTGACAAATCTTATATTGTTTTCATACAATTATTAACAATAAAATTAAAATACGTGTCGTTCTTTTTACGCAAGGAATACGTCATAGAATGTTCGAAAAATGCAGTATATGCATTACTTACGTGCAAATATATAATCTAGCACGTATAATATCATTTAACATTCAACTGCGGCACATTTTTAACTGGGTATCCCTGTACTCATCAATTGATTGGCTTCATCCAGATTTCTCTTCTGGAAGGTTCGCAGTGTGAATTTATTCAGTTGGTGCCTTTTACTTCTTACTTTAGCTGATAGTTGTTCTGAAGGAATATAGTTCCGACGTCTTCTTTCACAGTCTACTTTTACCACCCGTGTGTTCATTGTCTTCTGCCTTCTTTCTTGATCTGTAAGCTTTTCGAATTTCAGTCCTCGCTTTGCTTATGTTTTCCTGCGAAGAATAAATTTCAATAAGTTATAAAGTACGTTATGGTGGGAATATTCGTTACCATTAATCATGCAACTAATTATCTGTGTACGTTTCGTCATTTATCAAATATCAACCATCTAACTTAGCGATACAATTGTGTATTACAAATATTGACATTTTTATGTACAGGAAACAATACTGTTATTCAGTGTAACTCTTCCGATGTGGTTCAATATGTTATGATATTTCATTATTTATCTGTTCCAAATATTTACATTCATACAAAATATAAAGGAACTATTTTCTTTTATGTATATACACACACTTACAAAGACATTCATGATTAACTCTCCTTAACCACGAACGGAAAATGTATTTTGCACGCGCGAGAACGTTTTACGCACTTTGGAGTCAGCAGAGGAAAGGCACGTGAAACGAATATTTTCATAACGTTCATTTCATGACGCCTCCTTGGTCTAGCGATAGCGTGTTGGATCACAGATCACTACCACCCGTCTTCGAATCTCGGCGTGGGCATATCTGAAGGTTGTTCCATCTTTGATTTCGCTTCATTTCCTTTGGAGGTCACTCGGCCCATTTAGCCTTCCATGTGCACAAAAGTGGCCGTAATACACCAATCATCATAACGTACATTTCAATACAACGAATTATTAGGATTTGTGACATGCTAATATCCACAAATATGCTAATATTGTACAGTTGCACAGCATGTACGATGGGGTTCACACAATTTGGTATAAAATGTTCACAGCTCGTCCTCTTCTCGTGATATTACGAGGTAACGGACAATTCTCTCAATACCCCTTTTTGTGAGTTGAGCAAACATGCAACATCATCGTCCTGAAATATATTTTATAAATTCTGAGACGTTTCGGAGATACATGGAACATATATCATTTGATGATAAAAATATATACATTTGTGAGAAATTTCCTATACCAGGTCATTGAGAGAACCAATAGTGTTAGCGTTACGAACATTTCGTCTACATCAGTGACACCGATGTAATCAAGAAACATAAGCCAATCGAGTGGAAATTATGACGCACAGTACACCTTTGTTTTTGCAGAGATTTTGTACCAATTATTAACTATTTTACTAAACTAATATGATCTAAATGTATGATATTGCATCCAATCTGTGTTATTAACGCAGGCGACAGTAACGGGAACATTTCATTTTTATGCAAATGAAGGTTGTAATATCCAATGGTTTTGCAGAAATGTTGCAAATTTTTTACCTAAACTGTTGCGTATTTGTATGTTCTGTAAAAATATATTGGAATGATCATGGTTTGTCTATACATCATGCAATACATTGGCTGTGATACCTATTGCACAGAGTTATTGAAAAAGAGATTTTAAAGCTCTTCTTTTAGACAAAAACAATAGCTGTGTAGTGTAATTGATACCAAATGTTTGGCCTGTCAATAACTTAGTGAAACACTGGATCTTATCGACACTGGATCAAGGAAGACTCATCAATGTTAATCTTCGAGACCATTAACACTATTAACAAGTAGCGATGTCATTTATAAAGAAGGTGAGATAGATCCCGTCCGTTCAAACACAAACGGTAACCTATGCTTACATCTGTAAGAATTATCTTATTGTTGCCAATCTATCATCTATCAAATAAACTCTATCTATTTCAACACTAGATGAAAGACTTTTTGATAGACCGGTGCCTTGGTAAATGCAAACTAATGCCAGATGTTGCCGATAATATTATTGACCATCTTCCTGTTTCTATATCTATTGTGTTATCTCTTCAATCAGATGACGCATCTAATAATGAGCATGATGTCTGTTATTATTTTTCAACTTGTTTCAGAATTGATTTGTCTAATAATGAATTATGCCATCTGATCATTGTTGATGAACTTTGCATCGTACCCGGACGACGAGTTTGCCCTGTACTAGGTGCGCCACTGAGCTCTATTCATTTCGAGGATATTAGCGCTATGGAAGTTTTGTAATTAGTATTATTATTACTACATCATGATCCTGTATCAAGAATATCATGACAGCTATCACATGCCAGTGCTGATATTATAAGTACTAGTACAATTAACTCCATATGTCAGTAACGTAATTAATACCATAGCACACAATACACATAATGATGTCGATACATGCCAGAAAACTTGCTAAAAGAACGATACAGCTGGCGGAATACGCTCTTAAATGACGCTCCTTCTGGAATCGTATCAGGAGGTCTGATGGCTGGACACGTTACGGTTACCTATGGCCAAATTTCAAGGCCACAAAGAAAACATTCAGAGCCACGTAATACCGTAGTACTACGAATTACACAAAACACAACAAATCTCTATAAATAAAACAGAATATTGAGCCTTGTCAGAGAAATAAAGGTCTACTTCATGCGACATAAATATAAAAATTTCTATTAACACTTTACCAATAATGTTCTGATGGTGAGCAATGCGACATTGATATATATATATATATATATATATATATATATAGTGTGTGTGTGTGTGTGTGTGTGTGTGTGTGTGCTGAAGTTGTTAGAGCAGCTAACAGACAACAATTAAACATCTCATTGTAACATCACGTGTAACACAATAGTATGCTGAAGCGATGCTTCTTAAGTACACATCAAAGCTGCAATTGGGATTTATTCTCCCAGAATGGGTGCACTCATGGTAGAATATCTAAAACATAAAATTGCAATTATCGGTAATTATTAATCTACGCTTGATGTTTACGTTCTGCATCAGGTTTGGAGACGTTCCCATCAGGCTTTATGAACGGTCAATCCATCCCATGTCGTCAATATTTGTAACAGCCTCTATTGGCACTGTGTGTAAGAGCGTCGGACAATCTTACTCATGGGCATGCTGTGCGGCAGGTCGGAGGTTCAAGTCAGTTCAATTCAATTCGTTTATTTCAACATTCATAAAACCTATTTTAATGAAAGCAAACACATATAATGTTGAAAAGGAGGATGCTTGAAGCATTGCACCCCCTTAACATAACATTAAAAACATTCAAGACAAATTTAAAAATAAACATAATTATATCTTTATTATGAAACAACACAAAATCCATATAAGTTGAATTATGAAATGATTAATTATTGTAGCAATAACATATTATTGTGCATATTATATTATATATGTTGTATTTGAATAGTAAATAAAATTATGGACATACATCAGCATCGGCATCAGTCATATAAAGAAATTAACATATTCTTAATTATGTGCTTAAAAATATTAATTGTTTTAACATTGCAAACATTTGTATCTAATTGGTTCCATAACTTAACACCCATAATACTATTGACATTAACTTTCTTTTCATCTTACAAAATTTTACATTACAATTTCCTTTTTACTAAACCTGGTATCATATGAATGTATTTCTTCTATTGTTATGAACTTTTTTTGTAGATTGATAGGTAACATGTTATTTTTGTCTTTATAGATATTATTACAATATCTAACAATTTCAAACACTTATATTGAATAAACAATGGATGGTTGTGATCTAAATAACTAGCTTTTACAATATTACGGACTACTTTCTTTTGTAATAGCATCAACGTATGTAATTGAGACTTGTAAGTATTTCATCGTATCATACATCCGTTCAAATTCCGACAGTGGCATTATAATGGGAGGAGTTTTTCATCGAACCAGGCAACCGACAAGGTTTTCTCCCCGGAATATGTCATATATTGTAAATTCTAAATTTATTTAGAATTAGTCCCCGTGGTGAAACAATACATTTCAGACCATATGCGTCTCCCTCATTTGAGGTAGCAAAGCCAGGTAAAATAACTGCCATTTCGGCCATTATTATATTTCGGTATTGTTGCAGAAGGATCCAGTCTGATGTGAACACTGCACCAGACGACCCGCTCCGACTGCTGAACGATACTCTTAGATTGGAATAGAGCAGTGTAGTTGTCCGTACAGGTTATCACGTCGGATGATAACGAGAAACATCCATTAAAGTCTCTGTACAGATACAAGACATGGGGCATTAATTGTAATCACTTTGACCTTTAAAGTTATTTTATTATGATCTGGTTGAGGAGTTATATCAAATACTATTTTATTTCATAACCCCGTTTTTGGCTGATTTATATCATTCTTCTTTCACTCTTCGTCCCTCCTGGGACATAGGCCATTAACAACAGTCTTCCAACGTCTTCAGGCCGTGGCTTTTCTTTAAAATTCCTTCCAGCTGTAGCCTATCCTCTTTGTGTCTGTCAGGAGATCACTTCTTCGCGTATTTCTTGGGCGTCCTCTTTTTCTCTTTCCTTGGGGGTTCCTGGTGATAGTTGATGCTGGTTTCCGGAGTGTGTGACCAATCCACCCGCATCGTCTCTATTTCTGATCTCATTTCCGGTATTCCGTTGGTGTGTTTTCTCCCACAGTTGCTGTTACTGGTGGATTTATATCATTATAGTACTGCATTGATTTGGTGTGTTTAACGGTGTTAAGAATTCATAGAATAGTATTATAGATTATGTGAACGCGCTACAGGTCCTGTTATATATTGAGAGCACCGGCATGTCAGATGCAAACATAATATCTCAATCTGCTGGAAATGTCAGTGGAGGCTCCAATATTTACTGCCTCCGCATCCGGATCTGTTGACAAATCCGGTAGGGAGCATTCACCAACTAGTGGTGTGACCAAACATCGCGTGGAAGGTCTCAGGTCTAGGCTAATTGCCAGAAGCCTTTCGGGGCCTTTCATGCTCTTCGCCTAAAGTCACGAAGAGCGGGGATACAATCCGCTTAAAAAATCCCTGGAACGAATGGATTAGCTGACGTAGTCAGCGGGACATCAATGCAATTCAGGCATATGTAGCAAATGTAGCTAACCTTCTAACATGACAACTACAAAGGGGGTTCGAGTACTCAACATTGATTAACATTGTTATCGCTCAACTTTTCAGCTTATTTACCATCCATCTAGAAATAGAAGGCTACGAGATTGGCCAACAATTGCCGATTATCAAGATAATGTAGGCGCCATAGAATGGGAATCGGCCACCAAAGCCCTGATATTCAGATACATCGGACGTGCAAATTATCCTCGAGTAAATAAAACAATTGGGAAAGAACGACATGCTTAAAGTGCCGAGGATGTTTTCTAAAAGATTTGACAACATTCCACATAGCGTGGGTTTAACCGAGTTCAAAAGACCATCTATGTCAGACATATCAGGGTCACATTTGAAGAATATGTTGACGATCTTAATCTAGATGTGAGTCCCAGGGAAGACAAGTAGAATAACAACACCAACGACAATAACGTGTAATATAGTATAACAGTACCAGTATAACATCAAATCAAGTAGTATATAACATAACCGACGACATTTTACAACAGGCTAATAATAATAATAATAATAATAATAATAATAATAATAATAATAATAATAATAATAACAACAACAACAATAATAATAATAACCAAAAACCTAATAGAATAATACAAATAACAATAATAACAATCCAAATATAAAATATAAATCTTATATATTAAATATGAATATTATTGAAAAAATAATTAATTTGCAAAATTTTCCCAGAACAATCAGACCATAAAATGCGCATCCTTCAATATTCTTATTGTATTGTAAATAATCTGACAACAAGTTCTCTTACTTATTAAATGTCCTATCATACTCCATTATGACACGTCATTAATAACAATTAGCTAATTGATTGTGTAATCTGCATCATGCAAATTTGTTTTAACAGAAGACATTAAAGGTAATCTACTCTAATTGGTTAATCAAAAAATAATTAACATCTACTTTCTATTACCTATATAAAGACATTTAGTTATTATAATGATTCATTAAAATAGTTAGCTCATCACCCAAGCAGTTCATGACTGTTAATTAAAACTTTTCTTCTATTGAGAGTATACCGAATAAGATGTTTACCCTTTTAGTGAAATTTCTTATCGTCTGCCGACTTGTATATGCCGCCATCTTAAATGATAAACAATGGATTGACGTCAGTCGGTGTAGGACTAAATGTCTATCTGAGGTTAGCTCAATATTTTATTTTATTATAGTAAACTTTCTTAGATTATAATTATTAATTAGAACAGAAAAACAAAACATTACTAAAGATTTAAATGATATAAATATAGATTAATCCAACCATTATGTTTTTAATTTTATTTCAGTTGTTACATGAAGATGTTTCTGATAAACGATGTATGAGCAATACCAATTGCGTCTTGGTGAGTAAGATTATCTCAATTATTTATCAATTTGTCATAGATGTTCATAAATAATTAATACATGAAGGTCTTTTTGTAAAATCAATCAGATTTATCGATTTATTAATATATGTATTGATTATATAAACACATAAAAATATGATATCCTTTGGTTATAGTGTTGGAGATTATGTGAACGACAAAGTCTTGATGTTTGGAATTCTCTGTGTTTATCGTCTTCTGACCATCTTTGTGTAAGTAATCTTATCTTTCAACAAAGAGGTGCATATGTGTGTGTTAGTTTGTGTATGTATGTATGTATGTGTGTGTGTGTGTGTTTTAATATTTAGCAAATGAACTATTTTTATGTAATTGAATTAATTATTTTTTGTTTCCTTTAATAGCCAACAGGTTGTCGTACAGCTTGTTCTTTTGCTAAAACAGCAACTAAAGGTAAAGCTGATATTTGTTTTAGATAAGTCATTTTTAATTTATTTATTGCTTCAGTACATATTTCATCTTCACGTAATATTAATTCAAACACGATATTGTAATTTCAGGATTATACGAAGTTTCGGAAAACGAAAAATGGACATTTCCCAAAGTGCCTATGATTAGACCCATCGGCGCTAACGACCTCATCGTTGAATGGGATCCAGTTTCTGTTACTAGCCAGATTCTGGATCAAACAGATCAAACATCATCACAAGATGATGATGTTGAGAAAGATTTAATTGGCCAAATTGTTTATAGTTTATTTTGGAAAGATGTTAATAACGAAGACTGGCATCACATTTCTACAGTAAGCATCTCTCATTTCTATGACTTTGGTATATTTATTGACTATTTTCGACAAACCAATTTCATTATGTGTTCTATTTTCCAGACAACTACGTCACCAATTGAAGTTAGAGGCTACCACAAGAGTTACGCAACTTTGACGTTCAAACTTCTTGCCATCACAAAAGTTGGAGTACTAGCTGTATCTTATCCTCTGTACTCATCTACTGAAGTAGAATGTGAGTGATTTACATATTCTGCGATCATAACTAAATTTAATAATAAACGTATAATTATTTTTAGTGATTACTTTTATTTATCAATGTAAATATTGATCTCATTGATAATTGTTTTTAAAACCTCTTACAAAAATATTCCTATTTTCAATAATCAAAAATTAATTCTTCTCCAGATAATTATGATGACGAATATTATTATGATTACGAAACGAAACCTGAGATTCTAGAAAATGACTACAGTGACTATGATGTTGATGATACTGGTGATGATGATGATGGTGGTGATGAGAGTGAAAAAGGTAGAGACAAAGTTAAAACTGACAACGACCAGATACAGTTGGTAGAAAAAAATTCCGAGTATCTTGGTCTAAGACCTAAAATAAACACCGTCTTTATGGAAGATGGCACACTTCACACTTCACTGATTTGGCATCAACCAGAAGACGAATGGCTACCAGTGTTCACGGTTCACTGGCGTCGTATCGATTGTGAGGAGTTTAGTACAAATGATACGTGTCGACTCTCACTGGAAGAACATATAACACTCATCAGTGTTAGAGGAAATGAGGTGAGTTTCTTTTATCTAAATTGCCATTTTGTTGACGAATATAATTAATTAACTGCAGGATAAAAGATAAATAAATAAATTCATCAACACAAAAACCCAACTAATTTTGTTATTTATTTTTTCATCTTATTGTTATATTATTTTTCAGGTATTAAACGTCACATTTGATGATATTACGTATAACAGTCGATACGAGATACAGATTAAAGCGTTTGGAAGATGGAGTATCAAACTTTATTTACTTACTCCAAAATGTAATAAGCCATTGAGAAATATGACGTCATGTTCTAGGATATTTCATATAGAACATCATACATCTAGTGATAAGAAAGGTTAGTGAACACTTTTGTTTATGCATATGTGAGTAAATATTTATTACGTTCTCGTTCAAGTAGATATGGATAAAGTACGTGTCTTCTTGTCAAATTTTCATTGTGTCTATTCTTTTACAGTATTAATCTTATTACAACTAATCACGCATCCTCTCAGATTAACATGATTTTATTTAATAAGATACATACAAATAATAATATATTATATATGTAATAATTCGTGAAAATTAAATGCCATTACATTAATGCAATAAAAGTATATATATATATATATATATATATATATATATATATATATATATATATATATATATATATATATATATATATATATATAGTTATTTAGTTATATATCTTTTCAGTTACTTTGATTAAATCTAAATACAACTTTAATTAATTTATGACAAACTGAGTTATTAGAGAGTTAACTTTATCCGGCGTCTTCAAAGGCAATATTATCACGAGAATTTGAAGCAGAAAGTCACATTAGAAAATATTAATATTTATTTTAATTTATTTCAGATTATGTCTTTACACCATTAAGACAAGCTTATTTGTTAACTACTGTCTGTGCTCTGGTTGTCGTCGCCGTAATTATTATTATTATAATTACAAATAAACGTCACAAACTTTTACATCAGAAGTTTGTTACGAAAATGAAAAACTATCAGGAGCCGAAAAGTGACGTGAAGGATAGCTTCCTGGATCACATGACGAGCGAAAGTTATGATTCAGGAAACGTTAGCAGTGAATGTAGTAAGTTAACGAAAACGTCAATTTTCTTTGTCTCTTATATAAATTAAGTTTGTTTATTTAAATAAAAATAAAACCAACTGATCAATAACTATTAAAAATTAATTTTTTATTTGTTTTTTCCTCATAGGAAACGCGTCCATCAATCAATATAATGATATCAACGTGTCAACATATGTACCCAGAAATATGATGAATATCGATAGGAGTATGACAAATTTGACATCTGTTATTATAGACTTCCCATATCAGGATAAGATGACAGCATTTGTCTAATGCTATATTGTTATAATAGGTATATATATATATATATATATATATATATATATATATATATATATATATATATATATATATATATATGAAGTTTTTGAAAATGAACCTTCTTTTATATTCTTTCATTATCGTATATGTTAGTTTTCTTTCCATTGAAATAAAATATAAAAACCGTAGTATTGTTTAGATTCTTAATCGAGAGTAAATTATTAACTGGAAAAACTAAATTTTAAAGTATTATCTTATCATTCATAAGCCATAGATTAGGCTCTAGAATGACATGATTAGAAGTTTAATGTTGATATGTTTCTGAAGAGAAAAAACATAAAAAATTAAATGAAAAACAAAAGTGAAGCGATGAATGCGAATATCAATTTGAAGACAAAAAACAATCATCTGACAGGTACCAAATCCTTAACGTTATATGTGTTAGAATATCTTTGAATAAAAATTATATTTGTATATAAACATATTTCCTCTAACTATTTTTTACTCATATGCGATTGTAATACTAAGACTGGGATGAAATAAATACTCAAATGGCTCATTGTTTAAAATACCGATCTCCACGACTGATTTTTTTATAAGAAATTATTGCCGGTGAACGTGGTAACATTTTTCTCCATTGTATTATCATCAACACTGTCTTGTCATCTGACGGTTAATTAGAGAAGATAATAAACGAAACGTGGCATCAATATTCATAATGACACTATCCAGACTTCGTACAGTGTCAGTGGTATATGGACATACGAGTTGAAGTATGCAGGGAGAAGTTATCCGAGTTTTGTTTCTTTCAAACATATATCTACAACATTGACGATTGGCGATGGCATACATCAGTAGTAGTGGGATGTTTTTATCCACGAAGGTTTTCTTCACCAAATATGCAATATTTATCCCATATTCCAAATTTACGGCCCACATGCGTCTGACTCTTTGTAGGTAGCCAGTTACATAAATCGACGGCCATTTTTGGCTGTTATACGTCACTGTAAGCGTTGTGGTCCTACTACAAGTTTGTTATCAAACAGCTGGATTCGTCCTAATCAAACTGGATCGATATTCACTCGGCACGATGCTGTATTCCCCAGATGTAGGTAGTGAAGTATCCGTCCCAAACCCGAGTCTTCTGGATCGGAGCCAAAGTTTCTCTGGAAAGTGTATTATTATGTGAACAACATGTGGTTTTGCCGTTTATATTCAGCCAATTTTTATTAACTAAACTTCACCTACAATAAAAATGTATCTGCGGTGACTTATGTGACAATACATATAAAAGTAACTTTCCTATTATCAATACATCTTCCCTTGTTTTAAATAGTAACTGGTTAGCTGTTGTGAATTTGAATTGAGAAATTTGAATTGAAAAATTCTGAAATGGAATTGGAACTGAAGTTTCCTACAAAAAAATCAATCCAGATATAAATTTACCATTTTTACAATGTTAACACTTGCATGTGGTGCTACCAATAGACTGGAACCATAATGATCCAGAACTTTGGTTCTTTATATATATATATATATATATATATATATATATATTATCGAAGTTAAAATTGTAAATATCAATATGTGTTTAATTGCAATTTGTGAAAATGTACCATTTGTCATGACGTCTACGAATGCCAAGTTGGCAATGATACCATTTTGAAACTGTTAGTGGCTTTCGTCGGGCAACCAATAAAAATGCATAATTATATAATGGTGACTGTCCAAGAACGTTTGCAATGAACTGTGATATTTCAAGTGGACTTGCTTGTAGTTCGGGGAGTATCCCCAGGCTGTCAATTGTTTGGCACAGCCTAGCTTAAAAACTAAATAAATGGACTACTCGGAGATATGCTCTATATGACCTCTTTTGAAAGTGGTGGATGATTGGATAAGAATCAGTAAATCTGTGTGGTTTGCTCATTGTAGAAATTACAAGAAATTATAGGTGTCGATGTGTTTTGAAGGCGTGATTTGAGCCAATATTCGTCGATGCGCCCCCGTGGTCTAGCGGTAGCGTGTTGGACCACAGATCACTACCACCCGTGTTCGAATCCCGACGTGGGCATATCTGAAGGGTGTTTCATCTTTGACTTCGCTTCATTACATTTGGATGTAGCTCGGCCCATTTAGCCTACCATGTGCACAAAATTGGCCATAAAACATCAATCATCATCATCTTATGACGGCAAAACTGTTCAACCTCTGGGAGGAGTATGAGGAAAATACGCACAGCGCACGTTCGCTAGTTGAGGCAGGAAGCCACATAATCAGCCCACCCCTTGACCAGCAACTGTTAGACATAGGTTTTTTCCTCCGAGAATAAAGTTCTATAAAATTATCATTATATACCTATGTTGGTTTTATATCAAAGGGTTGTTCTTATATAAAACAATTAAGTCGGCCTATTTAACCAATCTTGTGCACAAAAGTGGCCATAAAACAGCAATATTGACATTTATATTTATATAAAATATGTAATAATGATTCACAATGCACATAATTTTGTTATTGCAATCATTAGATAAAAGAGCAGAAACAATTAGACAATAATACAATAAACACAGACCTAAACATGCTCATTTAAACTCATCAAAAATGATTTAATATAGAACGTTACATAACTAACGTATATTAAGTGAATTTAATATATATATATATATATATATATATATATATATATATGTCTTGTCCCGAAATGACCGCACACCCCATGGAATCAGAGAGCTTAAATATAAACGGTCTTTGTTGGAATACATGTCATATGTAATACATTTAATTAGTATTACCAAAGACTATTTATAACAGAATTTTATGCGGTCAACTTTGTTTATTCAAAATTGACTTTAACGCAGTTTGATGTATAAGTCCATGTTCATGTTGTAGAATCTTCTCTCCATTTAAAAGCAGAATAAATAACGTTTAACTAAATTGACAAAGTGACATGTTTAATAACAGAACACTTACAAAAGTATTATTGATTAAATTTCAACTATACAAATACAACAAAACATTTTAAATGAACTGTGGGGACCATTAATATTAATTATTATTATTATTATTATTATTATTATTATTATTATTATTATTATTATTATTGGTGTACTACCTTACGCAAAACGGCTGGTTTTACTATTTATCAGTATCGCTTGATTTAACAGCAATGTAAATACTAAATGGATACAAATCGAAGTCGTTCGCTTTTAAAACTAATTCAGGCAGGTGACATCTCCAAACTACGAACGTTTATTGCAGATCAATATGAGGACGACAGCTGGAAATATGAGAAACATGTCAAATCTGGTGATAACCTATTACATTTAGCGACCCGTTCTGGACATTTGGATCTGGTGAAGTGGTTAGTGAAGGATCATTCTCTAAGACTGTCTGTTACAAACAACGACGCTAAACAGCCTCTACACGACGCAGCACACTTCAGTCATATAAGGTGTTTGCAGTTTTTGCTTGATAATGGAGCTTCAGTTGACTGTCTGAAGAAGTCTGATTGGTAGGTCTTATTAGCGAATGATATGTAAAATAAAAACACCCAATCATTTACCCAGCAAGAGGTCGAAACTTTCCCAGAGATTAATTTCTCGGCTCACAACATCGTGGGTTGCTAACCACGTTAAATGGCGCTGCCGTCTCCACTGAATTATTAAAAATAAAGGGGGACGTTAAAAAACCCCTGAGGACGTAAAACACCCTGGCAGTGACCACCCTTAGGGTATTTCGGCTCCATCTAACCGTACTGCTCCCCTGTGAGTGATGGGGGAGGTGATTTCTCAACCACTCCAACATAGAGGGTGTGCTGAATAAGTGACAACCTGGGGATTCTCTCTGAACAACAAAACATTCACTTTTTCAGTCATTCAACAAGTTAAGTATATCTAGACTATAGATCTAAAATTAATTCTAGACTAATGGAAAGGAATACATAGACCTCGGCCCATGGAGACCTCGGCCTGGATATTTCTCCCCTGTGAAATAAAGGAGACTTCGGCCCGGAAATTTCTCCCCTTGAAAGGAAAATGTGTTGAAACACTGCTTTAGATGTTGCTGCTATTATAAGTCATATAAACAGGCATTTCAGATTAACTCCTGTTGTTTTCACATAATAATAATAATAGTATTTTCTATAGCACCTTATTTAACTGAAATTGCTCTAAGGCGCTTAACATTTAAAACACAATTAAAACATATTTTGAGCTCATATAGATCAAATACATTTCATGTATAATAAACTGGTTTAATATTATAAATACGCCAATTTAAATAAATGGGTTTTAAAAACCTTACAAAATATGTCATTACCTTTACTTGCTGCAAGTTTAATGTGGTTTGGCAACTCATTCCATAGCCTGTGAGCTGATGCTCAGAAGGATCTCTCTCCATACATTGCTGTATGGCTTCTTGGTACCCTCAAAAGTAAATAGGACTCTGATCGGAGCATTCTCACTGGTATATATATATATATATATATATATATATATATATGTTACGATTAGATTGCTTAGATACACTGGTGCTGTTCTATTCAGTAATTTGAATGTATGAAACAGGATCTTGTACAATCAATTGAAATGTACAGGAAGCCAGTGCAGCTGGAACAAAACTGGTGTTGTATGTTCCCTTTTGCGAGTGCATTTCACCAGACATGCAATGATGCAGCACAGTTCTGCACTCACTGTAGGTGGTTTGTCAGAGAGAGGCGTTTACTATATAACATTGCATTGCCATAGTCCAGTTGATAAATAATAAGGGCTTGGACTAAAGTCTTGCATGTCTCATCATTTATATACTTACGAATAAGTCCTATATTTCTTATTTGATAATAACAGGACGTACATATATAATTCACCTGCTTCTCCATTCCTAGGGTATTATCTAATATATGCCCTAGACATGGAAGAATTTATATAACTGGATCCTACCTTAATGCAAAAATTCTCAGTTTTCTTTACATGTTGCTTAAATGAGAAAACAATGAATTCTGTCTTGTCCTTATTCAATTTCAGCATGTTGATGTTCATGCAAGTATTTATGTCTGCAAAACAAGCTTCAATTGAAGATGAAATATCATCCCATTTATCAGATAGTTTCAAAGTCATGTACACTTCTGTATCATTGGCATAACAATGATATTTAATATTATACTGTTCAATAATTTCATCAACTGGTTTGGTATACATACAGTAATTCTTTGATTCTAAAACGGATCCCTGTGGTACACCAAAAAGAAGACCTACATCTGGTGATGTTTTATTGGCCACTGAAACACACTTCTGTTGGCGAGGTACGACTTTACCCAAGTTAAAGCTTTTTCCTTGATTCCAAAGGATAATTATAAATGCTTCAGTAGAATTGGGTAATCGATTACATTGAACGCTGCAGATAAATCAAGCATAATTGATGCGATGATGGATCCTTCATCAAGAGCCGTAGCAATGTCACTGTGCACTTTCAAGAGAGCTGTTTCTGTTGAATGACCTCTGTAAATGTCATTAAGATCATTATGCTCTGAGTGTTCTTCTATATGCCTTGCTACTTACCTTTTCAATAAGTTTAGGGATGAAAGGATGGTTAGAAATAGGATGATAATTCTACATGGTTAAGCCAAGCTAGTCACACAGCCAACAATGTGCATGGGTTCTTTGTGACACTGTCGTTTTAACTACAGCTCCAAACGATCCTGATTGACCAGTAGTCAGATGACAAGCAGCTAATGAAGTTAATGCATGCGTTAGTGAAGATAAATGAGGATAAATGGTCCATTTACAGAGGTGGTCAAGTTAGAGGGTGCTGGATGTTGGGGGTTTGATTATATTCTAATTATCCTATATATTATATAGACCATACCTGGCTATAGTCACGCCACACACTAAATATATATTCAAACAATTCCATTGATATTGTTTGCACTAATCTCAGTTTGAACTAATCTCTGTTAGCTCTATATATAGCTTTGCATTCATGGCAAATGCATTACTTGCTCCTTTACTTTATGGTAAATATTGATCTCAGAAATATTAAAACAAATTAACGTCATACAATGGCATCAAAGTCTCTTGTACATTTTCATTTCAAGAACATAAAAGAAAGGGCGTCTGGTTCTTACAAAGCAACGTGTAAACACTGTAGCACGTTTATATTGGTATTATACATGTAACTGAGTAAAAATCACATTCATGTTTGTGTTATATACATTGTAATCATGATTACTTTACAATGTAATCGTAATCATGGTATTCTCAAGTAATCGTAATTGATTACATTGGTCCTGTAATTGCCCCAATCCTGATGCCTAGACCTGTAGTTATAGTATCCTTTTAGAGCTGCAATTTTTTACATATTTCATAATAGATTTATAGAATTAAATGTATATAATAACATACAACATTTAGCTTTTTGAAAGAGCTTATATCAGTAGATCCTTGTTGGATGAGGTGAGTTGTTTAACCTCAGTGCTGGTTACAATTTGGGATATATTGCTGAGGAGTAATAATGCAGGGAAACATATCTCACAAACACAGGTATGAACCAGATTAAAATTCCCACACTGAGGGTTTGCAGCATAGTGCTGTAGTTGCTGTGCCAGAGAAATACCCACCTTGTGAGATGAAGTGAATATTTAGGCATTTATTGATTTACAACAAGGTTCCAGTTTATATTAATTGAAATGTTTAATACAACACAGGGATGCGAAGAAATCAAAAACAAATATAGAAGTATTAGTGTGGTAATGAAGTATCTGACCAAACACTGTTCAAAGCTGAAGGGGGGGGGGGGTGTTGATAGAAAAATAACTTCCTTGACAAGAAGATAAAATCTATACATCATTACCAAGTGGATGCCTATTCAGATAGTTATCATTACAAATGATAACCCACCATAGCTCAAGCTTCAACTGGTTAGTTTAAGAGTATAATAGCAGAGCAATTGGGCTGAAGCTCTCATCTTCTTGGGGACATTCAGATAGCATACTGTGCTACAAAGCTCCTAGTTATATGTCAAATCAACTCAAGGAATCTGTTTTTGTAGGTGTTTACATAAGGAAACACCCTTTGGTCACCTAGAGGTTATTTTTGACCAAATTGTATTAACATGTATGAACATGTATGCGGAGCTGCCTACCACCATCTTAAGAACATTCACTGTTTAAAAGTATTATTGACACAATAAGCACTTGTAACTGTAGTCCATGCCTTTGTTACATCTCATATAGACTATTGTAACTCCCTGTTTTATGGCATATCTGATTATAACATCAATCACTTTCTGAATTCAGAATAGTGCAGCTCGCATAGTGACAAATACTCGAATATATGATCATATCACCCAAATTCTTTAAAAACTACATTGGCTACCTGTTAGACAGCGTATCCATTTCAAGATGTTAATATTAATAACTTATAAATTTATTAATGATATGGTTGCCAGAATACCTGTGTGAACTGGTGTCCATTAGAAAGTCTTCCCGAAAACTCAGGTCATCCAGTCAGATACTATTGCAGGTGCCAGTGTCTCGGCTCAAGTCATATGGTGATTGTGCGTTTAGTATTGCAGCCGCCACTTTTTGGAATAGGTTGCCGGCATATATTAGAAAGACACCTGTTCAAGGTCGCTTTCACAGATAAATAATAATTATCTTTTAAATCTCTTATAGGGCTTTTACAGACATATTATTTGGGGTATTATTATATGTTGCATATTATGTTTACAGTGCCTTTGAATGCCTCCTGCTAGTAAGGGCACTATTAAATATACGGTATTATTATTTATTATCATATGTTCCAGGTGTAATCTCCTGGCAATCATCTTCTTTACAACATTGTATCTGGATCTAGAAATCTTACTCTAACAGTAACAGTTAATAAGCAAATTATGCACTCCCACTAGACAATTGTTTTGGCTGGTTACCTTGTGGCATAGATACACCCAATATATAAACTAAGAAACCTTTAAAACTAATTCAGCTAAAAAGTTAATGATAACATTAACATAGCAAAAGATGCAATTGTTAACTGTATAATAATTAATTTGATCCGTGCCAACTTTCTTTATGATATGATTCTGTTTCATTTTGCTAATTATTTGATGACAGATTCCACAAGTTTCATCCCTCTACATATTATCCCCAACATATCGGGCTATGATAATTATTAACCATATAACTAGAGGCAACAATGATTAGCTAGTCTTCCAGTGGTTTATTCAGATACTACTTTTACCTTTGTGGGTTGTTGTTCTAGAGCCATACATTATGTCCCAGATGTGACCAGCTTTGAGGTTAAATAAACCACTCGCATACTGGTGCTTGAGGCAACAGTGATTTCAAATAAAAGAAGCAATTCGGTATGATATTTCAAATAATATTATTTTTGTCATACAAGTTCTTATCTTAATTAATCAGTGCTGTATACAAGTTGCTATATTTTTAACATGAATACATATATAAGTGTATTCACGATATTTTCTTATACATTATAATTAATTTGGTTTGGTAAGTTGTTTTAACAGATTTCCAATCTTTTTCATTACAAAGAAGGTCCAAACAGCTAATACTTAAATGTGATTTAGCAAAAGGAAGTTTAGTATAGTTTTAATTAAAACCAAGAATAATATTGATATTAATTAACAGCTCTTTGGTCTAATTTAGCCTACCGTGTCCACAAAAGTAGCCATAAAACATCAATCATCATCATCAATTAACATCTATTAATAATGTATTTGTTAATTACCAATATAGCATGCTTTTATATAATAGGACACCTCTGATGTTAGCGTGTACTAAGAGAGATATAGAAATTGTTACTTGCCTAGTTAATGCTGGTGCAACCATCCAACTGAAGAACAAAGATGGCTGGAACTGTTTCCATATAGCATGCAGGTTGGTGTATAAACTTCAGTTCAATTCTGGGATTGGAATTGATTATTTTAAAAGAATAGAATTGCATTTGATAAATTTGCAATTGAAGTTATTCCAAGTCGGTACTCGGAGTAGGTATCTGGAGTACCTACTCATGGTAAAAAGTAGTAGGTAAAAAAAGAGTTGCTAAAAAATCGAATTGGAATTGATAGAATTGGAATTAATAAATTTGATGTAGATATGGAATTGAGTAAAATTGGAATTGACAAAATGGAATTGACCCCAGGTCTGGTAATAGCCCATGTTTAAGAAGTATTATAAATTAAGAATGTAATCCAGAAAATGTTTCTTTCGTGCCGTTTTCATTCCAGCTTTTGTCTTCCATAGTTTGAAAGATAAATGAAGCACATTCAGACTTTAATATGATATAATTTATTACTTGGTAATAATTAACATCGGACTATATAACAGTAATCCTACACTAGTATATTTATGTTACTAGATATTTTTCATTTAAGGTTTTTACAGCCTGATTTACTGTTGAAAAGTTTGATATATTTTATTTACAAATAATTTAATTTGCCACAAAATAAAACAAATGTATATTTGAGATGATGAAATGGTATACCAGGTAGCTACATTTTCTAGATATGTTTTATAATTTGTAGTTTATTTATATATTTTGGGAGTAGAATGACCTGACTCTGTTCTGTAATAACCCGGGTCATATGTTTGTATTAATTAACTCATAAAAACATCATATGTAATATCAATTGTTTGGTTAACTTATTTCAGAGAAGGAAGTGAAGAAATAGTGAACTTTTTATTGGACTGTGATAAAGATCTGTGGAATGTAGTCACTAAAAATGGGAGGACACCACTCCATACTGCAGGTATCAGATCTGTTAATATTGTTGTAAGCCTACTATGTGGTTAAGGCAGTATGATTTTAGAAATGGTAATAACCATCAATCCATCAGTTAAATTCATTCAATACTTTATGTATAAAATACTTTTAATTATAACATAGAATAACTAGAAAATCTAAACTGAACAACTTACAATGTAGTATAGATGTGTCATAATACAATTCTACTTCACTTTATATTATGTAACAGTTTTTTAGAACAATTATATTGTGTATAACTGCTAAACATGCATTAATCTGCATATTACGTATTCTTATTCGGTACTCATTTGTAATTAAGCCATAATCATATTAAATGCTGTAGTTAAATAGTTTTGTTTGACTTCTTTTATCACTCTGACTGTATTTCCTTAACTCATTTCAGCAGGTTAGCTGATCTACATTTAAACTAACCCAGCCTTTTCAGTAGGGAATAGAGTAGACAATCCCTTACAAAAAGTAGGCAGCAGCTCACCTGTGGTGGCCTGTAAAAACACAGCGACGATGTTGCTGGAGGGTGGTGAGGAAGAGGTAGTGATGGGCTGGTTGTGGGGTAGTAGTAGTAGTGACCCTTCTCTATTGATGGTGGGGGGGGGAGGTTGTGGCTCTCCCCTGAAAAAGTTGAGGGAAATGGAGTATTTGGTACATGCTAGGCCACTTTTTCCTCCAAACCAAAGTAGCAGACTGATTTTTTGCCGGTATTATAGGCGATGAGGGACTGTAAAATAGACGACGGATAATGTTGGATATTGGCTACTATTGAAAAGGCTGCTAACCAATACGTGCTGTATTCCTTGAAGTGTTATATTTTGACAGTATTAATAAACACATTTTGTTTTCATGACACAAAGAGCATAATGTGAAAGATCCTATACAGTAATTTTAATTGAAAAAGTATAATTTATTGGGACAGGTCTGAAAGTGATGTATTTGCCACATGATTAATAACACAATGTTGTAAAAGTGTAATACATAATTGTGTACTGAATAAAATATAGTGCAAAACCAGAAATCTTAGCTGAGAATAATTACTTCAGTTACAAGCCATTATTACATTTATGTATTGCCGTTGTAGGACCGTTATTGTTTCTTAAACTTAAAGGCTTACATTGTTCGATTAGAATTCTATATCCTTAATTATAAAACTTTGATAGGTGATCATCTTTAGTTATAGCATTTAGGTACAAAGTTCATGTCATTGTTTTGTTATGTTTCTAGCACTCCATGGCAATCAGAAGGTAGTTGGTGTATTGTTAAGAAGAGGCAACTATCCCAGTGATGTTATAGATAGTTGTGGATCAACCCCATTAATGGATGCTTTACGATCTGGTTATACTGACATTGCTGATACACTCGCATCGCAATTCAAGGTAGCCGCTTATGATGTTGTTTATGCTTTTTAAATTAGGTTAAATTTCATAAACAAAATTAAATTGAGATATTTTCATTCTAATATTAAATTTATAAAAAATTTTCTACTGTTCAGGCAAAATTAAATTAAATTATTCCATGATTTATGGTGATGAAAATGACTGATTCTTTGTATTATTGTATAGGTTATAGTGCAAAAAGCAAATTTTGAAAATATTAGCTCATAATAACCACCTGTGATAATCTGAAGTTTTACTCTCGACTAAGCATTCTCCTATTCCAGTAAAAAATATCTCTTAGGATAAGAAGACAGTAGACTGAGATTGATGTTATACTGTTAGCTTAATTTCTTCATCCTGTTATATCTGAGTACCCAGAAAGCACAAGGATAGGGTACTGTGTTCATAGCTACAGGCCTAAGGTTTGATGCCCAGTTGAACCTGTGTTTAGGGGATGTTTCCCTTGAGGGATGCCCTTCAGCCCTATGTCTGAGGCTAAACAAAATATTCACTCACTCATCCTAATACAGCTGTTTTTGTTGTTGAAAGATAAACCATAGCATTTAAAACATAATGTCTAATTAAGTCAATTTGTAATATTTTTAAATATTAAATAATTTGTTTACATCATAGTAGAAGTTATGTTTCTTTGATAGAGATGTAATACTTTTATCAGTTCAGGCTAATTGAATTTGTATAATTCTCATATAGGACTCTCATACTATCACAGTTTGACAAAACAGTATTGACCACATTAAGGTGATTTTGCAACTTTAGCAAAAGGTTTTAGTGAGTAATAGCAACATCATAAATCATCTACAGAACTCAACACAGTAAGCATAGATCTCATTCATAATTTGCTATCAATAGACTTGTATCAGTATCTGAAGAGGGAAAATTCTGTTCTGGTACTAGAGCAGTGTTTACAAAGAGGATGAAGTTGGATGTACAGCATTACATCTGGCAGCGCAGGTTGGCTGTGAGGAGTCTGTTCAATGGTTGGTCTGTAACAAAGCCGTTAATGTGAATCTTACATCTTCCACTTCAGGAATCACACCACTACATCTTGCAGCAAAGGTAGGGCTACCTAGTATCCTGTAACACAAAATTAATGTGTTGTAATATATATATATATATATATATATATATATATATATATACCAAAAACACATACATACATCTAACACGAGAAAAACACACACATAATATAGTTTTATTGTTGTACCATTCTACATGTTATAATGATATATGCAATTATGTTAAAAATATTATTTAGCCGGTGTGAATGAGTGAGTCAGTGAAGAGGGACAGTCAAATATACACCTTATTTATGATTCCTCTTGATATTTTATTAGATTAACTTTAATTTTATACAATTTTGTATATTATAATATGTTTATTATTGTCTGAAGAAAGTGCTTTTAACTGTTTGTTGACTGACACATAATTTGTAAGCTACAGCAAGAACAGTCAGAACTTAGAGTTTTTATCTGTAATAGTTAGTTAATTACATTATCAGGTTGACAGATTGCTTAGTTATCAACAATTAAAATGCTATGATATAATAAACTATTTACCTCATGTTTTATGATGATACGTTATGTGAGCTGTAATAATAAACCATAAGATTGTTGACTAGAATGGTAGAAAGTATTAACAGGTTCATAGTCTAAGCTGTTATAGCCAATGGTTTGTTAAACCAGTACACAGTCACAGTTTAGTGATTAATTCTATAATTTGTTAACACAGCTCAAAATTGTTTGGATGATTAATATTTTTACACATCGGGTATGCTTTTTTGAAATATTATGTTATTTTTCAGGAAGGACAATGTGAAATGATATCGCTGCTATGTTCACTTGGTGCTGACATCAACCTGAAAGACAACAAAGGACGAACAGGTACTAGCAACTCTGTTCCACACACTAAACCAGTGATTTGCTCATTGTCCAACATTTCAGTTCAAAGAAATCAAATTTTTGCTGCAAGGTTTTTTTTATATAATGGGTGTGCTCATCAGGCAATCAACTGTGCAAAGTCCTACTGACCATAGTACTTGATTGTTGATATTAGCTATATGTCTGTGGGATTTTTCATCGAACCATCTAACTTCCTCATAGATTTGTACCTGGGTCATGTGATCCAGGTATGACCAATGCTGTAGTCAAACAAAACAGTCACTCTCATAGGTGGCTCTACGTTTTGAAGTGATTGTTTATGATATTTCTCATTTTCAGCACT